>CM056053.1:99486043-99698543 GCA_029574335.1 Rana kukunoris | reverse complement strand
CACATGTGGCACTACGGCCCCCCCGTGCCACAGAGCACATATACCGCAATCGTAAGCAGTGGCATTCCATCAACGTACAGGTGATAGCCGATGCCCAATGCCTCATATGGCACGTCCGTGCCAAACACCCAGGGGCCAGCCACCCTTCCTGGGGGCAGGAGAGGCTTGGGGTCGGCTGTATGGGGAGGCCCTTGAGGAGGTTTCCCTGATGGGGAAGGAGTCCCTTGGGGGGCTATCCCTGATGGGGGAGAAGGCCCTTGAGGGGCTATCCCTGATGGGGGAGGTGGTTTGGGAGGTTCCAGGGATGGTGTACTCCTCCTAGAGGTAGACATCTCCCTCAATGCCCACTTGCTCCTCCTAAACTTCCTCCAGAGGAGAGGTGTGGACACTCTCCTGCCGCGATGGCGTGAGTCGCCCAGCATCCGACGACGGCCCAGCTCCTTCCAGCACATCTGTGGATGACACAAAGCATTCACATGTTGGTGGACCCACACACTTGTCACATGTTCCCTTGCACCCCCTCACATGCTACACACCAGATAGGAGATAAAACACACTTACCTGTCCTCAGGGCCTGTTCAAAGGAGTCATAGCCCTCCACTCCCTCCACTTGCTCACTCTGAAGGTATTTAGCAACCACCTGCTCATCAGGAGTGAGCGTAATAGCAGTGGATGGTCCACCTCCAGTGCCCCTGGCATGCCTCCTCATCGTGCCCAGCTTCTCTCTGACCACCCGACGCAGGTCATTGATTTTTTTTTAAATGTCCTTGGCGGTCCTAACCTCATGACCAAGGGCATTGATCTGTGTGGTTATCTCCTGCAGGATCTCCTCCTTCCTGGCCTTACTGGTTGTGCCAGTCTCTGCCCCATTGAGGTACACATCATACCTGGCCATGGCCGAGATGACAATCTCCCTCTCTTGTGCGGAAAAATTCTTCTTCCTCCTCTCCTTCCCAGACACTGGAGCAGACATGGCTCAAAGCAAAAGTACATACACCACAAACAAACAAACGGGTGTACTTTTGCGCTCGATGGGCGCATGTCTGGGCGTATTTATGCTCTGGGTGTAGGCAGTGGGCCGGCGTATCTCAGGGGTTACGCCGGGTGTAGTTGCGAGCATGCGCATAGGGGTGCGGGACATGCGTCCACGTCACGGTGCATGCGCCATTCATTCAGCCCTTCATTTGCATGAGGTCACGCTTCATTTAAATGGATCACGCCCACTTCCTTACTACTTTGAATTACGCCGGCTTACGCCTACAAATTTACGTTACACCGACGCATCGTTGGGAGCATTTGCTTTCTGAATACCATTCTTGCCTCTCTGAGTTGCGCCAGAGTAAATGAGATGCGCTAGGCCGGCATAAAGATGCACCGATCTACGTGAATCCGGGCCATATTGTTGAATAAAACCTTAATGCATATACAATGATCTGATACATAACTAATATTGTCTTCAACTAAATTGCAAGACGCTATGAGTGACTGTATAACAGAAATTATGCATAATACGACCTGTACCTTTAAGCTTATGTATCCTTGTATTACAATACAAACAATACAAACAACAATAAAAAAACGTTATTTGAAACAAAAAAAATTAAGAAAAGATTGCTCATGTTGGGCCAGCTCTACAGCCTGCTAATTTTCCAACTTATGCAATCACTGCTTCAAACAACCTCATTACATTTTGTGAATAATTGTAATCCTACGTGAGCCCATACACAGGGTTTTAAACTGTATGTATGTCCAAAAACAAACAAAAACAAAGATATTTTAAGGGGAGTTCCAGGCTTTTTTTATGTTTATTAAAAGTCAGCAGCTACAAAAAGTGTAGCTGCTAACTTTTAATAAACTGACACTCACCTGCTCCACGTTCCAGTGCTGCGCCGCCCGGAGCCTGCTCCTCTCCCCCCTTTCTGGCCGGCGCCTCAATTTCTAGTGTGGGCACCTGGCCGTGACAGCTTTCGGCTTCACGGCCAGGCAATCACTGCGCATGCGAGAGTGGTCAGACGATCTCCTGGGACCTGTCACGTGTCCCAGGCTATCGCCTACAGGGAGGGGCTGCCGTAGGTGATATGTATTGCCTAAGCGGTCCCTGGGCGGAAGGAGGAAATGGGACAGGAAGTCCCACTCCTACTGAAGTCCCCACTCCCCCCCCCCCCAAAAAAATAACATGCCAAATGGTGGCATGTAAGGGGGCAAGGAGTGGTTTAAGTGGGTGGAACTCCGCTTTAATACATTTCTACAATATATGCACATTTCCTCCTGTGCTGTCTCTCTAAAAATGTGGAAAATACAGAAATAGAAATCTGATGCAATTCAGTGTGCTTCTACCATGCTGTTTGAGCTGACAACACAGTGCACCTGCTGGATAACGTTGACACATCATCGCATTGTGAATCCGAGCAGACGGGTGTTCGCAAGCTGGCCGGCTTTTAAACCTTTGATGTTTTTATTCCTTTCCTTTGTACGTGTAACCTTTTACTTTTATTAAATTTGCTTTATATGATTTACACTATTTTAACCTCTTTTCATTTTTGGGTAACACCTGGTCTATATCCACGATCATTGAATGACCGAGTCTCCCTGGCTACCTGCTGTGTACCTTTACCTCATCATACCAAGTATGCTTGAGCTGCTATCTCAGATCCCCCTAGATAAAGGCCCTGGCTTGGACATTATCCGCAAGCTTATATAGCTTGCCCTCTGGTTAGCGTGCATTTTATGTAGTGGAGGTGCACAAGTCCGTGGTGGTGTTGAAAATCCCATTTTAAAGATTGCACTTATCTGTGATTTATGGACCAAACTTTTATTGCACAACTTATGGTGTTTAGATCATATTAACACTTTATGGATTATTTGTTTATGACATATTTTTTTTATTTTTAGCGCAGCTCTGTCTAACTATTTACTTTGCATATGTGTGTATCTCACCTTTGAGCTGCTGCTTTATTGTCCGATTTATCTTTTTAGCACAGGTAGTTCTTACTTATTTTTATTGCCAGGCCTTGTTGTTTTACCATTTACAGAGTGCTGTGAAAGGATGAAGTGGCCGGGCAGGCGTGTGTGGCAGCTAGCGGGGGGGAGGGATGGGGAAGATCCCCTGCTAGCTGTCAGAACAGGGGAAGCGGGGGGTTGGTGCATCTGTAACATGTTACACCCTTAGATAAGTTGGTGCTTCCATTAAGCTGAGTGTTAGCACGCAAGCCTATTGGACATCATAGGGGAATGGTAATGGTCAAAAAAGTTAATTGTTAAAATTGACCAGTCCATATAGTCCATGTAATAGCACCTGGAGCCCAGGTTCACACTGGGCTGCGGGAATGAAGCCGTGAAAGTTCAGCTGAATTTCATTCCCGCTTGTCAGTCCTAATTTTGTATGCGATTTTGGAGACATCTGCACAGATGTCAATGTATATCGCGGCACGAAATTGCAAAAAGTAGTACAGAAACTACTTTTTGAAATCAGTGCAACGCCGCAGATTTTGCGCGACGTTGCACCGAGTAGGACGGTGCCATTGCCGGCAATTGCCCCCGATTTGACATGAGCTTTGACATGTCATATTGTACCAATGTGAACCAGGGTGGAGAGGCAGCCCAGTGGAAAGTAAGCAATTTCTGGAACAGCTGGGGATAAAGCACATGGCACCTGTGCTTTATCCCCAACATGTTACACTCTAAATATGGGTGTAACATGTAACATAATACAAAAAGTGAACTTATCATTTAAAGTGGGAGTAAACTCCTTGGATGATTTTTACCTATAGGTATGCCTATAATAAAGCTTACCTATAGGTACAGTAAATATCTCCTAAACATGCACCGTATAGGAGATGTTTTCTTGTAAAGCAGCCGGTGACATTCCTTTAAAGTCCTGTGCCGTGAACAGCAGCTCCCGCACAGGAGTGACATCACTGGGACTCGTCCAATCAAATGACCAGAGCCCACCAACCCGAAAGGAAAACCAGGTGAAGATGGAAGCCCTGTCAGCGGTGTTTGTTTTAAGGTAAGTTTCACATAATGTGCTAGTATGTAATGTATACTAGCACATTATAACTTTGCCTTTCAGTTATTTTTTTAAAAGCCAGAAGTTTACTACCACTTTAATGGGTGAACTAAAACATTTTGACATACCTCCCTGCTTAAGTCAATCAGCATCTGTTAGACTCTAGATACAATGTACAATTGTTACGTTATACCATTTCACAGTATCTTAATTTATCAACAATGACAACAATGGTGAAAGACCAGCTGAGCAGAGACGACTATTTGCGTTTTGTTGGGAAGATTTCATCTTTTTCAGGAATTTAGTTGACCAATCTAAATATACCGGTAATAATAGACAAAATACTATTGTCATCAACTACTGTACATTTATTATCCATAAAATCCCTTCAGATTAGATTATTTTTCCTGCAATATGTTACATTCACATGGATATGGCAATTAATTAAATCGTTGTAGTAAAAAGTCCCATTTTGTGAATTAAAAAAATTAAATTATGTAGTGGGGATGTTGAAACCTTCAATCAAATTCTGATCAAGGTCCATATATATTTATCCATGTGGGTGAAGTTATTGCAGTGGATTTGCCAGAGCATAGCAATGCCCCTGCTTTATAGATACAAGCATGCATATTACGAACAAAATTCTTAAAAGACTAAAATATGTTTTCTCTTTTATTTTCACCAGAGGGCACCATTGTACCATCTACTGAAGTGTTGTAGCAGCTCTTTCTGTACTACTCACATCATTTTTTTTAGAAAGTTTACAAAATACAGTTAAAGCATTGAAACATATTATTACTTTCTATTGGCAAAAAATGCTATTATGGTTTACATTAAGAATATAACAAATAACTTAAGATATGTATACCATTATAGTACAATGAAAATATTTTATAGAATAGCATCCCAAGCAAAACAAATACCTAATATTGGTGAAGTTAATTCTTTTTTTACAGACACTATTTCTGACATGTGTAATAAAATGGCTGTAGTCACACTTGGAAGTGTATGAATGTAACAGAAAAAAAAAAAAAAGATTTAAAAAAATCACTATATGCACCAACAGTCATAGGCTGCACTTGAGAAATTGTTTCTCCTTATTATTTATATATATATGGTTTGCATTAGCTTACTAGTGGAACATTGTGATTGTCCTTTACTGCTTTTTATATCTTAATGCACATCTGCAGAAAGAATTCTAGCACCTTTCTCCACAATGCACCCTCTGAAAACATTCTCAACAGTTGTTCAGAAAACTGCTAATTGCACTGTCTGATATAAAAACATTCACCGGAGGGACAATTTGTCTGTCTATGCATAAAATATGACCAGGTGGCACAGCAAGTCAATTGAAATTTAAAAATTACATAGAAAAGGACTTTAGGGTCATTTGTACAATAACTTTATCATATCGTGCTAATAGTGATGAGCGATTTGTGTGTTTCAAAAGAAAACAAACAAAAATTCCCAGCACACTTACCAGCCAGGCTGGAACAAACCCAGTTCACTCTAAGGCCTCGTACACACGAGTAAATAGATTTGTTCAAAACGGTCTGTCCGACCGATTTGAACAAATCTGTCTGCTGGCATTTTGGTTTGCTCGCGTGTACACACGAGCAAACCAAAATCCCCGCCAGCAGACAGCGCACTGACGTGTCGGTAACGTGGCGGTGACAATGACGCCGCCACGTCACCGCACCAGGAAGTAAAACACTTCCGCGCATGCGTCGAAACCATTCGGAGCGTGTGCGAGAAGACATGTCTGCTGGTTAGCGTACTAACCAGCAGACATGTCGGGCGGACAGGTTCCCAGCCGACAGATTTCAAAGCATGCTTTGAAATCTGTCGGGTGGCCAAATCCGTCTGTTTGCCCGTACACACGATCGAATCGGTCTGTGTACGAGGCCTAACAGTTCATGTTAAAAACAGGGGTTTTAATTTGCACACATTTTCAAATACATGTGTAAGCTGCAGACCGGGCCCGGCCAGCAGGGGGCCTGGTAACCTAAAAAAAAAAAGAAAAATGGTGCCTTAACATTGTCCAGCACCTAACAGACATTTAACCGCAAGTCCCCCCAGACCGCATAGCAACCCCTGCCCCCCCCCCCCCCCGGTAATTTTAAGTCTTTTTCTTGCTATGTTAATTCTCATGTGGCGACAGTGGAGGCCGCGGCAGGGGAGGGACTATTTCTCGTATTTCGGGCACGGAAGAATACCTCATCCGCTTCTCATGCCATGCTGGCTCATCCTCTGTAGTGCTGTCACCTCCTGGCGCCACAGAGTGATTCTGATTCCTCTCTCCGCGTGAAGAAATAGCAGTGAGGCGACTCAAGGGGAGCAGCGACGGCAAAGGATATCAGCAGAGGCAGAGCAGAGGCATCCCATGATGATCACCTAACTGGAATAGTTTGTTGGGACCAGGGCCGCCATCAGGGGGGTACAGGCATTACACCTGTAAGGGGCCCGGGGGTCCCCAGGGGCCCGGATGGGAACCAAGGGCCACCAAGGGCCCCAGATGGCAAGCCCTTTTTTTTTAATAATATATTTTTTTATTAACCACTTAAGACCCGGACCAATACGCTGGCAAATGACCCAAGGGGTTTTTGCGATTCGGCACTGCGTCGCTTTAACAGACAATTGCGCGGTCGTGCGACGTGGCTCCCAAACAAAATTTGCGTCCTTTTTTTCCCACAAATAGAGCTTTCTTTTGGTGGTATTTGATCGCCTCTGCGATTTTTATTTTTTGCGCTATATACAAAAATAGAGCGACATTTTTGAAAAAAAATCAATATTTTTTACTTTTTGTTATAATAAAAAAACAATAAACTAAATTTTAGTCAAACATTTAGGCCAAAATTTATTTAGCCACATGTCTTTAGTAAAAAAAAATCGCATTAAAAAAAAATTAGCTACCTAGCGGGAACAGCGACACTAATACAGCGATCAGAAAAATGATCGCTTAGTGACGCTGGCAATAGGGAGTGAAAGGGTTAACTAGGGCAGTGATCAGGGGGTTAAAACTTTATTGGGGGGGGTGGGGGGGGCTACCCTGACACTACTGACTGTCTGACTGTCACACTGTCTGTCACACTGACACTAAATACAGTAATCATACATGATTACTGCATTCAGTGACACTGTGACAGGGGGGAGGGGGGGGGGCAATCGCGGGGGTTAAATGTGTGTGTGTAGTGTAGTGTTAGTGCAGACTTACTTGTTCTGTAGTGATCTCTCCTCAGCGGCGCTTGAAACAAACGCCGAGGGAGAGATCACGTCGCTTCCTCCTTCCTGTGTTTACACAGGAGGAGGAAGTGACAGGTCAGGCGGGCGCGCGCATTGGCTGGGAGCGATCCGGAGGGGGCGGATGAAAACGGATAGCCGCCCCCACTTGTCGGATCGCTCCTGCAGCCGCGCGGACCGCCGCATGTACGGGGGGGGGTCCGATCGGACCCCCGATCCCCCCCAAGGCAACAACGTATATATACGTTGATGTGCCTGTCGGTGCCATTCTGCCGACGTAAATGTACATGCGGCGGTCCTTAAGTGGTTAAAGGGTCAATTTTTTTTCTTTTATTTTTTTTAGAGGCCCGGAGGTCCCCAGGGGCCCGGAGGCCACCAGGCCCACAGATGGCAAGCCCTTTTTTTTTTTATAAAAAAAATATATTTTTTTATAAAAAAATATATTTTTTTAATATATTTTTCTTTTATTTTTTATTAAAGGGCCAATTTTTTTTCTTTTATTTTTTTTAGAGGTCCGGAGGTCCACAGGGGCCCGGAGGCCCCCAGGGCACCGGATGGCAACCCCTTTTTTTTTATTTATTTTCTATAAAAAAAATATATATATATATATTTTTTATTTTTTTTTATTAAAGGGCCATTTTTTTAGGGGTCTAGGGGCCCGTAGGCCACCAGGGCCCCAGATGGCAACCCCCTCTTTTTTATTTTTATTTTTATAAAAAAAATATATATTTTTATAAAAAAATATATTTTTTTAATGTATTTTTCTTTTATTTTTTTATTAAAGGGCCAATTCTTTTTCTTTAATTTTTTTAGAGGTCCGGAGGTCCACAGGGACCTGGAGATCCCCAGGGCCCCAGATGACAACCCCCCTTTTTTTATAAAAAAATATATAATTTTTATATATTTTTTTATTTCTTTTATTTTTATATTTATATATTATATATATATATATATATATATATATATATATATATATATATATATATATATATATATATATATATATATATATATATATATATTATTATTAAAGGGCCCAGAGGTCCCCAGGTCTGCTAGCCCCATGTTTGTTTTTGTGACTGCTTTTTGCTGAGTGTTTGTTTGATAGTTTTCTGTTTGTTTGTTTGTTTTCTTGCTTGATTGGTCGTGCTTGTTTTTGTGAGTGATTTTTGTTGCCTGGGAGTGATTTTTGGTCAGAGTATGATAGAGAGGAAGAGGAAATTACATTTTTCTTTGAGGGAGAAACAAATTCTTGCCCGGGCCATTTCCGACTATGGGCGTTTCCTCCACGGCCCGGACAGTGCCAACACCACTCCGGCCAGGAGGAGAGAGATTTTGGACATGATCACTGACCAGGTGAATTCAGCGGTGGAGGGGGAGACACGGAACCGGTCTGGGATTGATAAAAAGATAAATGACCTCCGGCGTCTGGTCAAAAAGAAGCTGGCCAAAATGCTTGCCCATGCCAGGGCCACAGGAGGGGGCCCACCATGCCGTGTTAGGCTGACAGTGGAGGAGTGTGCGGTGGCCCAGACCTTTCATCGGCAAGAAGTGGAGGGCCTGCCCGGCTATGACTCAAGTCATGAAGGCGTGATGCCAGGTAAGGTTTTTTTTTCTATCAGGTGTGTAGCATGTGTGGGGGAGGGGGTGAAAGGGAATATGTGGCAAGTGTGTGGATCCTCCAACCTGTGAATGTTTTGTGTCATCCACAGATGTGCAGGAGGGTGCTGGGCCATCTGGCCTGACCGCACCATCCCCAGGACAGCAGCCTAATGAGGCCCCCCCGACAAGGCCGGAGTCCATGGAGGAGGTTGAAGAGGAGGAGGAGGAGGTTGAGGAGGAGGAGTTGGAGGAGGAGGAGGAGTCCATGTCAGGCACTGGACTATTGTTTTTGGATGACTCTTCCCCTCTGGCTGGCAGCAGCCAGCCCTCCCTAAGGGGGAGCCCCCCCTCCTCCCCCAACATGGCTCCCCTCCCAAGGGGCTCCCCTTCTCCCCGGCCACAAGCATCAGCTGGAGGCAGGAAGGCGACCCAGAAGACCAGGGGGTGGCCGATCTCCTGCCCGCCACTCTGAGAAGGGACCAGTTCCTCCAGACCCGCCATCTGGGACAGGTCAGCCAGACATTGGTGCGGATGGAGGAGAGCCTGTCCTCCATCAAGGATACGCTTGGGAACCTGGACTGCCACTCCCGGGCTTTCAGAAACTGCCTTAATGACCTGCAGACTACATCAGCAGGCGTTGGGCAGGATGTGAGGGCCCTTACCCAGGCTATCCAGGCCAACACGGCAACACTAGGTGCTGCCCTGGACAGAATAGCGGTGGCCTTGGAGGGCAGGCCGCCAGGTGGGCAGAGACCAGGGGCTGCTCCTCCTTCCCCGGTTTACCCCCCCCCTCCCCATGAGTCTCCCCTGAGGAGCCGGGGCCGTGGCTCACGTCAAGGGCACTAATTTGTTTTTCCCCTTTTTTTGGGCCTTTTTTTTTTTTTCTGGAAAATTTTTGATTTTGCTGGTAATTTTTTTTTTTTGGGTTGTGAATGCTGTTTGAATGTGGGGGTGACATTCCTGCCGGAAAAGGGGAGTCACCCTCAATTTTGGTGGAGAAGGGTTCCCCGGGACCAGGGAGAAGTGATCCCCAGGTCCATGTGAATGGTGTATGAATGTACAGTGACATAATTGGAGCCTTGGCGTGGCGTTGCTGCTCACAAGTCCTGCATGGTGGACTGGTGCCAATCCAATTTGATGAGGATGTGGGGTATGTGTGCTAGGGACCACAGTGGTGTGCATGCATGCATTCTCATTGTTCCATGATTAATGTGTGTGTTTAACATGCAAAGATGCCCAATGTGAGCTGTCTCCTGGCTGCTCTTCCCTCAGAAGACGGGGTAACCTCGGTTAGGGGGGGGATTGTCTGGTTCAGGGGTCAGGTCATCACGTAGGTCAATTTGCAGGCCCTTTCTCACTGCGAAGTTGTGCAGCAGGCAACAGGCACTGATGATATGGCACACGAAGTTTGGGGAATACAACAGGGTACCCCCAGACTTATCCAGGCATCGGAAACGTGACTTCAGGAGGCCAAAGGTGCGCTCCACCACTGCACGTGTTTGGGTGTGGGCTTCATTGTATCTTTCCTCTCCTGGGGTTTGGGGGTTCCGGATAGGAGTCATGAGATGGGGTCCCAGTGGATATGCAGAGTCACCTGTAAGGGAAAAGACAGGAGGATGTTAGTCATGCATGTGCTCGTTGTGATGTGTGCATCATGGGGGGGGCAGTCATGCCTGCCACCCATGTCACTCACCAACCAGCCAGGTGTCCCCATACACGTTCTGATCGAATTCCAATCGGATGGGGCTTTGATTGTAGATGTAGCTGTCATGGCTGGACCCTGGGTGTTTGGCACGGACGTGCCATATGAGGCCTTGGGCATCGACTATCGCCTGTACGTTGATGGAATGCCAATGCTTCCGATTGCGGTACATGTGCTCTGTCTCCTGGGGGGGCTGGAGTGCCACATGTGTGCAATCAATGGCCCCCACGGTGCGTGGGAATCTGGCAATTCTGTAGAAATCTGTCATTGCCTTCAGCCGCAGGTCCTCAGTGGTGGGTTTGATGATTTGGTTGGCCATGCGTCTGAGGATTGCAGGGACAACCTGGTGCACACATCTGCTCATGGAGGACTGTGACATCCCAGCCACCACTCCACTTGTACGCTGAAAAGAGCCACTGGCAAGGAAATGGAGTGTTGCCATGACCTTGACCAGTGGCTGCACTGCATGTGAGCGTTGTGTTGGGCTGGTGATGTCCTCCTGCAGGGTTGTGGTTAATTCCAGGATGGCATGAGGGCTGAATCTGAAGATGCGATACACCTCACAATCACTCATGCCAAACAGGTCTATGCGTGTGCGGTATATCCTCTCCCGTGCCATCCTCCGTGCCCTCCTCCTTCTTTGCTCATCTAAAGTCAGTAGTATAGCTATGCGCGACGATGCCCCTGGCATGTTGGCATACAGATTGTTGTGCAACATGTGTGACTGCTCAGCTCCTCACTAACAGTGTTGCTTTATCTGACATGTAGACGATTTTTCTAATTTTAGACCACCTTTTATATGGTCTAATTTTAGACAGGACATTTTGCTGTTGCGCACACCGCGTAGCCTGCGCTGCACCAACGTTCTTTTGTGGATCCCCGTAAGTCCCTCATTAGCATATTTGACTAGCAAATCAATGGTGTGTCTAGCGCAGTTTTGCGCGGATGGATGCGCCTGTCTAACGAAATTACGCTGGACAAAAAAAAGTAGATTTCTTGCGTATCTCGTTCTGGGAATGCCGTGCATCGAAACGCACGCGCACATTTAGACTTACGCCGCACATCTCCTGTTACGCAGGCGTAATCGCTCTGTGAATCTGGCCCAATATTTTTTACTTTTTGCTATAATAAATATCCCCCAAAAATATATAAAAAAAAATTCTTTCCCTCAGTTAAGCCCGAAACATACCTATTTTTGGGAAAAAAAAAAATCGGAATAAGCATTTATCGGTTGGTTTGCGCAAAATTTATAGCGTTTACAAAATAGGGGATAGTTTTATTGCATTTTTATTATTATTTTTTTTTACTACTAATGGCGGCAATCAGCGTTTTTTTTCGTGACTGCGACATTATGGCGGACACTTTGGACAATTTTGACACATTTTTGGGACAATTGTCATTTTCACAGCAAAAAATGCATTTAAATTGCATTGTAAAAGGAAAAATTTCCGCGCCAAAAACTAATAAATAGTGGTCTACACTGGTGTGAAGATAATAAAGTTAAATGCTGTGCTGCTCCTCAGTGATATAGTGTGTACCTATAATAAGTGAAAATGAAGAAACAATAGAGGGCGCCACTAAGACTAAATGAGAAAAATTCACTCATAATACATAATGTGATTACTTGTATAACATAGGTGGTGAAAAACAACAATAACAGAAATAACAACATTAATAATAAGACCTAAGCGTCTTACAATACATTGGTGTGGGTGTGATGGTAAATATAACAGTTAAAAGTCCACCTGGAATCCCAAAGATAAGTATTGGTGTAGAAATAATAAAAAGATATCAGAAAGAATAATTTCTTAATTGGAAAACAAAAAGTCTGTGCACAAATCTGTGTCAGGATTGTGATGTGCTGGTTCTGGGGTGTGAAAGGAACCTTCACCAAATTGGATTAATCGTGTTCCACCTCAGGTGCTGGGGAAATACTAGGTGCTTACCAGATGGTATGACCTCTCTGTTAAAAGTAGGTCAGATGGGCAGGTCAGGATTAGTGCCTGAACACTATGGGCATGCTGGATCGCGCTGTTCCACAATACTAACAGGTAGGCTCATGTATGGATAGAAAAACGAATGGAAAACATCATGGTACAATACCGTTTTAATAAAATCAAATAAAAAATGCACATACAGCCGATTGGCCTCCTACCCCAGCTAGTGCCTGCCTGGCACTGGGAGTGTAGCGTGTCACGGCTCCTTTACTCCGATGGTCCACCAAAAGTTGTGGAGGGCAGATAGGTCCGGGCTTGGTAGGCTCACACAGAGGGCTTGTATAACGTGCAGGTTGCCAGTGTAAAGCCGCCGACATATGTTTCGCACGTTGTGCGTCTGATTCTTTCTGATATCTTTTTATTATTTTAACACCAATACTTATCTTTGGGATTCCAGGTGGACTTTTAACTGTTATATTTACCATCACACCCACACCAATGTATTGTAAGACGCTTAGGTCTTATTATTAATGTTGTTATTTCTGTTATTGTTGTTTTTCACCACCTATGTTATACAAGTAATCACATTATGTATTATGAGTGAATTTTTCTCATTTAGTCTTAGTGGCGCCCTCTATTGTTTCTTCATTTTCATTTAAATTGCATTGTTTATTGTGAAAATGACATTTGCAGTTTGTGAGTTAACCACAAGGGGGCGCTGTAGGGCTTATGTGTTTCCTAATGTGTGTTTACAACTGTAGGGGGGTGAGGCTGTAGGTGTGAGGTCATCGATTGCGATTCCCTCTATAAGGGATCACCCGATCGATGACGCCGCCACAGGGAAGAAAGGGGAAGCCGTGTTTACACACGGCTCTCCCCGTTCCTAAGCTCTAGGGACCGATCGCTGCACTCCAGCAGCGATTGGGTCCGCGTGTCCCGCGGTCCCGGAGCTTCGGATCGGGTCACGGGAGCGCGCCGCGGGTGCGCGCCTGTGATCCACGGCTGTGTACTAGTACAGGACGTACCTGTACGTACATGTGCCCAGCCGTGCCATTCTGCCGACGTATATGTGCAGGAGGCGGTCCTTAAGTGGTTAATGTCTAATATAAACACCTTCAAGTTCTCCTTTAAGGCCCCGTACACACGAGACCGGACCGACCGATTTAAACAGATTTGTCTGCTGGCTGTTTTGGTTTGATCGCTGTACACACGATCAAACCAAAATCCCCGCCAGCAGACAGCGCGGTGACATGGCGGTGACGTTGACGCCGCCACGTCACCGCACCAGGAAGTAAATTACTTCCGCGCATGCGTAAAATCCATTCGACGCATGTGCGAGAAGATATGTCTGCTGGTTAGCGTACTAACCAGCAGACATGTCGGGCGGACCGGTTCCCAGCCTACAGATTTTAAAGCATGCTTTAAAATCTGTCGGCTGGCCAAATCCGTCTGCTCGCCCGTACACACGATCGAATCTGTCTGCTGGGACGGTCTGGCAGACTGTTTCCAGCAGATAGATTTGATTGTGTGTACGCGGCCTAAGTTGTATTCTTTTTGTCAGCACAACTTTGTCAGCACGACTTGGGGGGCGACTCTGCAAGGCGATCTCAAGACGACTTGAGAGGCAACTTGCAAAATGACTTCTGTATTGAAGTCAATGCAAGTCACCCCAAGTCACCCCCAAAGTCATACAGGAACCTTTTTCTAAGTCGGAGCGATTTGCATCGCTTCTACTGTATTAGAACGGTTCCATTGAATAGAGCGGACCGCGACTTGTCAGTCAGCTGAGTTGCCTGACAGGTTGCCCCTGTGTGAACCGGCTCTTAAAGAACAGGAAAGAATGATCTGCAAATATTTTATTCTGGAAAAAAAATATTTGATATTAAATGCTGTAAACTATTTTGCACTTCTGTCCATTCTAACCCTGTCTATTGTCAGAATCTTATTTTTGGCTGTTAAAGTGCACTACATCCTTTTAACTATTGTATTTCAAATGTATTTTATTTTATCCAGTGTCTCTGTTTAAGGTCCAGTTCCCTGGGATACACAGGTAGCCTGCGGTGTACATCCACGGCTGTTAGTTTAGATTTAGCAGCATGTTCCAACAGCTGTCAAATGGCTTTACAGTCTCCAGTTAGGACCATGTTCTATGTTACATTGCTCTCGTTATATGTCTGGGAGCTGGATTACGTACTACTGCAGAACAAGTTGTGACATTGGCAATAAGGGAATACATCATTATAACAGACACTGGGCATGACAAATAACTATGGACATTATTATGCTGATGCAGATGGCCCGCCACTCTGCAAAAAGGCAGGCAATGCTTGTCTCAGCAAATAAAGCAGTCCTGAACAGATGTGAAACTGATTGGGGATAGTATTCTTTAGGCTATGTTCACTCTGATCTAACATGAAAGTCATATGACTTCTGACCAAAATGAAAAAAGAAAACGCAGTGGGGTCCCCCACAAAATCTATACCAGACCCTCATCCAAGCTTCTTCTCCCAGTTCCTCTCCTTCCGATTAATTCTTCCTCCACCAACCCAGTCTTCCTCTGATGCTGGATTCCACAGTTATGTCAGGTCGGGTGTCTGCCACTTCTAATATAGCATTGGGGTGTGGCCACTCAGGGAACTTTACAAACAGACACCACCCCCTTGTGATGCGAGGTGGCAGGGTCTCCATGTGAAGTCAACCGGATGGCTACGCCCCATAGCTATATAAGGCATGGCAGACACTGGACCTGACATAACAGTGGAAGCCGTCAGCAGAGGAAGAAGTTGTCAGTGGAGGGAGAAGAATCTGGAGAAGAAGCGGAGAGAGAAGAACCGAGAGAAGAAGCGGACAGGGAAGACCGGGGAAAAAAGACACGGAGCTGCGATGAGGGAAATTCTTCATTTTTAACAAAGGACTTTTCCAAAACCGCCTCTTGTTTGTTTACACTTTTTTTTGCTGAAAGGGTAGGAGTACATCGTACCTCATACTCATTTACATAGGGAGACATGATTTTGGAGGCAACAAGGGGGCTTTCAGATTCCAATAAGCCCCCTTTTTGCAGACCCCCACAACCACCACCCAGGGTTGTCAGGAAGAGGCCCTTATCTCCATCAACATGGGGACAAGGTGCTTTGAGTGGGGGGGGGGGCACAGAGCCCAAGTCGCATTCCACAAGTTGGATCAGTTAAGATTATGATCCAACTTAGATGCAACTTACATTCAAATCAATGGGCTTAAATCGTGGCTAGGTCAGACGTAGTGCAGGGAGCATTTTCAAAGTCGAACTGACACAAGTTGGACCAGTTCAGACGGCTCTCATAAGAAACCATTGATTTTGACATGTCAAGCGACTTGGGCTCTGGAAGTCGGAGCATATGTCGGACCAGTGTGAAGCAGCCCTAAGTCAGTCTTTGAGAGCATCTTAAAGCCTGAAACATTGGGAGCACGTGTCCAGGCCTGTCTGGCCTATGGAGGCAGGCTGCGGACCCAGACTGACATCTAAGGCCGCGTACACAAGACCAGTCCATCCGATGAGAACGGTCTGAAGGACCGTTTTCATTGGTTAACCGATGAAGCTGACTGATGGTCTGATGTGCCTACACACCATCGGTTAAAAAAACGTTCATGTTAGATAGCGGTGATGTAAAACACAACGACGTGCTGAAAAAAAAACAAAGTTCAATGCTTCCAAGCATGCGTCGACTTGATTCTGAGCATGCGCAGCTTTTTAACCGATGCGTTTGCATACTAACGATCGGTTTTGACCTATCGGTTAGGCGTCCATCGGTTAAATTTTAAAGCAAGTTTTGACCGAAGTATACCTGAACGATGGGGCCCACACACAATCGGTTTGGACCGATGAAACCGACCTTCAGTCCGTTTTCATCGGTTTTGACTGATCGTGTGTACGTGGCCTAAGAGTTGGAGATTGTTAAGGAACAGAGGTAGTCCCCATCTGAATAGACCAGTGTGTCTGAGAAAAGCTTGAAGTGGTCTGTATGTAAGCAGGTCCAGTCTGGTGACTGATGGACCAGTTAAGCAGAGAGGCTGAAATTGAGGCACCTCTGTCCTAAAGGCTAAGTTCACCTTTAACATAATTATAATGGGCCCCAGTATCTTAAAATATACTTTTCCGTTTGTAAAAGTAATATTTAATGAAAATACTGCACATATTGGCCTTTTCTGTCACCCATGAAGCCTGGATGAAAAACTGTTCACATTCCTATATCCTGGCTTATTTTAAGGAAATAGGCTAAAGCAAAATGGTTGCTGAGCTTTCTTCTTTGAAGACAGCTAAACTGATAATCACTTTAATTGTCCTCAAAGATGGAGCCTTGGTGGTCATTTTGTTGTAGTCCATGAAAAAAAAAAAGATTAACCCCTTAGGTTCCACACTGGGTATATTAAAGCGGGGTTCCAACCACAATTAGCATTTTTTAAATGTATGTCCTTTTATCATGCGTTTTTATATAACTCCGGTCACTTACTATTTTACAATCCGCCGCCGCTCCGCATAGTTATTCAAAAAAGATAATTTAAAAATCATGGGCGTATAAATATACAGGCAGTAGGGTCAATCGGTTACCGACGCGTTTCGTTTCACAAACATCTTCATGGGAATTGACAATTGACAATTCCCATGAAGATGTTTGTGAAACGAAACGCGTCGGGAACCGATTGACCCTACTGCCTGTATATTTATACGCCCATGATTGTTCATACCAAATGTGAGTGTACTACTTTTGTTTTATCTTAGTAAAACTTTTTTATCAGAGTTACGCTATGTTTGTTCTATTATTTCCTTCTTTGCCATTGGGCCTTCTGAGTCACGTTGTCGGCTGAATGCATTGAGAAGAGGAGTGAAAATTTTAAGTTTGATCCCTCAACTGATCGGATATGTTTGCCACTCATCCCTCCTGAGTCCCTCTGTGAGCAGTTTTTGGTTTAACCCTAAGCTATAGCTGACCAAATAGGTGTACACTTATTGTGGTCGCTATCCATCTGGTAAGCCTCTTCAACTAAATCTACGGTGGTGGACCATTAAGATCTCAATCTCACTCAGTCACCTTATTGATCCCTGTGGATTTTATATCACCTTTTAAAGACACTTCAAGTGCACCTATGGTGTCTAGTATCCAGCTTATATTATTCGCCATTTCATTTATGTCTAAGCGCTACATATTTTCTTTGTATATACTATGGGCCAGATTCAGGAAAGGTTACGCTGGCGGATCGAGTGATCCGCCAGCCTAACTGTGGCTTTGAGCCGGCGTTTCTGTTTTCTGTAACCAGAAAACAAGAAACGCCGGGTTGAAGTTCCGATGCGAGCAGCGTAACTGAGTTTCGCCATCGCATCGTTACTTCAACTTAAAAATGGCGCCGGGGGCGTTCCCGCCGATTTACGCTCAAAAAATATGTTAATGAGCGGAAATCGGCAATTCACGATCGAAATCCGGCGCGACGCAATGACGATACGACGTTTCCGGACGGGATACGCGGCGCATAGATATACCTACATGGGGTTGGAGTATCCTATGTTAGGTATAGGCGTCGTCATCGCGTCGGGAAAAAAAAAAAAAACGTCGCTTGCGTAAAACGGTCATGAATGGGAATGTGACGTCATTGACGTTCATTCACAGATTTTGGAGCATGCGCACGGGGATGTTTTGACACTCGACGCATGCGCAGTACGTTGGCGGCGGGATCGCGCGTAGTTAGCATACTACACGCCCCGTACCCGCTACATTTGAATTCCGCCAGCTCATTTGTGATGCGCTGCCGCAACTTTAGGAGCAAGTGCTTTGTGAATGACAGCACTTGCTCCTAAAATTTCGGCAGCGCAACGCAAATCAGAAGCGTTACTCCAGAGCAAAGATGCTCTGGAATACGTGAATCTGGCCCTATGTTTGCTAAATTGATCATTTAGTTATGTTTGCTGTTGTATTGTTTTAGTAGCGCGGTGAGTGTACATACTTAGGTATATACCACATTTTTCCAGATTTCATGGGACCGCATAGTAACAGGCATTTCCAGGTGGGTAAAAAATGTTTTTTTTTTTTTAGATCTAATGAGCACAATAATGAAAAAATAATTTTGGGATCGAAACTCCACTTTAAGACTGAATTTACTGTTGTGGGTTTGGTAACATTTTCAGCACGCTGTCTTCATCACATCAAGATGCCTAAATGCAATGAGTTTCTGCCATGTGATTAGCTGATTAGCAATTTGTGTTACCAAGCAATTAAACATGTGTACCTAATAAAGTGCCTGGTAAGTGTAAATTCTGCACAATACTACTACTACTAATAATAATAATAATAATAAAAACGCTTGTAAAATATGCTCATTTTGGTGTGTAATTTGGTGCATGGTTATGCACATTTGCAGGCATATGGCATGTAGAAGCATATGAGGGTAAACTCATTCTGCTGGCCTTACTGTATACACTACATACACAAATAATATCACATTTAGATGTGGATCACTCTTCAGAGACCAACGCTAGTGTAAACTAAGGGCCAAGTTTTATAGTCAGTAACAAGGCAGTTGACTCAATTAGCCAAGATAAAACCATGTTAGCTATATAGATAAGCCAACTATATTCTGATAATATCCCAAAAGAAAGTGACTCACACTAGGCAAGGAAAGTATTAAAATACAACTGTAGCACCCACTACCTTTTGGTAGGTGCTAAAATAGGATTTTTGTGTCTCAGGTTCCAGTATAGACAAATTTAGGCAGGCGTGTGCATTAAACTAGGCCTGTTTGTTTTGATCTGGGACTGGGAGTGTTCTAGTGCAGCAGTGGGTGTGGCCACCTGTGCTCAGACCCAGAGACGCATCCCCTGATTCAGTCAGCGAGTTCTGGAAAAGAGGTTGGACTTGAGGTTCTGAGTGACAGGCAGCTTGTGTAGGAGTCCTGATCAATCCCCAACTAGGATTGGCAGGGGACGGGCCTCCTATATAAGCTGAGGAAACATGCCACTGGGAGGAGTTTTGAGGAGTCTTGAGAGGAAAGAAAATGTAGAACTAGCTCGGTGCCTGGGGCCTACCAGGTGCTTAGAGGAGGACCATTCTTCTTCAACACCGCAGAGGAGGAATTCAGGATTAAGAGGAAGGAGTTTTGGGACTGTTACTGCTTGACTGTGCGGTTTAACCACGTTTCATCTATGGACTGGGGACCATGGAGAAGGTCAGTGGGTACACTTCAGCAAGTGATGGGACCGGAAGAAAGTCAGGAAGCTTGTGAATATCTGCTGTTGATATTAATTAATAATTGTGTACATGTATTTAACTTTGAATACAATTTGATTTATTTTATACTTGGTTTATGGTCTACATAGCTTGTCTTTGTGTTTTTTAATCATTTCTCTGATTAACGGAAATTGTTCCTGGTAGTATTCCCCCAATTTTCATATCCAGTGGTCCCATGTATGCTCCCAGACAATTGTCACATTCCTATGCAGAGCAACTGGAACCTTCCACTATTGGACCAATACATTGACCACTCTGTGTGTGCTTGAGTGACAGTGACACATGGAGCCATTGCTAAATATACATAATTGAGTTGCAAGTAGAGATTAGAAAATCTGTTATATTATGTGATCTTCTTTCTCATATATCACACCTAGAGATGCCCTTATATTTTATGCTTTTGCCATATCAGAGCACAACAGGGAAGCTCCTAGAACTAGTAGGATGAAAGGTCAACCCATTAAAACTGATGCAATTTATAATTTTATAACCTGGGAAGCATTTAATATTCTTTTGATCACTAACTTATATACCATCATTCAGTGACGTTGCTTTTTACTAAAATTGGTGTTCTGTAGATGAGTTTTGTCACCATTGATCATAAATTAAGATTTGATGATCTTGTAAGCTTTTTTAGAAGTTTTAAAATGACACAAGTTGGTAAACTACTTTATATTAATATGCCAGTTAGTTAAAATGAATCAATATATGCCCTTTGCTCTTTTCTGTAGCTGGTGTGCGCTTAAAAAATCAACTTTGAGTCACAGCAAATCATCAGTTTAAATAAATAATAAATTAGGCAGCGAGGCTGACTTCTTCGTATAAAGATACCAGCTTTAGCAGACTTCAGTTAAAAAAAAAAATTGTCACCCATATGGTAAAAGCTACAATGAATTCTTGCACGTTTTGGTGTCATCTCACCTATAGATGTTCTATGTGGAGAGGCTGTGATTTTTAAAACCTGACTGTTTATTGAAGACAGGTTTACAAAGTTAACTGATTCAATCTCACCTCACAGCTGTGTACTATTTTACAAACTAAAGGCAGCACACAATATGACAACTGCCAGCCTACTTAACCCAAACTTAATCTAAGGCCCCTTTCAGACTGGGGTGGGAGCGCGGTGGCGGTATAGCGCCGCTAAAAATAGCGACGCTATGCCGTCGGATTTGCCGTGGGATTCGGCCGCTAGCGGGGCGGTATTAACCCCCACTAGTGGTCGATAAAGGGTTAATACCACCTGCAATGCGCCTCTGCCGCGGTTTCCCATTGTTTTAAATAGGAAGGAGCGGTATACACGCTGCTCCTCTCACCACTCCAAAGATGCTGCTGACAGGAAAAAAAAATTCTCTCCCACCAGCGCATCGCCTCAGTGTGAAAGCCCTCGGGCTTTCACATTGAGTATGCAGTAAAGGAGTTTTTCAGGCGGTATAGCAGCGATATTTTTAGCGCTGTACCGCCTGAAAAAGTCCTCAATGTGAAAGGGGTCTTATGGTCTGAAATGCAAGCTGCAGGCATCACCCAGGTATCGTTTTTTAGAGCCGGCGTTTGGCCCTTTAGTAATAGCAATTAGAGTAGCTAACTAGCCGCTCGAATGCTATTACAAGCAGCATGAGGAGACATCCCCCCTCGCACCGCCTTCCGTGGCTCTCTTGGGCTCTTCTGTCCCACAGGAAGACCTAAACAACCAGCCGGCATATCCACCTGCTGGCCAATCAAAGCAGGGATTGTAATAGTGTCCTGGAAGCGATGACTTTAAAATCACTTCTGGTTGTCGCAGAAACAATCGGCACCATTTAAAAAAAATCAAAAGCATTAAAAAACACTGATCTTGGTGTTTTGAATGCCTTTAAGTGCAGAGGAGGGATTTGGGGTCTTACAGACCCCAGATCTCTCCATAAAGAGGACCTGTGATGTGCCAATTGCCGTGATAAGGATGTTGTCCTCCTGTGCTCGCCAAAGGCAAACTCGCACTTTGGTCCCGCATGTGCGCAAACAACCATCGTCCCACACATATGAGTAGGGGTGAGCCGAACACCCCCCGGTTCGGTTCGCAGCAGAACATGCGAACAGGCAAAACATTTATTCTAACACCGTTAAAGTTTATGCACGAACATGAAAAATCAAAAGTGCTCATTTTAAAAGCTAATATGCAAGTTATTGTCATAAAAAGTGTTTGGGGACCCGGGTTCTGCCCCAGTGGACATGTATCAATGCAAAAAAAGTTTTAAAAACTGACAAGCAGTGGTTTTAATAATGCTTAAAGTGACACAATAAAAGTGAAATATTCCTTAAAATTGCATACCCGGGGGGTGTCTATAGTATGTCTGTAAATTAGCGCATGTTTCCCATGCTTAGAAAAGTCACTGCACAAAATGAAATTTCTAAAGGAAAAAAAGTAATTTAAAACTCGCAGCTATAATGAATTGTCGGGTCCCGGCAATACAGATAAAAGTAATTGAAAAAGAACAGCATGGGTTCCCCCCTTACTCCATTATCAGGGCCTTTGGGTCTGGTATGAATATTAAGGGGAACCCCAAACCATTTTTTTTAAATACGTGGGGGTCCCCCCCAAATTCTATATCAGGCACTAGGAACCCCGCACCATTTTTTTTTAAATATGATGGGCACAGATGCTGCATATGATTGGCACAGAGGCTACATATGATGGGCACAGAGGCTGCAAATGATGGGCACAGGCTGCATATGATGGACACAAGCTGCATATAATGGGAACAGAGGCTGCACATGATTGACACAGGCTGCATATGATGGGCACAGTGGCTGCATTTGATGGGCACAGTGGCTGCAATTGATGGCACAGTGGCTGCATTTGATGGGCACAGTGGCTGCATTTGATGGCACAGTGGCTGCATTTGATGGCACAGTGGCTGCAATTGATGGCACAGTGAGGCTGCAATTGATGTTTTTACAGTATTTTTCAGAAATGTTCAGTTTGTTTGCACCCCCCCCCCTCCAAAAAAAAAAAACTTTGAGCAACAGCCGCCACAGTGTACCAAGATGCCAAAACATACTTTCCAATAGACAAGGATGAGAAAGAAGATCAGGCAGGAGCTGAGCAAGGAAGGAAAGCATCAGTGGGACCAGAGGAAGTTTCACCACCCTTCAGTCTCAATCCAGGAGACAGCCTGTATTGTAAGGGAGGACCTGCACAGCAGGAGGCCTGAACAACAGTCATTGCTAAGCAGCAGGACTTCAAGGGACAGTGTGAGCACCTCTACTTACCACCACTGGAAACAACAAGGGGAGGAGGCAGTGGGATGCAATATTTAGCTAGCCTTTAAGAGAGACAGTGTCACAGCTTACCCTAACCCTTTGCTCTGGGATCTATTCAAGGAAGCCAGGTGTGCTGGCATTTTTACTTAAGGAACACAGAGCTCCTGCATACAATTGGGACTTCATTATTTTGTACTAAGCGAACACAGAGCTTCTGCATACAGTTGGGACTTTGCTATTTCGGCTAATTAATATGGCTTCTGGACATGAGGGGTGCTGAATCCACATGAGTAACAGTAACAATACAACCAGTATGCAGTTCCCCCAGGCTAACATGTTTTCATACTAATATTATATCAGAGCAAAAAGTGGAACAACTGAAGAGGAAAGGGAAATAGAGAGGTTTGGCTCCAAAATAAGTATAGTTGGTAGCCAAGCCAATGACTTTCTGTGTATGGGCCCTTTCACACGTGCGGACGAACGGTCCGCTTTTTCTAAGTCTAAAAACGGACTTAGAATGGGGACCTATGGGAGCGGATCCGTTAGCGGATGATGCATCCGCTAACGTCCGCCTACTATCCGTGTCTGCCTGGATCCGTTTTGCGGACGGAAGAAAACCCTATTTTTCTTCCGTCCGTTGGATCGGATCGGATGCAAACGGACAGACGGTCCGTTTCCATCCGATTCCCCATAGGGGATAGCGGAGGAGAGACAGGGCGGTCCCTGCACAGTGTGCGGGGACCGCCCTGTCCGCTGACAGCAGAGCGGGACCCCCCGCTGAGCCGACGGACACACACGGAGCGGACCGAAAAACGGTCCGCACCGTGTGAAAGGGCCCTTAGAGTAATCCTTGTTTTTTTTTTTTTTTTGTATCTTAGTGATGTCTAATTTATTTTATGTGTCTCTGAAATGTTCTTTACTGTACATAAAATGATGTAAAAAAAAATAATAATGATTATCACAAAGTGAACGTGCTACTTGACCCTGTCACTAAGGTTATAGTTGTCCATTATGAAGAGAATCTGAGGGTTATTGTGCCGTTTTAATTATCAGTGTTTCAAAAAGCTGTGTGACTCTGCTTTGCTTAATTCAATCAGAAATGCCTGTGAGTGGTTAAAGCGTCGCAATACTTTTGTCTTTTGTGTAGTTCTGTCACTACTAATTATAAGTTCCTTTGAAAAGCAGATCACAAAAAAGGTGACAGCTGAAGACAGTAATGACATAGTAAGCAATTGTGTGGTGATTTACAGACTTTATAAACCAGAGCTGCAGTACGAGAATTTTATTTGCTGCTTTATTAGACCCAGTAAGGCAGTAAAGTAATATTAAAGGCATGGGAACACATAGATCATCTTTGGGCCTGCACTGTGAATGTAGACTGAACTAATCACAGCATTGTATAGTCATCATTGCTTTAAGATGGCTATGAATAAAAAAAACTATTTGAGTCAAACAAATGGAAGCATTGATACTATCCAGCTAATGCTGGTGCTGTGTTAAAGTCAGAAAGTTTTTTAGTTTTCTTCATTTATGTTCTCTCTAATCCACTTCAGCAAGAATTTAGGGATCATATCACAGGTTCACTGTGATGCCCCGTACACACAACCGGGATTTCCGGCAGGAAAAGATCCGTCAGAAATCCAGAGGGGAAAACAGAGAGCCTTCTCTCTACTCCCCACCCCCCGTACAGAGGATCGGTTTTCCCGTCAGGAAAACTCGAATGAGAGCTTTTCCTTGTGAATCCCGACCGTGTGTATGCTCCATCGTGCTTTTTCCCCACAGGAAAACGTCAGAATTTCCACAGGTTCTCTTTTTTTGTCCGGGAGTTTTTGGGCAGTTTTCCCATCGAAAAAACTGCGAGGAGCATACACACGGCTGGGATTCCCGGGCAAAAGCTCTTCTCGCAGTTTTCCCGTTCCCTTTAATAAGTTGTTTTCAAAGACTATTGCACTGAAAGGGGATTTTAAAGTGGATGTAAACTCAATTCATGAAATTTGAGCTGGGCACATATATCTTCAGTATTTTGTTATTTCTCTTCAAAGAGCTAAGTCTCGTACTGTAGCTCTCTCCTGAACCTTTCCTCTGTTATCAGCCAGATAACTCCTGACAAATAAATATGGGACAGATTCAGTATCAGTTACGCCGGCGTATCAGTCATACGCCGGCATAACACAGAATCTGTGTTCAGAAAACAAGATACGCCGGGTTGCAGCTAAGCTACGAGCGGCGTAATTGTATTACGCCGTCGCATCTTAACTTCAATTTTAAAATGGTGGCTAGTGGCGTTTCTGCTGATTTACGCCGAGAATATGTAAATCAGTGAGATACGCCAATTCCCGAACGTACGCCCGCCTGACGCAGTGACTTTATGCCATTTCCGTAAGGGGTTTCCCGGCATAAAGATAAAGCACCAAAAAGCAGGCGCATCCTATGTTAAGTATGGACGTCGTGACCGCGTCGAATTTGAAAATTTTTACGTCGTTTGCGTAACTCGTTCATGAATGGGGATTGACGTTCACGTCGATAACACTGTCATAATTTGGAGCATGCGCACTGGGATACATTGACGGCCAGCGCATGCGCAGTACGTTCGGCATGGGATCGCGCCTATTTTAAATAGTACACACCCCCTACCCGCTGAATTTGAATTACGCCGGCCAATTTACACTACGCCGCCGCAACATTAGGAGCAAGTGCTTTGTGAATACAGCACTTGCACGTAAAGTTGCGGCGACGTAACGGAAATGAGAAACGTTACACCGGCAAAAAGAACCGCTCGCCATCCTGAATCTGGCCCAATATGTTTAATTCTATCAACTATTTATACTTTAATTCTTGAGAGCAGGTGCATAAATTAGGGCAGGCTGATGGGGGGGCTTACTTTGCCTAAGGGCCTATGATGCTACTAAGATGGCTCTGTCTGGTTCATTTACATATGTGTGGTACATTCTTGCATGTGTGTTAATGTGTAATATGTCATATGTTAACATGCATTGGATTAAGGCAGCTGATTGAAAGTAATAAGCTGGCATGGCACTAAAATGTCCAGAAAGTCAGGTGTTACAAAAACAATTAAACGCAATGCACCTTGGTGTATTGCCATGCATTGGAGTGTGCGGCAACACATGTGCATTGCCTTAAGCCTCATACACACGATCGGATTTTCGGCGGGAATTGTGTGATGACAGGCTGTTGTTGTAAAATCCGACCGTTTGTATGTTCCTTCAGACAATTGTCTGATTTTCTGTAGACAAATGTTGGATAGCATGCTTTAAAATTTTCCGCCAACAATTGTGTGTTGTCGAACATTACGATTGTGTGTACACAAGTCCAAAGTACAAACACGCATGCTCGGAAAGCAATGCTCACCAAACTCAACATTAGAATAAGGTGCCCAAATGGTGGCGCTAAAGAGCTGAAAAAAATCGTAGTTCCGTGTTTGTTGGTTGACAATTCTTTGCAATTTGTATGCAAGACAAGTTCCTGGCCAAAGCCCTTCAGACAAAAGTCCTAGGCTTTGTCCACTGAAAATCTGATTGTGTGTATGAGGCTTTAGTGTGTTGGAGTGCTATTTGAAATAAATCGTATAAGTCAAGAAATGTGTCCATGATAAACACAATATTAAAATGATAATTGTCATCTCCTCAGGCAATGATAGTGATCACACCTCTGATATTTGAGAAACTTAGTTAAAATCTGAGATTCATGGTAAGTGACTCATAAGCACATGAGCGATGAGGCAGGGCCCAGGACACAGAATCAGGCATCTTTCCTTAATTCCATCACATGATGAGCCTGAAGGCTTTTCATACACAGGAGGAGGGAACATTAGAATTCTGATTGCTATTACCCTCAGCTGTGGCTAGTAGAGTTTAAATACCGCTGTGCTGGAAGGAGAGGAAACAATTCACTTTTTGCAATGCAGGCTGCAGTGGTGAGGGGCTGCTTGGTGCTCAGTGTCTGGCTGATCTCTGCTGCCCAGGCAGGAACACGTGAGTTCGTTTTCAAAGTGCTTGTATTGGTATTAGTTGGTCTCTCTTCTATGTTCTTGCATGAAATTACATCTTTACAACTACTTGGATATGTAGTATATCTTGTGGATCTACAATCCCTATGATGTAATGTGATGGACTTCAGCAGCCATTCTCAATCAGGGTTTCTAGGGGTTCCTCACCCTGATGGTGCCTGTTTGGTTTTAGGATTCATTCCATTTGCATGTACTCACTCCTCTTCTACCTGTTTTGTAAGGGGGTGTTCTCACTAGCTACCAATGTAAGGTATGCATTTGCCATTGAACATCAATGAAATTGTTTTAGCAAGGGCTCTCTAAGACCTGAAAATTGTTTTAGAGAGAGTGGTGTTTTATTTTTAGTAAAGACTGATGCTGCTTTAGTGATTAGTATCTATTAGAGGCTTCTTCTCTACACATAAAATTTGCCAACTAACGCATTCATTTTGTTGGCTTTCTAATTTATTTGCCTGTGCTATGATAAACTTGGCAGGATTGTATTGCCAGATGTGAATGTATATAAGGTGACAAGTGATGGCGCCAAAGATTGTTTGAATACATTTTTGCAGCTAATAAAACCATTATGGCTGGCACATCGGACAATTTTGGGACCATTGTCATTTTCACAGCAAAAAGTGCTATAAAAAAATGCACTGATTACTGTGAAAATTACAATTGCAGTTTAGGAGTTAACCACTAGGGATAACTGTAGTGGTTAAGTGTGACCTTGTATATGTTTCTGACTGTAAGGGGCTGGACGTGTGACATCAGTGATCGTCTTTCCCTATATCAGGGAACAGATGATCACTGACCCAATGAAGAATGGGGAAGGTGTGTTTACACACACCTCTCCCTGTTCTTCAGCTCCGGTGACCGATGGTGGGACACCGGCGGCGATCAGGTTACGGAGCTTTGGTTCGGGTCGTGAGCGCGCCACCAGAGACATGGACAGGTACATGATTGTGCCATTCTGCCGACGTATATCGTCGGTAGGGGCTCCTTAAGTGGTTAAGGAAACTTTGCTTCACCTTAGGTATTACCATACCTCCCAACTTTTTGGGATGGGAATGAGGGACACCTAATTTAAAAATATGTTGTAGGCATAGGCCATACCCCCTCCCCCCCCCCCCCCCCGTAAAGGAGAGAATTGTACAAATAAAGATTAGTTAAACCCACAAGTGCCCCTTTATTTTTCTTTCCCCACAACTTACTTTTTATACTGACTTTTGAAAATTTACAAATGCAACAATTTAGGCATTGGCTGATGGGTTTGCTAAACCATGCATGTTGTATAGATCGGACCAAAATGAGGGACTTTGTTCCAAATTAGGGACAGTTGGGAGAATTTTTAGCCAAAATATGTCTTATTTACAAATGATCTTATTTGAATCCTGTGACTTTAATAGACAACATTCTGCAGCTAACTTTAAAACTGGTTGGGGGTGGCCACGCTGAAGTGTTCCTCTTGAATGCCGTAAGTTTATTTGTTTGCTTCTCCATGTCAAATTGTCTTGACAATTTAGAAAAGTTGCGTGTTGCCAGCATACCCCTTTCAAACTAATATACTTTTGTGACTTCTTGATGGCATTCTAGGTCACGAATGCCTAGGCATTGGAGAGTTGGCAAAAAAATGGTACCATGTCTAATAGAAGTGGGTGACTTTACTCGAAGGTGTGATTTTAATCACAACTAAACCAGGGGCAGTGTGGCAGTAAAATTGTCTATTGATATTCAGAGCACCCATCCACTTCACTTATTTCTTATTTCTGTACTAGACCTGGTCACTAGTGAGTGCAGTAAATGGATGTACAAATATAGGAGCTCTAGAGCAACTCAATGTGGCAAGTAAATTTTAGACCTAATTGTTATGGCAAAGTAGGTGGTGCCTGGGCTAAAGAAGCCCCCCCCCCCCCCCTATCTGTCTCCACTAGTTTCTTTAATGTGGTTTATCCATAAGGCCAGGTTCACACCTATGCGAATTGAGTGTGGCTTAAACCGCATCCAATACGCATAACATTTCTAAATACATTGTTTTCAATGAGGCTGGTTCACATATGTGCGATGCATTCGCACTACATATTTTAGGCCTTGCTGTGCGAATTCAGGCCCATTATCTTCTATGGGTACGCAGCTGATTCGCAGATGTGTTCATTTCTCCTTAGGATTTGCTCTCATTCAGCTCAATACACTTCTCCCCCTCCCCTCTCCCAGGTCTCCAAATTTGCATCTAAAACGCAGTGCATCTGCTGAACACTTCTCTTATATATCTGCAGAGATAAGAGCTGAAATTCACACCGCACTAGTGTGAATCCAGCCTTAATGTTGAAGAAACCTTCTATATCTGGTAACGCTACTTGTGTGGCTCTCTGATTAAATCGGTTAACTTTCACATCTAATTTGGCAAAACATGCCTGCATCAACGTTTGCCATGGTTTGGTATATTGGGTGATAAAGTGTCTCCTACAGGCTTCCAAGATGTGGCAGAGTTCGGAAGGCAAACTGGCCATGCAAGTCACCACATACATGATTGGTCCCCAGACAGCAGCTCTTGGGATGACAAGCTTTATCCTGCCTGGAAATCTGGTGATCCTAGATGGGAAAACTGCTGGAGAGGTAATGTATAAGCCACCAAAACAAATGGCATATTTTGTACATATGGCGTAATGGAAGCCATCTGTATGATTTAATTTTCATTTTATAGTGAATCCTTGGCCCACCCCCTCCAAATAGGTACACTTTATGACAGGAGCACATTATCGCAAGTACAAAACTGGGATGGTGCAGTAGCCTTCCAATGTGAGGGCTTGTTTCAATGACTACTACCCAATTGGTAATTCTCTTGGGTAGTAAATCCGGCATTCCCTACTCTTAACCTCCCTGGCGGTGTTCCCGAGTCTGACTCGGGGTTAGATTTCTGTGCTACGATCGGTAACCCAGAGTCAGACTCGGGCTCGCCTCGCAGCATCCACAGACTATTTACTTACCTTCTCCGTGGATCCAGCGATGTATCCGTGCTGTGTGAGCGAGCGGGTGCTTGCTCAATTCACACAGCATCCCCGTGTGCCGCCGATCTCCATTCCCTGCGACATTACGACGCACAGGGACGGAGAACGGCACCAAATTCAAAAACGTAAACAAATACTACATACAGTATACTGTAATCTTATAGAAAAAAATACACACCCCCCATGTCCCTAGTGGTCTGCCCTGTGCACTACATGTCCTTTTATTATATAAAAACTGTTCTTTCTCCCTGCAAACTGTAGATTGCCCATAGCAAACAAAAGTGTCCCTTTATGGCAAAAATTGTTTTAGAGCAGCTAAAAAACAGCGATAATAAATCGGAATCGCTTGCAGAATTTAGCGATAGCGAAAATTCTGCAACTGAGCAAATTTCAGTGATTTTGATTACACTATTGAATAAATTTTACTATAATATTATTATTTGTTATTTATAACTATTTATTATATTTAAAAAAAAAAATCATACCCGGGATGCCTATTAGACTATTGTTTGTATAGATTTAAGTGAGTTATTCCTAAGAATTACAAGCCTACAGTATAAAACGCCAAATTTCCTTGCAAATAATGGTACCGCTTTCAGCACTTAAATCTGAAAGCATCATACAGCCAGGGAGGTTAAATGACTTGGTTTCATGTATAATATAAATTGCAAAACAGCCTAAAATAAGTTGGGATATTCCTTTATTGAAATAAAGACTTTACTTTTATTTACTATAAAGAACTGTACAGCTACAATTTCATGAATATACAAACCTTTTATGCCTCTAAGAACCAGTGAGGTCTACAGAACCGATGGCTTTAATGGTTTGAAAAGACTCCAAAGCTGGCACTGCTTACCGGTTTATAAAATAAGTGATTTCAACAGCCAAGGGCCTTGTGACACCTAATTTAGCAATCATGTAATAAGTAGCATGTGATCCACTTGGCAAATGTCACGGTTTCCTATGATTTGGTTACATTTAAATCAACTACTGTTGTGTAATGGCTCTAAAGATTTTTCAGAATTCATATTGTGTAAGGCTTGGCCGAGAACTGTTTTTGTATGTTGCCGGCATGTAACATTGTTACCTTGCTGTAGGTGTAGCTCCTGCTAGGTAATGTGTACAATATTGTGCTTTTCTGCTAGGCAAAAGGGTACCAAGTAAACATATATAAACTAAGGGTCAAATTAAAAAAAGTCTGATGGGGAAGTTTTTATTAAGCATTTAGTTGGGGCAAATCTAGCAACCCCTGACAAGAGTCCTGATAAATGGCCCAGTTATTTTTTATTTTTTTTCTTCATTTTTGCTACTGGATGTCCTGTGCTAACCTTTTTTATTTTTAGGTGGCAAAGTAGTGGCACTGCTGACCAGTGACAGTCCTGCACTGATAGGGTCAAATGTTACATTTGCTGTAAATCTGCATTTTCCCAGATGTCAAAAGGAGACTGAAGATGGGGATATAGTCTATCAACGAGGATGTGCTAATGGTAAGTATAGCAGTAGGTTTATCTGTAAGGAGGAAAGGATGGCTGATTTCTCTAATCTGCTGCTTGTTTCAGCTTCCTTTAGTGATCAGTATGTGTATAACTGGACCAAATGGGTACCGTTCTGTAATGAGGGAAACTGCAGTTTTTCCAACAAGTTTCCAGATGGAAGACCATTTCCTCACCACCATGACTGGAGACGCCATAACTTTATCTACATCTTCCAAACGCTGGGTTGGTATTGTCATGGGTTGCATATGTAGATCTCAAAGAAAGTTGGCTGAATTGCAGCCTTGAAAATCTGAGGTACAGTTGGGCTTTTGTCAAAAGCCTGAATAGATTTCCTGCACATTGGGGATGAGCCGAACACCCCTGGGTTCGGTTCGCACCAGAACCTGCGACCAGACCAAAAGTTTGTGTGAACTTTAGAACCCTGTTAAAGTCTATGGGACTCGAATGTTTGAAATCTAAAGTACTAATATGCAGTTATTGTCCTAAAAAGTGTTTGGGGACCCGGGTCCTGCCCCAGGGGAGTATTTGGGGACCTGGGTCCTGTCTCAGGGGACATGTATCAATGCAAAAAAAGTTTAAAAAAACAGCAGCTTTTTCAGGAGCAGTGATTTTAATAATGCTTAAAACAATAAAAGTGAAATATTCCTTTAAATTTCTTACCTAGGGGGGTGTGTAGTATGCCTGTAAAGTAGCGCTTGTTTCCTGTGCTTGGAACTGTCCCTGCACAAAATGTAATTTCTGAAGGAAAAAAGTCAGTTAAAATGACTCGTGGCTATAATGAATTGTCGGATACCAGCAATAGAGAAAAGTTTTTCATAAAAAAAGAATGCTTGGGGTCCCCCAAATAAAATTACCAGGCCCTTCAGGTCTGGTATGGATTTTAAGAGGAACTCCACCCCAAATTAAAAAAAAATGCAGTAGACCCCCACACTTTTCAGGCATACTTAACACTCCCCCCCCGTACGAAATTTAAAGGAATGTTTCACTTTTTTATTGTTTCACTTATAGGAATTAAATCACTGCTGCCCAAAAAACTGCAGTTTTTACAACTTTCTTTTGCATTGATACATGTCCCCTGGGGCAGGATCCAGGTCCCCAAACACTTTTTACTACAATAACTTGCATACTAGCCTTTAAAATTAGCACTTTAGATTTCAAACATTCAAGTCCCATAGACTTTAACAGGGTTCTAAAGTTCACACAAACTTGCCGCAAACACCCTAAATAGTTTGCTGTTTGGCGAACAGGCAATGTTCGAGTCGAACACGAGTTCGACTCGCACTCGAAGCTCCTACTGCACAAATTCTTCAGTCATATTGCACAATAATGCAAGCTTGCTTAATCTGGCTATATTACTCTCCATGTGTAGTTCTAGTTTTCCCTAAACTAGCTGGAAACTGCCAGTCACTTGGCAGCTAGTTGGTTTTGGTCTTTTCTTGCTATTGTACAAGTGACACCCTTGTTTCAGATCAAATTGTCTTTAAAGCATTTTCTTCCCATTCCTGAGCCTCCCATGTTTCTAGGGGAAACTAGACTGAATGCTGTAAGTGTAAATTTTGATGGGTAATTAAGAAGCTTGATGAAGGTCTTGTCTATATCCAGGCCAGTACTATCAGATGACTGGAAGATCTTCTACTGTTCTCTCAATAAATACTACAAACATCACAGCTGGTGCACAGATGATGGAGGTGACTGTTTTTAGGAGAGGCAATCGCAGGCATTACCCTGTTGCTAAAGAAAGTGGCCTGTACATTGTAACAGGTAAGTGTGAAGATGCTAAGACTTTGTGATCTAGATGCATATTTAACCCCTTCAATACAGGACTTTTATACCCACTTCCATACCAGGCCTATTCTGGCACTTCTCCCTTACATGTACAAATCATCCTTTTGCTAAAATACTCAATACCCCAAATATATATTTGGCAGACACCCTAGGGAATAAAATGGCGGTCATTGCAACTTTTTTATCTTGCACGGTATTTGCGTATTTTCAAACTCCTTTTGGGGGGGGGGATATGGTTTCATGAATTAAAATAATAATAAAGTTGGCACAATTTTAATATTTTGTTTTGTGAAAGATGATACGCCAAGTAAATAGATACCTAACATGTCATGCTTTAAAATTGTGCACACTCATGGAATGGTGCTGGTAAACTTTTACTTAAAAAGCTCCATAGGTGACACTTTGAAAATGTTTAGAGTTGGAGGAGATGCTAGAATTGTTGCACACGCTCTAACGCACGTGGGGATACCTCGCATATGTGGGCTGGACTTGCGTTTGATTCTGAGCTCAAGCTGACGGGGGTGTTTTATATTACTTTAAAAAAATTGTATTTGTATTCCTATTTACAAGGAACTTAAACATCCCTTGTAATAGGTAAAGTGTGACAGGTCCTCTTTAAGGAGAGATGTGGGGTCAATAAGACCCCACATCTCTCCTCCAGGCTGGAAAGCATGAGATCATGAAATCGCCGATCTCATGCTTACTAGACGCAATTGCGGCTTTGTTTACTTTTGGGTACCCGGGCGTGACATCACATCGCACCCGGGCCTCCGGTCATAAATATGCTTCCTATCCGGCACTTGCCGATTCTTTCTCTGGGCACTGGAGAAGCGGCGGGAGGGGACACGCGGTGGAACTGCCACTGATCGTTGTTATGGTGCACAGGATTGCCGCCAGAACACAATGCCTCTAGCTGCAGGCATCATTCAGATATCTCCGCATGACTTCTCCCTTCCCCCCCCCCCCCCCCCCCCCCAGGATGGGTGATCCCCTTTGTGGACGGCATAGACTATGTGCGGTATTGAATCGGTTATGCTTTTGGAAAGTGTATTTGTAAATCTGCATCTGCACCCATATGGTGTATCCAAGTGGAGAACGCTTTGAATCCTGTCTTTGTGGTACTTTTTCTGTTGCCATTATGTTAGCAAGTAAGGTAGGTGTCAACCCAAACGGCAAATATTCACAACCTATTAACTCCAAGTTGGAAGTGGTGGCTTATTTCTTTCTCGTACATCACGGGACACAGAGCGGCATATTCATTACTATGTGGGTTATATGGAGTACCTTCAGGTGTGGACACTGGCAATCTCAAACAGGAAGTCCCCTCCCTATAAAACCCCCTCCCCTAGAGGGGAGTCCCTCAGTTTTTTCGCCAGTGTCTTAGGTGTTGGTCACGGAATAGCTTTGCTCCACATCCTTGGGATTAAGGGCGGGCTAACCGGATCTGTCCAAGGAGCCTCAGTGCCAAAGTGGACAGTACCCGGGCCCCAAGCCGTGGGGTTTTGCCTATAATGCTCCTCTTTGGAGGGCTGGACCCTGGGCCCAGGACTTGGAGTTTGTAAAAACCATAAGTTCCTGTTTGCCAGGGTGCTATATAGGTCCAGGACAGTGGGTACCTTCATAGGACCCCAGGGCCTGAAGGTCTACTACGCTACCCACGGAGATGGGAGAAGATTGGATCAGTTTGCTGGACAAACATCCTGCAGCATGGAGCAGGTAAGGGGGAGCCTGCGGGACTTGGTTCGACAGCAGGCTCTCCGGGGTAACCTAAAAGGGGGATAGCCTAAGTATGCTCTGCATGGGCAACCTTGTTCACTATGTCTAAGAGAGACAGGATGACACCCCTTTTTCTCCCCCATCACTAGGTTCCCCTGTCTAAGAATGTGTTGCTAGCTAAACCTGCTGTTTCTTCCTAGGGCTAGTAAGGATCCCTAGGGGCCTTTGGAGAGTCCTACCTGGCCGGGGGTTTGAATCTGCCGCCTGTTTCTGCGTTCCTGGATCTCCAGCAGCGCGGCTCCTCCATGTTCCTCCTGTTTCCGGCATACGCGCGCGCACGTCTTATAGACGTTTTTCGCGCCGTTCAGACAGGAGGGCGGGGGGGGGGGGCGTGCCTGCGGCGTCATACAGGGGCGTGCCTTTGTGCTGTTATAGACAGCAGGCATTGTCAGTGCTCAGTCTGAGGCTGATTTTCAGAAGGAGAGGACGCAGAGCGGCAGAACAGTGACTCCCGGTGGCGGAAGAGGGGTAGTACATGCTGGACTTTGTTCCAATGCTTTTTTTGTTAAGCCAGGAAATTCCCCTTTTTGCAGCAGGTTGGAGGCTGGCAAACTTAGTTTGGGGTCACTGTATGTTGTAAAAAGAAAATATATAATATATATAAAAAAAAAAAAAAAAAAACATACGGGATCCCATCAGTTTTTGGGCATTAGTGATCTATTGTCCCCTAAACTCTGGTTTTGTACTCCTGCCCACTACAGTCTGTTGTGTGGGCGGAGTCCCTCGATTTTGTATTATGGCTTCCAAAGGTTCGGGGTCAAAGGGTACAAAAAAGACCAAAAAACAAAAGGGTTCCCTTTCTGATTCTGATGATATGCCGATACTTTCCCCGCAACTTATTAACATAAAAAGCGCCTTGGATGAGCCATTAGGGGGATCTGGTGCGGAGGCTGGCCCAGATCAGCCCAGCCCTGTGTTTATCACAGAGGAGATGCTAGCCGTATCCCTAGGGGGGCTAGAAGAGAGAATAGCAGCATTGATCGCTAGAGCTATTCCTGGTAAGAAACGGGTTAGATCCCCATCACCAAGAGGTGTATCCTCAGATGCTGAGATTCTCTCTCTGGAGGAATTGGAATCACAGGAGGATCAACTAGACCTGAACCAAGAGGGTTCAGGGATTGAGGGGTCTGCCTCGGAGGAACCATTTTCAGACTCCCAGACAGACTGTGGGTACAGTCTTTGACGGACATGGTCCGCTCGGCATTTAGTTTACCATTGCCAGAGCCTCAGGTTCCTCCGGTATCCTCTCTGGGCTCTTTGAAAGCTCCGTTAAGCAACGCAGTTTTTCCAGTCCATCCTCTTTTGGAGGAATTGATCTTTCGGGATTGGGTACGGCCGGACAGGATTTTTCTGCCACCGAAAAGATTTGCGGTCATTTACCCCATGGAGGAAAAATTCTCCAAGAGGTGGAGGCTCCCAGTAGTGGATGCAGCCATCTCATGTGTGAATAAATCACTAACTTGCCCGGTGGAAAACATACATCTGTTTAAAGATCCGGTTGATAAAAGGTTAGAGACACTTTTAAAAGCATCCTTTGCTACGGCAGGAGCAGTGGTGCAGCCAGCGGTGGCTGCGATTGGTGTTTGTCAGGCGTTAAAAGACCAGACAAAGGAAATGTTAAAGGACATGCCTACCCAACAAGCAGAAGAGTTTTCTGACATTCCCAGAGCTCTGTGTTTTGCTGTAGATGCTATAAAAGATTCCATCCAGCAGGCCTCTCGTTCATCACTATTTTTGGTGCACATGAGAAGGCTCTTATGGTTGAAGAACTGGGCGGCGGAGCCCCCATGCAAAAAGCTTCTGGCAGGGTTTCCCTTCCATGGAGGACGACTCTTCGGAGAGGATCTGGATAAATATATTCAGACCATTTCAAATGGCAAGAGTACCCTTTTACCGGTCAAAAAGACATTCCGGGCTCCTACATTTAAAAGGCAGCTCTTTCCTGTCTCGGGGCCCTCAAATTCCAGGCAGTATCGACGGCCGCCTGCACGATCCAACGTTAACAGTAGATCGCAGGGACAGGCCCCTGGGGGTAAGAGGCCGTGGTATCGCAAGCCGGCAAAGACAGCCCCTAAGTCGGCCTTATGAAGGGGCGCCCCCACTCTCGCGGGTGGGGGGGAAGGCTTCGTTTCTTCTCAGAAGTTTGGGAAACCAAGATCCCCGACAAATGGGTCCGGGCATCTGTAACCACAGGTTACAGACTGGAGTTTCTAAGGTATCCTCCGCCTCATTTTCAAGAATCAAGGCTACCAAGAGATCCAGCAAGGAAGGCCTCAATGCTGGCAGCTTTGGATCACCTGCTTTGCCAGGACGTAATTATAGAAGTGCCAGCCCAAGAGCAAGGGCTAGGTTTCTATTCCAATCTCTTTGTCATACCAAAGCCCAACGGCGATGTCAGGCCAATCTTGGACCTAAAGAGGTTAAACGGTTACCTAAGGGTTCGTTCCTTCCGGATGGAATCCATCCGGTCAGCAGCCGCCGCGCTTCAGAAGGACGATTTTCTGGCCTCCATAGACATAAAGGATGCTTACCTTCATGTACCAATCTTTCAGTTGCATCAAAGATTTTTACGCTTCGCGGTGGGGCAGCGACACTTCCAATTCAGGGCGCTCCCCTTCGGGCTGGCCATGGCCCCCCGGGTATTCACGAAGATCCTAGCCCCAGTTCTGGCCAATTTAAGGATCCAGGGGGTCACAGTCCTAGCATACTTGGACGACCTTTTAATCATAGATCACTCACGGTCGGGTCTGCAAAAGGCAGTAAACCTCACGGTTCGGTACCTCGAAGAATTCGGCTGGGTCCTAAACCGGGGAAAGTCAGCGTTCCAGCCTACAAAGCAGTTGGAATACCTCGGCATGAGGTTAGACACAGAACAGCAAAGGGTGTTCCTGCCCCTGGTAAAGATCGAAGCTATCAAGGGGTTGGTTCTAAACAAGAAAAAACCAACTATTCGTCTGTGTATGCGAGTACTAGGCAAGCTAGTAGCCACGTTCGAGGCAGTACCATACGCTCAGATCCACACTCGCGTCCTACAGGCAGCCATTCTAGCAGCCTGGGGCAAGAGGGCACATGCCTTAGAGTCCCCTTTGACGCTATCTTCAAGGGTCCGACAAAGCCTGGCCTGGTGGTTGAACCCTCAGAACCTTCTAAAGGGAAAATCCTTCAGCCCTATTGTCTGGAAGGTAGTTACCACAGACGCCAGCCTGGCAGGCTGGGGGGCGGTCTTCGAGGGGTTCTCTCGCCAGGGAACTTGGGTGAAAGCGGAGAGGCAGCTCCCCATCAATATCTTGGAGATCAGAGCTGCTCGCCTAGCCCTTCTGGCATGGACCTTCAGATTAAAGGGGTTCCCGGTGAGAATCCAGTCAGACAATGCCACGGCGGTGGCATACATAAACCACCAAGGGGGAACCAGGAGTCAGGCCGCTCAGAGGGAGGTGAGCTTGATTTTTCAGTGGGCAGAGGTTCATGTACCCTGCTTTTCGGCGATATTCATTCCCGGAGTGGACAACCTGCAGGCAGACTTCTTAAGTCGCCAGAGTCTGTTGCCAGGGGAGTGGTCTCTGCATCCCCAGGTCTTTCAGACAATCTGCCAGAGGTGGGGAATGCCGGACGTAGATATAATGGCATCCAGGTTCAACAAGAAACTAGACAGGTTCGTGTCTCGAGCGAGGGATCCGATGGCCTGCGGAACCGATGCGTTGGTTTGCCCTTGGCATCAATTCAAACTTCTATATGCATTCCCTCCACTACAGTTACTCCCTCGCCTGTTGCGCAGGATCAGAGTGGAGCACAAGCCAGTCATTCTAGTAGCTCCGGCTTGGCCCGGAGGACTTGGTACTCACTAGTCCTGAAGATGGCAGTGGGAGACCCTTGGACTCTTCCTCTACAACCAGACCTACTCTCACAAGGCCCGATCCTCCACCCTACATTACAGCGTCTAAATTTGACGGCCTGGAGGCTGAATCCCTGATTCTCAGGGGTAGAGGTCTGTCTAGGCAGGTAATCCCTATCCTGATTAGGGCTAGAAAGCCGGTCTCCAGGGTGATTTATTACAGGGTGTGGAGGAACTACGTAGGCTGGTGTGAATCCAAAAGATGGAATTCCCGCAAATATACTATTGATAGGGTGTTAAGTTTTCTCCAGCTAGGAGTGGATAAAGGCCTGGCACTAAGCACAATCAAGGGACAGATCTCAGCTCTGTCAGTGTGGTTTCAGAGGCCGCTGGCCACCCACTCGCTGGTAAAGACCTTCTTACAGGGGGTCTTGCGTATTAATCCTCCTGTCAAGTCACCAATTTGTCCATGGGACTTAAACCTTGTCCTGTCCACTTTACAGAAACAACCCTTTGAGCCGTTGGCTGAGATTCCTTTAGTCTTACTGACAAGAAAGTTGGTTTTCTTGGTCGCCATAGTTTCGGCCAGGAGAGTGTCAGAATTAGCAGCCTTATCGTGTAAGGAACCATATCTCGTTCTACATAAGGACAGGGCAGTTCTCCGGCCCCATCCTTCCTTTCTACCAAAGGTTATATCCAAATTTCACTTAAACCAGGATTTGGTACTTCCATCCTTCTTTCCAAAACCTACATCTAGAAAGGAGGGGTTGCTGCATACCTTGGATATTGTCCGGGCCTTGAAGGCCTATCTTAAAGCTACAGAAAAGATCCGGAAGACAGACGTATTATTCGTTCTACCAGATGGCCCCAAGAAGGGGCAGGCAGCGGCAAAATCCACCATCTCGAGATGGATTAGACAATTAATCATTCAAGCCTACGGTTTGAAGAGGTTACCTCCTCCGTTGTCGGTAAAGGCCCATTCTACCAGGGCCATGGGCGCCTCTTGGGCAGCACACCATCAGATCTCTATGGCTCAGATATGCAACGTGGTCATCAGTCCACACGTTTACAAGGTTTTATCAACTAGACGTGAGAAGGAATGCGGATTCTGCCTTTGGACAGGCAGTACTACAGGCTGCAGTTTGAAATCCTCGGGATCAGAAGCACCCTGGGTTAAAAAAAAAAAAAATTTTTCTTGACTAAGTTGGATTTATTATTATTGTTTGAGTTTACCTCTAAATTGAATCCTTCTTTGGAAGATGTCTCCCTCCCCTCATTAAAGCATTGCTTTCGGACATCCCACATAGTAATGAATATGCCGCTCTGTGTCCCGTGATGTACGAGAAAGAAAAAGGGATTTTTAAATACAGCTTACCTGTAAAATCCTTTTCTTGGAGTACATCACGGGACACAGAGCTCCCACCCCTCTTTTGGGTGACCATTTTGGGAGGCATACTGCTTGCTACAAAACTGAGGGACTCCCTCTAGGGGAGGGGGTTATATAGGGAGGGGACTTCCTGTTTGAGATTGCCAGTGTCCACACCTGAAGGTACTCCATATAACCCACATCGTAATGAATATGCCGCTCTGTGTCCCGTGATGTACTCCAAGAAAAGGATTTTACAGGTAAGCTGTATTTAAAAATGCCTTTTTTATATTTTTCCTTACTGCACTAAATTCAGACTTTAGGCATCACATACTCTGCAAAAATTACTAAAGAAATGCAGATGCTCACCTTATGCATTTCTTATAGGGGGAAAATTAACAATGAGAACCACTCCATTTCGTATTCACTCTGCATATAACTAAAATGTAGAGTTCTGACAGTTTAAAATCCATACATTGATCACCCAGATGGCATTTTTATTTTCAGATCAAATTCCTTTCTATGTGAACATTTCACAGAAAAATGACAAGAATTCCTCTGACCACATCTATATCAAAGATTCTCCAATTTCATTTGCTGTTAAAATCCACGATCCGAGCCACTACCTCAACAAATCCATTCTGTCTTTCACCTGGACCTATGGTGATGGCAATGGCTCATTTGTGTCCAATAACCCAGTGTCCACTCATACTTACACCTTGCTTGGAAACTTCAGTCTGAACCTAACCATCAAAGCTGCCATTCTAGGACCCTGTAAACCAGTTACACCTACTCCCCTTCCTACAACGAGAGCACCAACTACACAGATGCCAACAACCACTACAAACACAACTGGTAAGTGGTAAGGCTCCATCACTTCTTTTTTGCACAAGTTTGAGTTGTTTGCTTAACCTTCCTGGTGGTATGATTATGTCTGCTTTTTGAATGCCAAAGTGGTACTTTGTATGCCTGTAATTATACTTAAAGCAGAGCATAGGTGTGCGCAGCCTATTGCATTAGGGTGTGCACCCCAAAGCCCAAACACACTACCGATCGTGCATGGTGTTCATTCAGAAAGTGAAGGGGCCGGTAAATTACATATTTACTGGCCCCTTCCCCACTTCTAAAACATCTTAGCAGCAACAGCCGATGGGAGGAAGCTGGCAGCGATGCAGGGGGAAAGATGGGAGCCAGGGCAGTAGAGGGAATCTGTGCTGCACAGGGTGATTAGGGTGTGCCTGGGCACGCCTATGAAGCAGAGGTTCACCCTCAATATCGTCTCCACCTTCTTCAGACCAGCTCCGTATTTACTTTGACATTCCGCTATCCTTAGTTTAAAAATTATTTCCATACCTTTTTTATTCTGAAAATGATAGCAGCTACTTCCTGCTATCCCTCCCACGGGTGTGGGCGTGTCTCCCTTTTTTCCTCAGTGGCCCAGTTTTTAATGGGACAGGAGCACAGTGTCTCTTGGGAGCACAGTGTGAAGCTTCCCAGAAGACGATTCCTAACGCACAGTTCACGGCTTCCCGGAAGCATTTGCTTGTGGGCTCCACACTGGCCAGAAATTTTTATGACACATTTCATGCCGAGGGAGAATACGGGGTACTAGGAACATGAAACATGTGTATTTTAAGAACATTACAAGTGTTAACTTAACCAACCAAAAAACGTCGACTGCGGAACCCCTTCTTTAAATCTGTCCAAACAAGTCTAGTAGTCTAGTAGACATCCCAGGTATGAAGTTTGAAACACTAAATCATATAATTAAAGGGTTTGTAAATTTGTTTAAAAGTCATACTTGCCTTCACTGTACAGTTCGTTTTGCAGTGGCCTTGATCCTTGACTTCTGAGGTCACCTGGTGGTGCAGGTAGCTCCTCCCATGCAGTGGCCATGTTGGAGAAGGCGCTCCTAAGGTGGGACGCCTGTGCAGGTGTGCTCCAGAGTCCTGCTTCTGTGTACAGGGCTAAGTCCATCACTGGATTTGATTGGCGGCAGCATGAGCCAATGACTGCCCTTCTATCAATCAAGAGCCGAGACAACGGGCAGAGAGGAAGGGCACGTCTCTACCGAGGGAACAAATGGGCTCAGATGGGGGGAGGGGGGTAGTGTGTGTGGGTTTTTTTTTTACCTTCATGCATAGGATGCATTAAAGGAGTTGTAAACCCTTGCCTCTATTCTTTAACTATAACTTATAAAAATTGTATGCAATAATTTAATCAAACGCTGACAGTCACTTTCAGTGTCTGACAAATTTCCCCACTAATCAATATCTCTCAATTCTGCAAGTGATTCTAATTCACTATCGCTGTTTTTCTAGTTGGTCTAAAACCAGTTTTGATGTAGAGGGGTGTTTTTTGGATGCCCCGAGCCACACTTAAAATACCACTAGGGAGGTTAAGTAGTGTTTCAAATCTTCTATGAAACAAGGATTACATTATTTGTTTATCCAAAAGGTAACACAACTGAAGTGCCACCCTTTGAAACGGAGACCTTGCCACTAACTACAGAACTGAATACTACTCGTGCTAGCCCCACTACCCATACAACTATACCAACAACTACCTCTGTTCCTGGGTGCTTTGTCTACAAATATGGCTACTACAACACAAAAATTACAGTTGCAGGTAGGTTGTAAGCATTCAAAAAAAATTCACAGCTTTAAATAAAATGTTGGGCTAATTTTTTATTTATTCTTCTAGATGGCATCCTTGTTATGAATATTATTGAAACAAACACTATCCAAGTGTCCTCTCAGGCTGAAAACTCTGTAATTGATTTTGTGGTGTCCTGTGAAGGCAGGTAAGTCGGTTCTTTTACTGATAGACCCTTCCCAAATATCTGTAGTTTCTACATTTTAAATATCAAAGTGTTCATGTTTGTGGAGAGATCTAGACCAGGGGTCTCCAAACTGCGGCCTGGGGGCCAGGTGCAGCCCTTTGCTTGCTTTTTAGCCTGCCCTTGGGGCAATAATTCCCCCCCCCCCCCCCCCCACACTGATAACAAGAACACACAGAAACTAGTCTAAAAACGAAACTAAACTGCAGGCACATCATATGATTTTTTAAAAGGAATCGGTTAACTATGTGTCTATACCATGTAAGCGGTCATTTCAGCAAAATTTTTCCATTACTACTCTAAGGTTGCTGGGAGGAACAAGTCTCTCTCACTGACTTGGCTGTAGTTGAATTTATTGTTTTAAGATTACCTCTGCCACAGGCCCAATGTTGGACTGTAGAGCAAATCCTCCCAGAAAGTTCTCTTTTTCAGTAGGGGTCACCATCTGACAGTCTATGGCTATCTGTCAGTTCCTGGCAACCAGATCCCCAACCCCCCCCCCCCCCGATGGTTCGTTCAAGCCTTTTTGGATCACCTGCCTCCGGGTTCTCCTCAAGCCAATCTTACCCCCCCCCCCCTGAACAGCACACAGCTTAGGATGTCTTTAGTAGAAGTGGAGCCACCAGAAAATCACTAGGGCCCCTTTTCAGCATCAGCAGGGAACTCTGTGTAGCATGCGGCCATATCGCCAGGGTCTGTTGGGTGCGCACACCCTGAAGGTGGGTGCTGCACCTGAAACCAGCAAGGAACCCCAAAAAAATGGCGTCTGCCACAGATATACCCTCCCCCCAGCATGATCCGTGAGGGAAAACTCCTCCAATTGGCTGCTGGGGGGGGGGGGGGGAAGTGGTTCTGGCGCCACCTGCTGCCCAGAGATTGGAACTGCATCCCTGGAGCACAGAATGACCCACAGGATGATTCAGGGCTGCTGGCAACCCAATTTAGCAAAAATTAGGAATGGGAGCAACATAACTCTCCCACTAACTTTAGCATAGTGCCCTTTCTAAAAGAGAGAGGGCGCTACACTTGGATGATATCAGCAGAGCTGCCCCTCATTTGAGATCTGAGGGGGGAGATCTACAGAACTTCCAAGTGCACTTGTAGTGCAAAGCTGATTTGCCTTTAGTAAATACCCCTGGCCTACAATTTACTTCTCAAAGGAGAGAATATGGAATAATTTACACTTACCAGAGGTAACAAAGCTTAAACTTTTCTTTGTGAAAAAGCTGGCATTGTCAATAAGCCGATGAAGACAATGAGGCTTTACAACCATTTAATAAACTGTCAGAGAAACCAGCAACTTTCCTATTAAAATATAAACCCTCCAAGTATCCACAAGATGCTACAAATTGTCTTATTGGTGATGTACTCCTCTCCAATTATGGTTGGTACACAGGGTGGTAGTTTTTGAGGTGGCGTAGGGATATGGAAGGTCTGGTGAATTTGACCAGTCTACTTGTCCTCAGTGTCTGACCCAGTTATTCACAGCTCTCACTATACTCAAACGACATACTTGGGGTAAAGCAGATACACCAAGATGTACTATTGAAACGTACACCAAATTTATTCTCAACGCATTGATAGCCCTGAGATTATATCAGGAAATCAATTAATCGTTAACTCATTCTGCCGCCCGATTTCAAATTAATGAGATGGGACATGTAAAATCAGACTACAAATTTCATATCCTCACCTTCCAATGCTCAGCCAGCAAAGAGGATGGCTGGCGTCTGGGCAGTTGATTTTATTATCGGCACAAAATCACAAGTACATGCATTTGATCGGCTAGCTTACACATTTCATTCATCCCAGCCCCCTTATTACAGTACATGCCCCCTGTGATGTCTGTACTTGACACGGAACCCTCATTGGTCAGTTCATATAGGGAGTTTCCTCCCACAAGTCCATTTTCCAGGCAGACTGCAGCACATCCTCGTAAGTCCACGTGTCATTCAGGCATAGAAAAGTCATTGTCGGCTCTGCAAGAGTTTTCTTCCAAAGTCTCTGAGGTAGGAAGGGGCGGTTCACTCTTACAACTGAGTGAAGCTATTTAGGAATGCAATAGGGGGAAGGGGCGGCTTCTCTTGAAAGACCAGATCTGTTCTTTTGGTGCGTAGTATAAAGGAGGGACCAGAGAATTTAGGAGTGAGTAACTTTAAAGCATTATCTGTTTCTTCATGTAAGGATAATAACAGTATTGCAATATATATCAAAACATAGTAACTCCATAGATCAAGCAATAAAAGGAAATAAAACAAACAATATAATGAAGGGTAACATTTGAGTGGTTCTATTCATTTTAGCACGTCTATCACAGCATGGTCACTCGGCTCAAAAGATGGCTTTGCTAGGGATTATAGCGGAGATGTCCTCCCATCTGAAATTCATGTGATGTGGCTGCAGTCTATGTATATAGCTTGTATTGCAGAAATGGATATCTAACAACTGCTCAATAGTCTTTTTTTTTTTTTTTTATGTGTTTAATCTTTCTTTTATTTAGGAAATATTGGTTTTACAACAGATTTCTTATTCATCACATTATAACAAAACATATATACAGGACAGTAACTTATTGTCTCGTAGTCCCTTATATTTGTTAGGACTAGGAAAGAAACTTGGAGGTAACAGGGTAGGGGTGGATGGAGGCTAGTTGTTTACGTCTGGGGTTCACCTAGCTGCAAAGCCCTGAAGTTTCAGTTCCCCCTCTATTTAGTAGGGTGTTATATTCCCCTATTTTCTCCAGTCCTTCTCTATTATCCATCTTTAATTGTCCTTTTTACCCCAACCCCCCCCCCCCCTGTCCTTAATTCCATTTATAATTCCCGTATTCTCTTGTGTTACCGTATCTTATTTCCTTCTTTCTCCCTCCTCTCCCCTCTTATGGGACAAAGCTCTTTATCCGGTTTCTTAGGGCCTTGTTCTATCCCGTGCTCAATGGTCTAATGCAATTTATGTCAATTCCTCCCTTCATAAAATTAAACACAAAATTCCAGGAAAATCTGGTCTCAATGGCAGGACTACAATCTGAGTAAATGGGTTGAGTCCACAGATGAGTTATAAGTTGGTGTAGTAGATCACTGGTATGAGCCATTAAGGTGCAGTATCTAAATCGAATATTTTGGATTAACTTTTTTATTTGAAAGTAATTATCAGTCTTGAGTAACAATGATTATAATGTGTAAGGTGCATAGTTTCTTTGTTTGTAAATGTGGATACATTTAAAAAAATTGTGGCGTTTTTTAATACTTGCTTATTTTACTGTGTGTAAAATGATGGATTTAGGCAAAACTGCAGTGAGTCCCATTTCATTTAGCACTGATAAGGATTGCAAAACGGGGTTTTCTGGCATATTCTCTCACCAGAGCTACATGTGCCATGACTGTGCACAGTATTACCCAAAACCAATTTATACTGCAGGAAAACTAAGGTTGTAGTAGGGGACACCTGCGCTGCCTAGACTCCTGTTCCTCCTTGGTATCCTAATATGATTTTTGTCTTCCAGCATGCCTACAGATGCCTGCACAATTGTTTCGGATGCTTCTTGTATGATTGCTCAGAACATAGTATGTGATACGATTCCAGCTTCAGACCAGTGCCTCTTGACCCTACGAAGAGCATTTGCAGAGCCAGGATCCTACTGTGTCAATATTACCCTAAGTGATGCTGCAAGTCTGGCTCTTGCCAGTACCCTAGTCTATGTAGATGCAGGTAATTGTAACATGGTGGGAAGGATTTGTAGGCAAGTCCTGCAGACGGTACTGGAGCACAGACTAGTGTTATGCTGGGCATTCATTAAAGTGAGATGCATGTATGGACCTCTTCCAAGGTGCAACAAGGAAATGACTTTGGAAAGAATGCCTCAGCTTATAGTTGCAAATGTGGGTACAGTCAGGTGTATGTTTGGTACATTTTACTAATGACTTTGCATGGGCCCTCATTGTGTAGAAATAATGGCTGCACAATTAAAACGCAGCATTTGTAAATAGTCTATAGCAGGGCTCAAAATTTCAAGTCCTGAGCTACTAGCCAGGCCTTAAGAGTTACTCGCCACAAGTTGCCCCACCGGACCCCAAAACACGCCCCTTGTAAATCATATTTTATTCAGATCATACATGGTATGCAGGGTCGTCTAATGTTAAATGGACCCTGGGCAAACCTTTCCGTACCTCCTGTAGAAACACTACTGAAGAGGGTCAGGAACTGCAGACATGGCAAGGAGAGGACCAGAGAGACTACAGAGATGGTAAAGACAGGGTCAGAGACTGCAGGCATGAGAGTGTCAGACTGCAGATATGGTAAAGAGAGGTTTAGAGAGACTGCAGGCATGAGGTAGACGGTCAGAGACTGCAGGGATGGTTAAGGAGAGCGGGTCAGAGAGACTGCAGGGATGGTTAAGGAGAGCGGGTCAGAGACTGCAGGGATGGTAAGGAGAGGGGGTCAGAGAGACTGCAGAAATGAACAAGTACTGTGGATGGTGTGGTGATGACTGGCTCCCCCATCCCTCCACATTTCTGTAGAGGTGGAGATGTTGCAGCTCAGTGTACACTGCTCTAGGACCTGGGAGAGCATGTCCTCCCTCTACACTTGTTCAGTGTAATCCCTGATCCCCCCCCCCCCGCTCTGAGTGCCGATTTTTCTCTGCTCACTCAAATCATCAGCAGTGTCCAGTTTCAGACAGCACACAGGTCCTCTCATACTCCCGGCCAGTCAGCTCAGCAGTGTTCCAGAGCAGACAACAGCAAGTCCTCTCCTGTTCCTTTCCATTGTCAGCAGGTCAGACTCGGAAGCTGGGAAGGAGGAAGTTACATCTTTCTCCTCTGAATGCCGGGTCCTCCAAGCACCTGATTGGTTGTTGGGACACTAGCAACCAATCGTTGTGACAGGCGGGACTTGGGAGACAACGGGAGAAAAATAGTAGTTCCACTTGATTGGGCACCTCTTCTGCTACTCGCAATAGGTAAATATGTACTCGCCAAATGCTAGCAGGCGAGTACAAATTTTGAGGGCTGGTCTATAGTGCAGGTGTACTGGGGTGCCATAACACATGGCAATACATGTTGGTATATTGTTTTAGCATGCCTGAAATATGCACTGTAGGTCTTGCCTAGTTAATAAATGGTCCTTGGAGTAGGAACACTTCATATTTTGCTTTCACAAATGCAAATCTACAACTTCTTATAATTAACAATTACTGGTCACAAGTATTGCCAAGGTGCATGCAGATTTGTAGCACCATGCTGTAGCTGTGGGAAAGATGTAGTGTTATCTGGGTCTATTGGTTGCCATCAAGGGGGCAAGTATACAGCACCATGGCCTTGCATAACACACTGAAAACAAATTTGGTTATTTTTAACCACTTAAGGACCACCACACAACGATATACGTTGACAGAATGGCAAGAGGGGGACACATAAGCGCATATAAATATATACATACGTCCCTGCCTTGGTAGGGGGGTCCGTTCTGCTATGGGAGCGATCTGGGATGAGGGGGCGGCCACTGGTTTCTTGCGCCCCCCCCCTTACAATCGCTCCCAGTGAATCATCTACTTCCTCTGCCTGTGTAATGTAAACAGACATGAGGAAGTGATGTCGCACTCCACAAGGTGGTCTTTTTGACTGGAGCTCATGGAGAGAAGACATCCATGTAAGTGCACCTACATGAACTAGGCACATGGGCACAGATCACCCCCAGCCAGTGTCATTGATTGCAGTGATTTATTTACTGATCACTGCATTTGGTGTCACTTGTGACTGTAAAGTGTCAGGGCAGTTAGCCTTGGGCCCCTTTTTTTTTTTTTTTTTTTTTTTTGGTCCAGGGTAGCCCCCTACTCCCAATAAAGGGTTAACCCCCTGATTGCTCTATCACCAGTGATCGTTTTTCTGATTGCTGTTTTAGTGTCCCTAGGTAGCCAATTTTTTTTTTTTTTTTTTTTGCTGCCAGGTTTTTATAGCTTCGGGTACCCCCATATATTTTCAAATAAAGGTTTTAACCCGCTGACCTAGAGTTGACCCTTTCACCAGTGATCACTAAGTGTCACTGGTTAGGCAGTTGGTTAATTGGGTTCCCCGTCAGGTAATATATGGGGGTACATGGCGCTATGTAAACCCAATAAAGGTTTTAACCCCCTGATTGCCCCCTAGTTAACCTTTTTTTTACCCGTCATCACTGTATAAATGTTACAGGTGATGCTGGTTGGTTAGTTTGCTTTTTATAGCATCAGGGCACCCGCCGTATATAACCCAATAAAGGTTTAACCCCCTGATTGCCCGGCAGGTGCTATCAATTACATTTTGGTGCCTGTCAGAGTCTGCGTCGCCCTAATTAGCATCAGGTTAGTGGCAGTAACGCTTGCATACACCGCCCTTGGTGGTATAGTATCTGAACAGATCAATATCTGATCTATACTAGCATACCAGCATTTTGGGGTTTGCAAAAAACAGATCGTTGGCGGGATCAGCCCACATACCCGCTACCACCTGCATTTTGCCCCTCCGCCCACCCAAGTTTTTTTTTTTGCAGTCAAACTTTTTTTTCATGTAAACAAAGTGTCAGGGCTTTGTCTTTAAGTGGTTAGAGTGTGTGTTTGACATAAGCTTCTGAATGTTGTGCATAAAATCCCAGTACAGTTCAAAACCCCATTTTGGAAAGTAGACGCCCCAAGCTATTTACTGAGGCATGTCTTGTCCATGGAATATTTTGGCTTTTTTTTTTTTTTTGTCACTAAATGATATATTTTGTCACTAAATGATATATTGCTTAAACATGCCATGGGCATATGTGGAATTGCACCCCAAAATACATTCTCAGTACGGGGATGCCACATGTGAGACTTTTTGGGAGCCTAGCCATGTGCGGGACCAAAAAAAAAGCACTGCCTTCAGGCTTTCTAAGGGTGTAAATATTTGATCTCACTGCCCAAATGACCCCGTTTTTGGAAAGTAGACGCCCAAAGCTATTTGCTGATGGGTACGGTGAGTATTTTGCAGATCTTGCTTTTTGTCAGTTTTGACAATTTAAGAAAATGTACATCTTCAAAACAAATGAGATCTGTAAAATACTCACCATGCCTCTTAGCAAATGGCTTGAGTTGTCTTCTTTGCAAAATGGGGTCATTTGGGGGGGGGGGAGGGTTGTGTGCCATCTTGGCATTTTATGGCTTTCAAAACTGATATGTAGTAAGGAGCAGGCCCGGACTGGCCATAGGGCAAACCGGGAAAATGCCCAGTGGGCCGCTGATGGCCCGTGATCAGGCCAAGGGCGGCCCGCAAATGGTCCGCATGTCTCCCCAGGGGTGTACCAAGGGATTGCAGGCCAAGAGGGGACTTCCAGATGAGCTGGGCCAGATAGAGAAAGTTGAACTTGAGATCAGCTCTGACATTTTACCCCTCCCTTTGCTGCCTGCACAACCAGTGAGAGGAGCTACTTTTCTCCCTCTCCTCCTGTGTCTGCCCCGAATATTTAAACTAAAGCCAAACAGAGAAAAGATGGGAGTCTGATATCCATCCAGTCAGTCCCTCCTGCCTCCGAGTGTGTACACTGATGTAGGGGTGCCCTTCATTCCTATCTATCTGTATCTCTATCTATCATGGCCTGGTAAGGAGTGATATAAAAAATGTATGCCTTTAGAAATCTTGAAGGCAGTGCTTGGTTTTTGGGGTCCCCCTACATGGCTAGGCTCCCAAAAAAGCAGCAGAATGTATTTTGGGGTGCAATTCCACATGTAACCATGGCAAGTGAGCAATATATAACTCGGTGACTTTTTTTTTTTTTGGCATTCAATCACTTGGGACAAAAAAATTCAATGGGCTCAACATGCATTAGCAATTTCCTTGGTGTCTACTTTCTAAAATGGGGTCATTTGGGGGGGCTGTACTGCCCTGCCATTTTAGCACCTCAAATGAGATGGGCAGTCATAAATTAAAAGCTGTGTAAATTCCAGAAAATGTACCCTAGTTTGTAGATGCTATAACTTTTGCAAAAAACAATAAATTGTGTGTTTTTATTGCCAAAAAAAAAAAAGTTGGCGAGGCAATCAAATACTGTAAAGCTATAATTTGTGGGAAAAATAAATGCAAATTTCGTTCAGGTACAACATTGCATGACCGCCCAATTGCCAGTTAAAGCAGTGACAAATTGTAACAACGCCTTGGGTCCTTAACCTGCATATTGGTCTGGGTCTTAAGTGGTTAAGAATGTATATCCTACTTTGTGCCTTTTTTTTTTTTTTTAATTTAAGCAATAAACTTAAAGCTGTTTTGTCCTCTAGGATCTGGAACAAAGACTACCTCTGCAGTCCTAACTATATTTGGATTGGTGGTCCTTGTTGCAATATTGGCTGGTGTTCTTCTGTACAGGTGAGTGCTTAAGCCGTTTCAGTAGTGCAGAACAGACTTGTTGGCATAGTTTGCCTTTTTGAGCCGACATCATTGTAGTGGATTCTCTGACAGCTTCATAATGGAAGCTGGATTGGCCTTCTCTCTAGTCTTGTTCTCGCTCTCTGTCGCCCCCCCCAACCCTTAAAGTGTGTGTGGTTTTTTTTTTTATTTTTTTTTTTTTTTTTTTTCTTCTTAGGAAATATAAAGAGTACACGCCCATCAGGAATACAACAGATGGAAGTGGCAGTCAGATCAGTGTGTACTTCAGACAAGTCAAAGATGCCTTGCTTCATGGAAACCACAATGAGCATGATCCACTGCTGAAAAACAAAGCTGGGATAATATAGTGACTTGCTGCAAATCCATTGCACTGTATAAACTTGCATTATCTCAGATCTTCAATACTGACTTCTAATTTGTTAGAAGGGATACAAATAAATACTCCTTCCTTGAATATGGTGTGTGTGTTTTTTTTTTTTTTTTTTTATTTATTATCCCCTGCTTTGTACTGACTGTTACTAGAAAATGCTTGCCTCCAAGGGTGAGACAATGCTGTACTAGACTTCAACCAACCAAGTTACAGTTCTAGAATCTTGCTACCAACCGATTACCAGAATTTGAGCTATCTTGATTACAATTTTTAATACAGTAGCTGTGTACAAAAAGGGAGACTGCCTCAGGGGGTGGGCACAGAAAGCCATCACTGGCAGAAGACCATAATTGGTGGCTATAGCAGTCATCTGCAATAAAAAAAGCGAATCTGGCAGGCTGTACTAAAGTTGATCAACTTGGTACATTCAACCTGCCCATTGATGGTTCGTATCTTGGCTGCTTCCTGCTGAACCGCCGAGATTCAAACCATATATGGCTGGCCTAAGGGGATGACTGCATATGGATGAGGAGGGAATTGGATGAACATTCCAGTGCAAATCCATAAAAGTAGCTACTTAAGGAAGGCTGGGACCTCAAATTTCCAACAATTATACAAAAATGGGAAATAACATTCGTATTAACTCAAAAAATCAAAATGCATTCAATTATCTTAATGCAATCTCTCTTTTCATATATCAACTACAAGAAATCAGTGGCGGCCCGCCCATAGGGACGCACGGGAGCCGCCCCCCTCCCGCAGTCACAAAAAATAAAAAATAAAAAAACGGGCCCTTTAAGAACTTTTATTCGGCTAAAATGTAATTTTGACATTTTAGCCGAAGTTCTGGTGGCCGTCTATAGAGGGCGCTGCAGCGCCACCCCCCCTCTCGCAAATAACACACGTTCAGTGCAATGCATTGAACGTGTGTTATTGTTGCCAGCTGCCTGGTCTATTCATATAACAGGACATGGGTCGCCGGTTACCTGAATAGCGGCAGCTGGTTGGCTGAGGGGAACTGCCTATCAAAGCCAGGGGCTCTGATAGGCTTTTCCAGTACCGCCCTCTGGCTCTCGGAAGTCTATACTCAGAGCGCAGGCAACCTGCGTTCCTTGCATAAGACTGACGGCCGTTTCAGCCAAACAGGTTCCCGGATTCTGGTATCAGGAACCTGATTGGCTGGAGCTTCTCCACGGCGGCAGAAGACATCAAGGGAGGACATGGAAGCGTCGTTTTTTTTTTTTTTTTTTTTTTTTTCAGGGATCTGGCGACTAAGGGCACAGTTTCTGCAATTGATGGCATGGCACAGTGGTGACGCTTGATGGCACAGCGACTGCATTTGATGGCATGGCACAGGGGTGACAATTTGTGCCATGCAACGCAGTCGCTGTGCCATCGTGGTGACAATTGATGGCACAGCGACTGCGTTTGATGGCATGGCACAGTGGTGACAATTGATCGCACTGCGTTTGATGGCATGGCACAGTGGTGGCGTTTGATGGCACAGTTGCTGTGTTGCATGGCACAGTGGTGACACTTGATGGCACAGTGACTGCATTTGATGGCATGGCACAGTGGTGACAATTGATGGCATGGCACAGTGGTGACAATTGATGGCACAGTGACTGCATATGATGGCATGGCACAGTGGTGACAATTGATGGCACAGTGGTGACAATTGATGGCACAGTGACTGCATTTGATGGCATGGCACAGTGGTGACAATTGATGGCACAGTGGTGAAGTTTGGCATGGCACAGTGGTGACAATTGATGGCACAGTGGTGAAGTTTGGCATGGCACAGTGGTGACAATTGATGGCACAGTGACTGCATTTGTTGGCATGGCACAGTGGTGACAATTGATGGCACAGTGGCTGCATTTGATGGCATGGCACAGTGGTGACAATTGATGGCACAGTGACTGCATTTGATGGCATGGCACAGTGGTGACAATTGCTGGCACAGTGGCTGCATTTGGTGGCATGGCACAGTGGCTGCATTTGATGGGCACAGCGAGGCTGCAATATTTTTTTTTCGTTTGCGCCCCCCCGAAAAAGGTTGAGCACCAGCCGCCACTGCAAGAAATACAGAAGAAAGAAACAAAGCAATAACCTTCCTACTAAGGATGAGCCGAACACCCCGGGTTCGGTTCGCACCAGAACGTTCGAACAGACCGCGGGTTCGCACGCACAAATTTTAAAGACCAAAATTCAATTTAATGTTGGAAAACGTTGTTCAGAACCTGGGTCTTGCCCCAGGGAACATGTATCAATGGAAAAAAAAGTTTTAAAAACAGCCGTTTTTCCGGCGCAGCCATTTTAATGATGCTTAAAGTGGAAAAAAAAATAATTCCTTTAAATATCACACCTGCTGGGTGTCTATAGTAGTGGCACGTGTTTAGAAATGTCCCTGCACAACATGAGGACTATAAAAAAGTAAATACTGCTTGCGCACGTGCTGTGTGGCAACAATATGTCGAATATTTTAGTGGTGGTGGGGGGGGCCATTGTTTTGTGAAATAAATTTTAGAAACAAGGACACCCCTCAAACATACTGTAATTGGAGCGCAACAAGGAGCCACGTGCAAAGTATTGCATCAAAAATTATTAGGCGCCCCAGTTAAACAGGGGCTGAAAAATTGTGCCTTGGGCACCACACAACACTGCAACCCCTCCCAATAACGTGCAGTGACACCAACTGTGCTCAGGTGGTATGTAACAGCACACGTGCAGTGACACCAAATGCGCTGAGGTAGTATATAACGGCACACGTGCAGTGACACCAAATGCGCTCAGGTGGTATGTAACAGCACACGTGCAGTGACACCCAATGCGCTCAGGTGGTATGTAACAGCACAAGCGCAGTGACACCAACTGCGTTTAGGTGGTATTAAACAGCACATGCACAGTCAGAACGACTGCATTTCTGTGCAATTCAATAGCCCACTTGCATTAACAGCAACTGCGTTTCTGTGCAAATAGCACACTTGCAGTAACAGGTAATGCGTCTATGTGCAATTAACTAGCACACATTGACTAACACTGAGTACTATGTTTAAGGTAAACCCTAATGCAGGCAATACAACACGTTCGAGCACTGCATCAAGCACAATCTCCTGCCTGACAGATACTAATAGCAGATCCAGCTAAGTTATACAGTTTATAAATATATTCACAACTCCTAGGGATGTCAATATATTCTCTACAAACTGTAAATTTAACTATACTGACTACTAGCCTCCCTGCTCTATCTATCTGAAAAGACACTGTGTCTCTATCTATCTCTCTCTAACTCACTGTCTGTCTGACTTCTCTGAAAGCAAGCCAGAACACACTACACGAGGCCGCCCGGGAGGGGGCTTTTTATAGTGTGGGGCGTGTGCTAAAGCCCTGAGCCCTAATAGGCCAAAGCACCCAGGCTTTGGCCAATTAGGTCTCTTTGTTTTTTGGGCGCTGTGATTGGCCAAGCATGCGGGGTCATGGTGCCTGCTTGGCCAATCATCAGCGCGCAATGCCGCAGTGAATTATGGGCCATTGCGCGTCATTCGAATTTGGCACGAATGACCTGTTTTGTTTGTTTTCGACGAACGATCGAACAGGCAATGTTCGATGCGACCAGGTGTTCGCATCGAACGCGAAGCTCATCCCTACTTCCTACCCTTGGCATCTGTTCTTCTTCCCCCTCCCCCACCCTACCGAGCGGAGAGCTTGGGCCATTGGATCTCAGTATTGGTTCATGTCAAGAGGATAGAGCACCCTGGAGACTACCTACTAGTCCTGCTAAAAAAAAAAGCTTCCAATTTCTAAATGTCTGGAAGGACATGGGAGAGCATCCCCCCCATGACCAGAGTATCTGACCCACTCCCCGTTCTCCCTCCCACCTTAGTACTAATGGTTCCTTATCCACATGTTCCTTTCCATGTTCACCCTCCCCCCAACCCTAACCATTATCCAAAATCAAAGAAACCCCACAGTAGTGCTCCATTCTCCTCAGACTGAATCAGATCATTCCATGGTGCCCAAATTTTACAGTATATTTCTTTTTTTCCTACCTGTCCAAATCAGGTCTTCCATTCTATTCACTTATTCCACCTTCCTAATCCACATGCTCAAAGTAGGGGGTTGTGTCCATTTAAGCGGTATACATGCTTTAGCAGCTTGCAATAGTGGGTTCCCGTTTTTTCCCCAGGCAATATCTGACAGATGCAGGAGGAGGAAAGCTGGGTTCTCCGGTATAACCTTCTCGCAAAATTTTTGAATCTTCTGGACGTCCCCCCAAAACCCCCTGATTCTGGAACAAGTCCAGAAGATGTGTACCATTGTGCCATTCTCTGCCTTGCATCTCCAACATTCACTTTTTATATTTGGGAAATATCTATGTAACTTATCTGGAGTTCTGTACCATTGTGCAATTTATTTTATAATTACTTTCCTGTATTTTGGTGCAGGTTGCTGTCTTAAATATAGCTTGTATCATTTAAATCTTTTGTTTTTCCTCAAAAGTCCTTCCCAGATCTGTTTCCCATTTCTGAATAAAAGGCAGCTGGAAATCTTCTGATGGGCTACTCAATATTGCATACATTTTAGATGGAATGGAAAAAGAACCAAGCACACATACAATGTTTCTCAAATGGTGTCATTTCCTGGTACCATGGCATCACCTGAGTATTTAAAAAGTGTATTAATTGGGCTGCTTGCCAGCAGTGTTGCTCATCTTACTTTAAAAAAGTAATTAGTTACAGTTACAAATTACTTCTCCGAAAAAGTAATTGCGTTAGTGACTCAGCAAAGTAACTGACTTTTTTTTTTAATATTCTACAATGCTTTGTTGAGATGATTTCCTTTCTAGAATGCAGGTGACGGGCGCTTGCCAGGGAGCAGTGAGTTAATACTCCAAGACAAAAGAATGCCAGATCCTTGAGAGAAGAAAACCGGAAACAAATGGTGATCTCGTGTATATCCCAGCCTAGGTGCATCCGTCCCACCATGTATGTGCAGCTAATGGGACTTAAAACCCTTATCCATCTGCTACATATTGCATCCAAATTATAAGCTGGATTAAAATATATGTTTATAATATACATTCCCTTGACGTTTAGAGTCTGTAATTTAAAATCTTATATTAGGCTTTATTAGAATTTTCTATAGTTTGTTTATTATTTTATTTATCTTATATAAGCTTTATTAGTTGCAAGGGATCTGGAATGGGGATGTCAGATTTTTCTTTGTTGTCTGATGAAGAGATGAAATCACTGACCAAAAATAACATGCTGATCATTGGTCTGTATAGGTTTCCTGCACTTACCATGTTGACCACTAGATGTCGCTGTGTACACTGTGTTGTATAGGGAACGTTTGTTCTGTGGAACATTTTGTTCTGGCCATGTGTTCCGCGGATCATTGATCAGGTTGCGCACACAGTGTGTGTGATCGATGTGAGTTGTTCCCCGGTGATAGGTCAGTGTGAGGCGGGGGGGGGGGCTCATTGTATCCAGGGCTCCTTGCGATTGGGAGTTTTCAGACCGATGTGACAGGACATCACAGCGGTCACATGATTCTAAAGCGGAGTTCCACCCATATTTATGTTCAATTACTTTGCTGCCATCTAGTGGCGGTAGATGTAATTGCGGTAATGCCGCCCAAGTAATGGGAACTGCGTTACCGCGAGGGGAAGAGTAATCAGGTAGATTACTCGTTACCCTCAAAAGGGGCTGCGTTATGTAACTGCGTTTATTGTAACTCCGTTACTTCCAACACTGCTTGCCAGAACTCTAACTGATAGGGTCCATTTTTATCCATCAAGCCCTGTATTGTTGGCCAATTACCCCGACTTCTGAAATGGGAAATCTGATATGTCCCTCTCTCAATCAATGCCCTAAAGGATCCTTTCTGTGTGCCAGGTATAAATCGCGGATTGCCCAGTATAGGTGTCAGGGGTGAGTTATGCGTAGATATTCCCTAGAGAATAGGTTGTGACAGATCCGTAAAGTAGTTCCTATTATTGGATGTTTTTTAATATTAGTTGTAACTTCTTTATAACACCAAGGGGCTCTACTTAGTAATTCCTTGCACTGTGCTTGCTCTAGGTTTGCCCAGATCTTTATATTCTTGTGTCTACACACCAATCAAGTACTCGACCCAAATGAACTGCCTTGTAATATTTACAAATATCTGGTACAGCCAAGCCTCCATATTGCTTTGGTAAGGATAGCAGTGACCTCTTTATTCTTGATTGCTTACCTGCCCGTAGAAACTTTGTAAATGCTGTTTGTAAATTCTTAAAAAAAATCTTGGTAATGTAATCGGAATTGCGTGAAGGAGATACAATATTTTAGGCAATATATTCATCTTAATTATGTTACTCCTTCATTCCCTTATTCCATCTTTCCAATAATTCACGTATTTTATTCAATAACGGTACAAAGTTCAATTTGTACATTTTCTTTGAGGTCGCTGCGATCCTTGTCCCCAAAGCTTTATACACTCAATTCCCAATCAATAATTGAGTGTTGGTCTATTGGGGGTCGGGGGTAAGTGCAGCTAAGCCAGACCGGACATTCCATCCATAACCCACCTATTTGTGTACAGATAATTTAAAAGCATTAATCTTTTTGTCCCTGAAGAAAAAAAAAAACACAAAAAAAAGAAGACAACACTATCCCCATAAGGACCCTCTCCTCCCCTTCCTCTCATTTTCCTTATCTTCCCTCTCCTTTTCTTCCTTTGTCCACCCTCTTCACACTCCTTTATTTCTCTCTCTTTCCCCTTCCTTCCCCTTTCTACCCCCCTCCTCTCCACCCACCTCTCATATTGCTTAACCACCCTCCGGGTACTTCCTCCAATGACTACATTACCTCTCTTTATAATTATTTTCCCAATTGAAGGTCTGCCTTACCATTTGTCATTTGCTAGTTGGGGGGGGGGGGGTCACCTATTAACCCCCCATAACCTATTTGTGTCCAGTGTCAGTGTACAGTGACATCACATTCCCCTACCCTCTCACCCCCCTTCCGTCTCCCGTATATTGTATCACCCCTTGCCCCCCCTTCACTCCCCTCCCAATCTGAGGAAAGTCTCCCCATAGGGTTGGACTCCCATCCCCATCCCCCCCCCCCCCCAAAAAAAAATGTGAACCTAGTGATTCCATAATGTGCCCATGATCTATCCCATAGTGCCCTGCCTCCCCCTTCACCCCCACCCATCCCCACCCTACCACCCTATTCCTATTTACCCCTCCCCTCTTACTAACTATAGTCCAATTTAGTAATCAGCCAGCATTTGGGATCAGTTTCAACACACAGTGTATATTGTATCTTGTCATATCTTAAACACATTTTCCTCCCATACATCTCTTCCCCTTTAAGTAACGAAAAAAAAAAAGGGTGGCAAGAGGGTAAAAAAGGGAAGGGTGGCCAATAGTAAGTCCTCATAAGCCATTATTTAATTCTGACAAAAGAAGAAGAAAGAGAAAAAAAAAGAGGGGAACCTCAGTGCCATAAATTAACCACTTAAGACCCGGACCAATACGCTGGTAAATGACCCAAGGTGTTTTTGCGATTCGGCACTGCGTCGCTTTAACAGACAATTGCGCGGTCGTGCGACGTGGCTCCCAAACAAAATTTGCGTCCTTTTCTTCCCACAAATAGAGCTTTCTTTTGGTGGTATTTGATCACCTCTGCGATTTTTATTTTTTGCACTATATACAAAAATAGAGCGACATTTTTGAAAAAAAACCACTATTTTTTACTTTTTGTTAAAAAAATCAAATAAACTAAATTTTAGTCAAACATTTAGGCCAAAATTTATTTAGCCACATGTCTTTAGTAAAAAAAAAATTGCGATAAAAAAAATAGCTACCTAGTGGGAACAGCGACACTAATACAGCGATCAGAAAAATGATCGCTTAGTGACGCTGGCATTAGGGAGTGAAAGGGTTAACTAGGGCGGTGATCAGGGGGTTAAAACTTTATTAGGGGGGGTGGGGGGGCTATCCTGAACCTAACACACTGATTTTACACTGCCTGTCACACTGACACTAAATGCAGTGATTAGATCACTGCATTCAGTGACACTGTGACAGGGGGGGGTGGGGGGGCAGATCGCAAGGGGTTAAGTATGCCTATGTGTGTGTATGTCAGTGTAGTGTTGGTGCAGGACTTACTGTGAGGTGTTTCTCCCATCGCAGCGGTTGGAAATACCGCTGCGATGGGAGATTACATCACTTCCCCCTTCCTGTGTTTACACAGGAGGAGGAAGTGACACAAAGGGGGAGCGCGCGCATTGGCTGGGAGCGATCGCGGGGGGGCGGGTAAACACGGACATCCGCCCGCTCGTCCCAGATCGCTCCCGGAGCCAGGGGGACCCCCGCACGCCGCGGAGGGGGTCCAGATGGGACCCCCGAACCGCACGAAGGCGGGGACGTAAATTTACGCCCTTGTGCCTGTACGAGCCATGTTGTGGCCGTATATGTGCGTGCGGGGGTCCTTAAGTGGTTAAAGCGCCCTAAATCAAATTAATAATTAATAGCTAGTTGAGTAGTTAAATAGCTACTTTTTTGTGGCACTGCTGAGGGGGGGGGGATAGGGGTATTCATATTTCATATAGTCTCAAAAAAAATATCCATTATTTTACACATTTACACTTCATTTTGTTGTTGTTTATTCATTTATTTTCACTTTGGCTAGTTTTAATGGGGCAGTTTTTTATGGGGAGAATTTGATGAGGCAGTATTTATGGAGGAAGTTTTGATGGGGACAGTTTTTGATGGGGACAGTTTTTTTGATGGGGACAGTTTTTGATGGGGCAATATGATGGGGGCAGTTTTGATGGGGCAGTTTTGATAGGGCAGTTTTTATGGGGACCGTTTTTTTGATGGGGCAATATGATGGGGGGAGTTTTGATGGGGCAGTTTTTATGGGGGCAGTTTTTGATTGGGCAAAGGATGGGGGCAATTTTGATGGGGCAGTTTTGATGGGGACGTTTTAAATATTTGATGGGGCAGCGTTTATGGTGCCATTTGGTGGAGCAGTTTTTATGGGGGCAATTTGATGGGGGAAATAGGATGGGGCAGTTTTTGATGGGGCAGTTTTTGATGGGGGAATTTTGATGGGATAGCTTTGATTGGGGGCAATTTTTTGGGGGCAGTTTTGATCTGCTTTGATGGGGCAATTTTGATGGTGGCAATATGATGGTGCAGTTTTCATTGGGGCAATTTAATGGGGCAGATTTTTATGGGCAATTTTGATGGTGGCAATATGATGGTGCAGTTTTGATGGGTCAAATTTGATCGGGCAATAGAATGGTGGCAGTATGATGGGGCAATTTTAATGAGGACATGTTGATGATGGCAGTACAATGGGGCAGTTTTGATGGGGGGCAATTTTATTGGTCAGTTTTGATAGGGCCAAGTTTGGTGGGGGCAATGTTGATGGTGCAGCTTCTGGAAAAGGTAATTACTTTCTATACCATGCTAATTGTAAATGATATCCCTCTTTCTGTCCAGATGATAAAGATAGATATATTACTTTAACAAGAGATTATATATATATATATATATATATATATATATATATATATGTATATATATATGTATATATATATATATATATATATATATATATGTATATATATATATATATATATATATATATAAATAAAATCTATGCACAAAAACAACATATATCATTTACAATTAGCATCTTTTAAAAACAAATGACCTTTTGCAGGAGATTTTTATATTTCTAGATTTATAAACTTCCTGGTTCCTGGAGGTTTCCATAGCTAAGGGGTGGCATCTTCCTCTGACACTGTTGTTTCTATGGAAACCTGACCTACAACCTATTACACTGCTTGTGCTGCTCTGAGCATGTGTGAGATCTGGAGGTGCATGCTGGGCAACCAACCTGCATGGAATACAGGAAGAGATAGTCTGGCTTCAGATGCCCACACATGAGATGGCCGTGGCCTGCTGGGACTTACAAAAGAAAGAAATCAATGGTGCAAAAATACAAAACGGCCTTCGCTTACAGCATACCTTTACTAGAACACTTTAGGCATGAGGATTATAGGGGTATTTTTACCTAAAAAGTAACATTTCGGCCGGAACTCTGCTTTAACCCTTTGCTGCCTGGGACAATTTTGACACTTTAAAATCAAATTTTCTTTGCTAGAAAATGATTTATAATTCCCAAACATGATATATTTTCTGAAAGAAAGAACCCTGGAGAATAAATTGTTTTTTGCAATTTTGTCTTGCACGGTATGCGCACAGCCATTTATTAAATGCAAATTTTCAGGGAAAATATACACCTAAATGCATTTTAAAATACACAAACACCATATAATAACTATTATTTTGTAAAATCTAAAACATGAGGTTGAGATGAGTAAATAGATGAGTCAAGATCTAATAATTGTGCAGTCTGAGAAACAATTTATTTTAACCGCCGGTGTCCCGCAATCGGGTCACAGAGCTGAAGAACGGGGAGAGGTCAGTGTAAACACAACATATCTCTCCGTTCTTCCTAGTGACATGTCACTGATCATCTGTTCCCTCTCATTGGGAGCAGCTATCAGTGATGTGTCACACGTAGCCACGCCCCTAACAGATTACCCCTTCACTGCCAGTGTCATTTTTACAGTAATCAGTGCCTTTTTTTAGCACTGATCGCTGTAAAAATGACAATGATCCCAAAATGGTGCCAAAGTGTCCGATGTGTCCGCCATAATGTCGCAGTCATGATAAAAATCGCTAATCATTGCCATTACTAGTAAAAAAAAAATGAATAAAAATGCTATAAAACTATCCCCTATTTTGTAGACGCTATAACTTTTGCGCACACCAATCAATAAACGCTTATTGCAATTTTTTTATTACCAAAAATATGTATAAGAATACGTATCAGCCTAAACTGAGGAAAAAAATTGTTTTATTATATATTTTTGGGGGATATTTATTCTAGCAAAAAGTAAAAAATATTAAAAAAAAATCAAAAGTGTCGCTTTATTTTTGTTTATAGCGCAAAAAAATAAATAAAAGGGCAGAGGTAATCAAATGGCACCAAAAGAAAACCCTAATTTGTGGGGGGAAAAAAAATTAAATTTTGTTTGGGAGCCACGTCACACAACAGCGCAATTGTCAGTTAAAGCGAAGCAGTGCCGAATCGCAAAAAGTGGCCTGGTCTTTGGCCAGCCAAAGGGTCCGGGGCTTAAGTGGTTACATTTATTTCATTTAAATATATATTTTTTTCTTTCAATATGTTTATTGTATATTATCAGAGAAAACAGTAAACCATACAATAAATGTGGTGATCATTACGACCATATAACAAGAAGTCAAGGAAAATTAAGTCTTAACAGTAAACACTAGCTGAGAATCAAAACATTTCCTGAGTGAGTTCAGAATTTGGGAGTAAAAACATAGTACATGTCACCCAGTCAAAACTTCTATTTTGTCTTTTTTTTTTTTTTTTTTTTAACAAGAAAGAAGTGATTTGTACAGGCTGGATGTTATACTCTCATTGGTTGGTCAGGAAAGCAAATGTTTAGTCTAACCTTGAATGTTTTTAGGATGTTATGTAATAGATCTCAGCAGAAACATTCCTTGGGCTCTTAGTAGATCCCACAGAGCCGAGAGCTCCAAAGAAAAGTTAAGAGTGGAAGAAAAGAAAGTAGGAAATAGGAGCAGAAGAGAGAGAGAGAGAGAGAGAGAGAGAGAGAGGAATGAAAAGGTGAAGTTTCCCCCAACCCCCGTGGGCCCCCAGGGCCCACACTCACCATAGAGTAATGATATGCGATCATTTGGGGGCACCAACATAAGTGGCCCATGGTTCCCATACCGATTCAAATTTTGCCACAGTGTCCGTTAAGGAGCTTACCATTTTTTCCTGAGCGATAATCCAGGAAATTTTTCTTTTGGCTGCAATGAAGGAGACTCTATTCTGTTTCCATGCTCTCGCAATTGTTAATTTGGTACCAAGAAAGATGGAGCATATCAATGATTGGACAGCTTTGGAGACTTTGGGTATCCAGTCATTGAGTAATGCAATGAATGGGTCTTTTGAAATTTGACATCCCGTTACCTTGCGAATCATATAGAATATTTTGTTCCAGAATCCTCTAATGTTCAGGCACTCCCACCACGTGTGCAACATTGAACCGTACATGTTGCACCCTCAAAAGCATAGAGGCGAGGAGGAAGGGAACATCATGGCTAACCTCGCTGGAACAAGGTACCACCTGGTTAGTATTTTGAGATTTGCTTCAATCAAGACTATATTACGTATCTTGTCATAAGACCTAAAGACATTACTATGCCAAGTGTCTACGCTCCAGCTGATCTGAGTCTCTTTTTCCCAGGCCAGCATGTATGGGAGCTTGGAATCGTCTGAGGCCAGTGAGAGGTAAATCACAAAATGCCCCCCTCTGCTTAGTGGCTTGGCTGCACCATTGTTCATAGGGTGTCACTGATGGAGGCAATGGTTTGTTATGCCATTGCGCATTTAGGAAATGGGATAATTGTAGGTAGCGAAATCTTTCGGAGTCGGGGCATCTTCAGCTTGCTCTGACAGAAACGAAGCAAGAGCGGGCCCCCGGGAGGTCAAAAAGTGTGCAATGCTGTATAATCCTTTATCTAACCACCAGCGAAAGGCTTTGATATTCATACCAGGTGGGAAGGTAGGGTTGTGAAAAATATGTGCTAGTGGTGACATAGCTGATACCGGTGTCTCTTCAGGCTATCCCAAAGAGAGATGGAGTTGGATAACACAGGGGACATAACAGGGGGGCGATCCTTTACTGGGCACCAGATGAGGAAGTCCAAAGTGTGCGTCGGAACTGCTTGCCTCTCTATCTGCGCCCAATCTGTCTTTTCTATGCGTGTGTAGGTAATTGAAAGTTGTGCCAGTCTAGCCGCTTGATAATACCACAGGAGGTTCAGAGCACCCAAACTTTTCTGCCTTCTAGGTCTGTAAAGTACTTTTCTCGATAAACGATGACCTGAGTTGCCCCAAATGAATTGTACCAATTTGCTTTGAAATGACCGCAAGTGGTCCTTTCTAATCAGGATTGGCAATGCCCGAAATAGGTAAAGCAGTTAGGGAAATAGTGTTTTTGCTGCGTTCAGTCTCCCTAGCCAGGATAATTCGTGGAGCACCCATCCCTTAAGATCCTTGCTAAGTTTCTCATACATGGGGGGAAGTTGACAGAGTATAATAGTTCCACCCTCGGGGTGAGATCTACTGCTAAATATCGAATAGTGGTATCGCTCCATTTGAATTGAAAGGAGCTTTTGAGATGGTCAGCTATTGTGGGGGGGATATTCACATTCAAGACTTGGGATTTGTTAAGGTTAACAGTTAGGCCCGAGGCTCTGGAAAATTGATTCAATAGTTTACATATGTTTGGAAGGGAGGTTGTAGGCGAAGTTAGGAAAAGCAGAAGATCATCAGCATACAGAGCGCATTTGTGCATTTGAGGACCGCAGGAAACCCCTTGTATATTGCCAAGGTCTCTATTGCTATGGTAAATATAAGGGGCGATAGGGGACACCCTTGTCTGGTCCCCCTAGCTATTTTGATTGTGTCTGAATGGTAGCCCTGCAATCTTATTCGCGCTTCTGGGTGGGAATAAAGCACTGACATTAAGCCCATGAATCTCTGACCAAAGCCCCATCATTGTAGAACGTTAAATAGGTACGGCCAGGAGACCGAATCAAAGGCTTTTTGGAGATCGAGTGAGAGGAGTAGCCCTTCCTGTCGCGACCCCTGCACCCATCCCGATTGTAGAATCAAGATGTCAATCGCCCTATGGATTTGGTCTGAGCCTTGCCTGCCTGGGATAAATCCCACCTGGTCTTTGTGAATATATAAGCTGATAAAAGAGGCTATGTGCTAAAATCTTGGTTAGAATTTTCATGTGAATGAATGAATGAATGAATGAAAAACTTGTATAGCGTGGCACAAGCGAACTGAATCGCCTCTGGGCGCTTGTTGTTTCTGTCTCTCTGGTCATCAAAAGAGCAGAGTTTTTATCTGTCTTCTGAAGGTCAGGTGGTTTTCCTCCAACCGAATGCTGGTTGGTAAAGCATTCCATAGTCTGGAAAGCAAACCTTCTTTCTCCTTTGGACTTGTATCTGGCTTTGGGTATCTTGACCAGATTTTGGTCGGTGGATCGCAGAATGCGACTGGGGTTGTGGACTTCTATCTTTTCGCATAGATATTGCGGAACCTTCCCATGGATGCACTTATGTGTCAGACAGAGTGCTTTGAAGGCAATTCTGTCTTTTACTGGCAGCCAGTGAAGGGTTCTCAGAGAAGGTGAGATTGATTCCTATGGTTTTTTCCCAGTCACAAGTCTGGCGGCCGTATTTTGAACGACTTGCAGACGAGTGATTTGGTACTTGGGGAGTCCGAGGTAAAGGGCATTTGCATAGTCCAGTCTGGAGTTCACAATTGTTCCCACCACGACTGCTACGTCTTCTTTGGGGATAAAAGGAATAAGTCTGCGTAGTAGGTGCAGCAGATGGTGTGATCCGCTGACTACTGACCCTATTTGTGCGTCCATTGTCATGTTGGTGTCAAAGATGACTCCGAGACTTTTGACTTTGGAGCTAGGGGTGATGATCTGGCCCAGAATGGGGGGAGGTGTCCAGGTTGTTGCAGGTTGACTCTTGCGACTGGCATGAAACAGAAGAAGTTCTGTTTTGGAGCTGTTGAGTTTAAGATAACTCTTTGTCATCCAGTTTTCTATCAAAGAGAGACAATTCTCTAAACTGAGCTGATGATCCTTTTTGTTGCAGATGCGAAAGTACAGTTGCGTGTCGTCTGCATAGGAGTGGTAAAGCAGCTGTTGGCTACTGATGATTTCGAAGAGAGGGCGAAGATAGATGTTGAAGAGCACCGGTGACAGGGGTGATCCTTGAGGGACTCCACATGACACCGTGCGTTTTTCGGAAGTAAAAGGTCCTAATTTCACTGTTTGTGATCGGTTTTCCAAAAAGGAGGAGAACCATGATAGATCACGTTCTGCGACTTTGGCTACTTCAGTCAATCGAGTCAGTAGTAGTTTGTGGTCTACTGTATCGAAGGCTGCACTTAGGTCCAACAGAACTAGGAGACAAGATTCTCCTTCGTCTGCGGCCTCAAGTGCGTCGTCCCATATTTTCAGCAATGCTGTTTCCGTCCCGTGTCCGGGACGGAAACCGGATTGAAATGGATCAAGCAGATTATGGGTATCTAGATGCTGTTGCAGCTGTTGTACCACTGCTTTCTCCATTATCTTTGAGAGGACGTTTAGGCCTGTTATGGGACGGCGGTGAGTTGGGTCTTTGGGGTCTAGGGTGGGTTTCTTCAAGATGGGCTGGATAGTGCCCTCTTTCAGCAGGGAGGGCACTATGCCTTCCCTAAATGACTGGTTTATAAGCTCCATGATAGGTGGTGCCAGGATGTCGGCGCATTCCTTCAGCAGTTTAGTTGGGATAATATCATTAGGCGCTGTGCTGTTTCGCAAAGTGTCGATGATATTTTTTGTGGCATCCACGGAGATGGGTTCCAGAGTGAACTTGGTTGATTGTAGATGGCTTCTATCGGTGTTACGAGGTTGATCAAGAGGGGTGTTGCACGGGGTATTGTTTTGACGAATGCTTTCCCGGATTCCCTCAATTTTATTGATGAAGAAATCCGACAATTCATCGCAAAATTCTTATCTGAATTGAGAGCCTCAAGACAGCCTGGATTCATGGTCTGAGTGACCAACTTGAAAAGTTTGCGGGGGCGATTTAAGGCGCTATTGATGGCCTTAGAAAAATGATGTTTCTTGGCTTGGAAAATTTCTTTCTGATATTTTCTTGTTATTGCTTTGTAGCAGATGAGGTTCTCTTCTGAGGCGCTACGTTTCCAGGCGGCTTCCGCCCTTCTGCGCTCTTGCTTCAGTAGTGACAGCTGGTTATTGAACCAGCCGCACTTGTTTTTCCGGATGCGGGCTTGGCGTTTCGGTGCTACTAAGTCGGCTGACTGTAGTAGGGCTGCATTTATGGCATCCAGTGTATCTGAAACTGTTCGGAGTGGTCGGAGTGCTTTTATTTTAATTCCTAAGGTAGATTTGAAGAGTTCCGAATGGAGCTTCTTCTGAGATCTAGTCCAGTGAGTTGTCACCGGCTTAGGTGTTTTTATCAATGGGGGAGTTTTGGAAATTATGAATTTAATTGCATGGTGATCTGTCCATGGCAACGGTTTATTTTCCAAAATACTTATTTCCAGATTTTGTCTGAAAATTAGGTCAAGCGTGTGACCTGAAGCATGTGTGGGCCCACATACTAGGTGCTGTAGCCCTAATCCTTCCAGCTGGTCAATACAGGCATCCGCGATCGGATCCTGTGAGGAGTTGGCCCAGAGATTGAAGTCCCCGAGTAGCAAAAAGATGTTTGCTGTTCAGGGTATAAGTGGAGATAAACTCCGTCAGAGATGGTAAAAGCTGCGATTTTGGTCCGGGTGGCCTATAGCAGAGTAGAATACGGACGGTCTCCTGGGGATTTGTTTGCAATTGTAGAGTAAGGGTTTCCATGAATGGAAGAGGATTTTGAAGGACTGGTATACTGATCGCAAGATGGGTCTTGTGAATCACCGCCAAGCCTCCTCCTCTTTGCCCTATTCTGTTTTCCGTTATAATACGATAGTTTTCTGGCACCAGTTCTCCTAGAATGGTGTTACAGTCGGCTGTGAGCCAGCTTTCTGTAATAAAGAGGCAGTCTAAATCGTATTGTAGTATGAAATCATGGATTTCTAATCGGTGTTTTACTGCCGATCTAGTGTTAATCAAAGCACATGATATGTGCTTAGGTTGGGATGGGTGACTGAATTTTTTGACAGTCGATCGTCGATCAATTCTCAAAATTTGCTCAGTTCTTAGGGCCCTTTTGGTGACGGCTGGTAGCACTGAGGCAAATCGCCTCAGACCCCAAATGGTTTCTGCTGAATACCGCAGACTCGCCATAGTTGCCCGTCATCGGGGGGGGGGGCGGTGGTTGGATGGTGATGGGGGGAAGATTCACTGAATCCTCTCTCCTGGCTTTGGTCCAGAGGAAGGCAAAAAAAACCCTGGCCAGACTACGCCAATATGCTGGGGCAGGGAAAAAATTCCTTCCTGATCCCTGAAAGGCGATCGGCCAAGACCCTGGATCAAATAATGTTATGGTTTGGGGGACTTGGGGTAGGAGATGTCTCTAATTGCTGGGGGGGTGTACTAAGATGGCCGCCGGCCTGACAGAGAAATCCAGGCCGGGGGGCTATCTGTAGGGAGGATTGGCAGCAGGGGTGGCTGGGATTAGTTTATTTGGAGGTGGATGGGGTCCTCCAGGGGTGAGGGGGGGTATACTGGGGAGATGTTGGGCCTGGGTATGGTGCGCCGCTAGGCCGCGGATGAAGCCGCGGTCTTTCCTAAGACGCGGCTGCCGCGGACCTAGCAAGGTTGGCGCGGAGCGCCGAAAAAGACGGGAATCAACGGCGGGGAGTGGGTGGCGGGGGACGAGGAAGGGATGCCTCGACAATGAAACGGGGGTGGTGATCGGGGAGATTCGATCGCCTGTCTCCCAGGATCCGACGCCGCGGCTTGTCCTGAAAAGGACGGCCGCCCTTGGTCCCAGGGAGACTGGCAGACTCACCTTCAAAGGAGGGGAGGAGGAATGCTGGGGGGAAGCAGGAGAAAAAAAGGCCAGGTTCAGAGCGGTCCGTGCAGAGGCTGGAGCTGGAGCTGTAGCTGGGCTGAGCAGGGCTGGATTGGACCCTGCCTGTCAGCCTGTCTGCCTGACTGCCTCCTAAGCCTGCCTGGAGCTATAGCACACACGTTCCTACTCCTAGGAGACGTGCGCCGTGTGGAGCTCCTGTTGCTAATCCGAGGCCTCACTAACTAACAGAGTAGGAGATCATTATTTATTTATATATATATTATATATATATATTTATTTATATGTCATTATTTATAAGTGATATGGGTCTATAATTACCTACCTCCCCCTGGTCCTTATGTGGTTTAGGTATAACAGATATGTAAGCCATGTTTAGGGTTCTATCTAAGGGTTCTTCTTTGGTTTTATCATTAAAACATTTCGTAAGGGGTAGTGCCAGAGTCTGTGTGAACGTCTTATAATACGGTACAGAGAATCCGTCCGGTCCTGGGGCTGATCCCCTCTTTAGGTTTTTGAATACATTCAACACTTCCTCTACTGTAATAGGGGATTCTAGGATGTCATGATGTTTGGCATCTAATTTAGGGATTGGGAGTGAGTTCAACAAAGAATTCATGTGGAGCTCATTATCCTCACAATCCGCCCTATATAGTTTCTCGTAGAAGCGGCGGAAGGTTTTTCATTAAGCTGGTAAGATGGCTCAGCAGGCTAATGCTCTGTTGCAGCAATCTGTGATCACCTGAGCCCTCAGGGTCACAGGTTCGATCCTGGCGGGGTCCACTCAGCCTTCAATCCTTCCGAGGTCGGTAAAATGAGTACCATTGATTTGGGTAATAGTGACTATGTTACTATATAAGCGCCTCGAGACCCGATGAGCTACAGCTTCGGCTGTGGCTTCAGAAGCTTGCCTGGCAAGAAGCTCGCCTGGCTTCATAGCTTGCCTGGCAAGTTAGGGTAAGACAGCGCTATATAAGACTTGCATTATTATTATTATTATTATTAAAGGGTTTTGGGTTTAAGGTGTGTTGATTGCCCGACACCCTTATTTTAGGTAAGGTTCGCTGTTTGGTTAGGGGGGGTAGTTTGGCTGCAAACATGTGGCCCATTTTATCACGTTGGTGATAAAACTTCGCTCCGCTCCAGCGGAAATGTTTTTCAGCTTTCGAAGTAAGGGCTAGGTTAAGGGATAGGCACGCCGCGTCCAATGCGGCCATGGGGACCAGTCTGGGGTCTTGTTTATGTAGACGGCTTAAGCAATTCAATTCCTTGTCTAGCTTGTCTGTCAAGTGAATGTTCCTTTTTCACCCGAGAAGAAATTTGAATTAATTTTCCCCCGGATCGTGGCCTTGTGAGCAGCCCACACGGTTTCCGCAGACACCTCCGCAGTTGCGTTAAAAAAGAAGTAAGCCTTGATAGCTTTCTCAATTTCTGATACCCTCATTGGGTCACTTAGCAAAAATTTGTTCAGTCTCCACTGTAGAAGGTTGGGACGGTGGGAACTTCTTCTAAGGGACAGGAGGACTATGGAGTGGTCAGACCAAACCGTGTCTCTTATAGAGGATTTGAGTAGGTCTGGAGTTTTGGCTGCAGAGATAAATATGTGGTCAATCCTAGCATATGATTGGTGTGGATGTGAGAAGTGTGTATAATCATGTGTAGTTGGGTTAATTTCTCTCCAGGCGTCAACAAGGCCATATTGGTGAATCAGCTTAGCTATCTTGGGCGGACGGATAAGCTGGGATCCTGGGGGCCTGGCTTTGTCCAAACCTTGATCTAGGGCGGAATTTGAGTCCCCCCATAAATAACTGTTGCACTCAACATAGGTCCCAGTGTTTTGAGCATCGTCCGAAAAAACGTAGCCTGTCCCCGATTAGAGGCGTAGTATGAAATGATGGAGTACACGTGGTCATCTATAGTGCCCTGAATGAGAATATATCTGCTCTCTGGGTCCCTGTGTTCTAGGTGCGGCGTGAACTTGCAATTCTTAGATATCAGGATCGCGACTCCCCTAGTTTTGTCCTCAGCATTTGCGAGGAAAAACATTGGAAATTTTGCATGTAGGAAGGGGGGATTCAGCCACTTTGGAAAGTGAGTTTCCTGGAGTAGGTCTACGTCAACCTTTTGGGAGTGCATGAATTGTAAAATTTTCTGGCGTTTGACCGGGAAGTTTGTGGTGGTGTCAGCCATTAAGCATAGGGTAAAGGCCCTCTGTCATTATCCTGTCACCTACCTTAGAGATGTCCTTGAGTCTCTTCCGGTACTCGTTCCAGTGAAATTTTTGCACCCCTTCAGAGGCTGTCCCAGTGGATGGATCCCAAAGGCCTGCAAAGAAAAAGAAAAGAGGTTGGAGAAAGAGAAGCGGCAAGAGGAAGAAAAGAGTATCCTCTAGGGATTCTAAAGGACATAAGCAGCGTACTACCTTGCTGGCCACACAACAAATAATGAATTCAGTCTGCACTATAGAGACCGAGGTCCTACCAAATGGGCTTGAGAAATCCAGAGCCAATTGTGTTGGTGGGGCACAAGAACATAGCTCCCCGGCATAGGCAAATCAAACTGTATAACTGTATAAAAGTATTGAAAAACTTAGAGTCCGACTAAACAGGTACAATGCATTTTAGGGGGTAAACTGGACTAACTTGAAAACGTGTGGGGGAGGTGCAGGGTAGATGGGGGATTGCGTACCGGAACCTGGAATTAGAAAATATACAGATGAGGGGTTGGCAATGGGGGTTATGGGGGAAAGGTCTAGTATCAGGCATTTAGGGCACTAGGGGGGATCCCCTGGAACATGGGCCCATCAAGAGGGAATCCCAGATATGGAGCATTAAAAAAAAAAGAAACAACCGTTCAGGTCTAGTTCGGTATCAGGGGGGTCTGCCGTCCTTGGATCGCTTGAAGTTGGATTTGGTCCACACCGGCGAGATGGGGCTGGAAGGTGTTTGAGGTTTCGTGGCTCCCAACTGGGAATTCGGTGGGGATTGTGGCGGACCCAGTGTAATAAATCGCAGTCCCAGTAGAATTCTTTCTCCCTCCTGGAGGTCAGAGAATGAGTATGTCTTGGATTTGAAGGTGAATTTAAGAGTGAATGGGAATGCCCACCAATATTTGATATCCTTCTGCGAGAGAACCGTCAGCAGGGGTTTTAATGATCGCCACCTCTGGATGGTTGATGGCGAAATGTCAGCAAAGATTTGGATCGGATGGTTCTGTCAAAGGAGAGGTTCTCGTTTGCGGGATCTCTTCATGATCTCCTCCTTCACAGAGTATAAATATTGGGCTTCACCACTATATCTTTAGGGGTTCCATCTTTTCTGGGGGGTCCAGGGCCCGGTGGGCTCTGTCCAGTTCCAATTTATGCAGGGGAATGTCAGAAATAAGGTCTTTAATGAAGTCCTGGACTGCTGCTGTGACATCTGTGACAGACTCCGGGAGCCCCCTTAACCTGAAGTTGTACCTTCTCAATCGGTTCTCTAGGTCATCGATCCTATTCAGGGTAATATCAAGTTGGTCTTGTACAACATGAATGTGGTTAGAATTTTGGTTGGTCCTGGCCACAGTTGTTTCAAGCTTGTTTTCTATGGCTTCTATACGGTCACCAAGGTTTTGGAAATCAGACTTAATATCCCCTGTAATTCGAGCAGCAACAGTGGTTAGCCCTCTGTCAAGCAATTCACAAAGCCTGTTAAAGAGGTCTGCTGTGTTGATGAGGGAATCTGAGTTGCCCTGTATAGGGAGGTGTGTGGAGGCTGGGTAGGCCTCAGTATGCCTCAGGGGGCATCCTCTATTGTGTGGCTGAGGAGGGATTCTGTGGATGCTGGAGAGTGAGCAGCGGCATGCAGGGTACTCACTGCGTGTCCCGGAGGTGTCTGTGGGGGATCGAGAGCTGAGCTCTCTGTGTTTCCCTCCTCCATGGCTGTACCTGAGGGAGCCGCGGCCAACATCTTGGATACGAGCGGCTCAGAAAACGGGCTGAATTGCGGCCGTAAATCACGTTTGGCTGAGCCCCTGGGCATTAAAGGGATCCCGGACGAATCCCCCAGCTAAAGGTGCGGTCAGGTGGCTTCTCACCAGCTGCAGTCGAGTGCTGTGTGTGCCGTTATGCCGGGGCGATGTGAAGCTCCAGACTCAAGCGGCCATCTTGGAGTCCTTCGCGCATGCGACTTCTAAATATATTCTTTTACACTTTTTAATTATTTTCAAATTTATTGATATAACAAAAAAAACAAATAATGATATAACAAAAAAAAAAAAATAATATGTTTTGACCAGATACACTTTATTGATTACAGGTGTGTCTCATAAAATTAGAATATCAGCAAAAAGTAAATTTATTTCAGTAATTCAATACAAAAAGTGAAACGGGGGTCCCTATACTATCCAGTAGGTATGGTACGGAAGGAGTTAATACAGGACATGCATGAGACCCATGCTATGTGTCTGGTGGGGTTTAATTCTGCTACTGGGAGCAGGGCAGCAGAGGTACACTGGTTGGTGGAGCGGTTTGGTTGGGCTCAGCACCCTGAATGTCATTTTGCCCCTGTACAAATCATTATGCACTTCAGTTTTGGGCACCGGTTCTCTAAAAGAAGGATATTGGGGAACTAGAGAAAGTGCAGAGAATGGCAACCAAACTGATAAGAGGCATGGAGGAGCTCAGCTATGAGGAAAGATTAGAGGAACTGAATCTATTGCCTCTTGAGAAAAGGAGATTAGAGGGGTATATTATTTACAAATACATAAGTGGTCCATATAGTGACCTTAATGTTGTGTTATTCACTTTAAGGTCATCACTGAGGACAAGGGGGCATTCTTTACGTCTAGAGCAGTGGTCTCCAAACTGCGGCCCGGGGGCCACATGTGGCCCTTTGCTTGATTTTATCCGGCCCTCTGGGTGCTTTTTTATTCATTGACACCAATGATGGGGCAGAAGTCCTCCCAATGACATAAATAATGGGGCAGAATTCCTCCCAATGATGGGGCAGAATTCCTCCCAATGACACCAATGATGGGGCAGAAGTCCTCCCAATGACACCAATGATGGGGCAGAAGTCCTCCCAATGATGGGGCAGAAGTCCTCCCAATGACACCAATGATGAGGCAGAAGTCCTCCCAATGATGGGGCAGAAGTCTTCCCAATGATGGGGCAGAAGTCCTCCCAATGACACCAATGATGAGGCAGAAGTCCTCCCAATGACACCAATAATGGGGCAGAATTCCTCCCAATGATAGTGCAGAAGTCCTCCCAATGACACCAATAATGGGGCAGAAGTCCTCCCAATGATAGTGCAGAAGTCCTCCCAATGACACCAATGATGGGGCAGGAGTCCTCCCAATGACACCAATGATGGGGAGTTTTGTACTCAGTCCGGCCCCCTTAAAGTATGGAGGACAATAATCTGGCCCTTTGTTTAGAAAGTTTGGAGACCCCTGGTCTAGAGGAAAAAAGATTTCATCTCCAAATACGTAAAGGTGTATTCACAGTAAGAGCTGTGAAAATGTGGAATAGACTCCCTCCAGAGGTGGTTCTGGCAAGCTCAGTAGATTGCTTTAAAAAAGGCTTGGATACTTTCCTAAATGTACATAATATAACTGGGTACTAACATTTATAGGTACAGTTGATCCAGGGAAAATCTGATTGCCTCTCGGGGGATCAGGAAGGAATTTTTTTCCCCTGCTGTAGCAAATTGGATCATGCTTTTCTGGGGGTTTTCGCCTTCCTCTGGATCAACTGTGGGTGAAGGATTGTGTATATGAGATTTTTTATTTATTTTTGGTTGAATTAGATGGACTTTTTTCAACCTGACTATGTAATATAGTTTATTAAAATCTTCATTAAAAACAAAAAATCACACTTACAGAATTTGATGCCCGACCTGGTATCTGACAAAGCTCAATGATTGATTGCCACTGCTCCGACCAACATGGGAGCCGGTGTGCATTCCACAAGGCGGAAGTGGAGTGTGAACCAAAAGTCACTTGCCTGTACATGCAGGCCCGTCACAACAGGACAGGCAAAGGAAGCAATTGCTTGGGGCCCCGACCTGGCCAGGGGCCCCAGCATCCAGCGGCTTGAAGAGGCACAGGCAGCAGGAAGTTTTTTTGCAAAAGCATCTGTCTTGAAATGGGGATACTGTGATGTGGATATCGCTACTTAAAAAAAATCAGCTTCACCCTTGCAGAGCCGCCGCATCACCGCGACCTATGCTGCAGCCCACGCGGTACAGGAGATTCAGTTTGTTGTACCCGGACTGACAGGAAGTGCACACACTGAGTGCTCTGTGCTCACTTCCTTTAAGTCCGGCCGGCCAGGAACAACAACAAACTGAATCTCCTGCCAGTTGCCGCGCGGTACGAGGTACTCTAGGGAGGGGGGTTAAAAAGAACAGAGGGGGGGAGACAGTCATTACAAAAATATGTTAGCTGAGCCTGACAGTGACCATAAATATTAATAATCCTACCTGGATATTATGTTACGTATTATAAACAAAACAATTACCATAGATTTCTTTCCATTCTATTTACCATCCCATTTCCATCTTATAGCTTCTTTTTTGAATCGGGTCATATTTATTAAAGCTTTTTGCAAAAATGTACAGATGTAGAGTCTTTTCTCTGCTTTGTACATTTTTGCAAAAAGCTTTAATAAATATGACCTGATTAAAAAAAGAAGCTATAAGATGGAAATGGGATGGTTAAGAAAATGGAAAGAAATCTATGGTAATTGTTTTGTATATATTACCTGATTCAAAAAGAAGCAATAAGACCCCTTTCACACTGGAGCGTATTGCAGGCACTATAGTATTAAAAATAGTGCCTGCACACTGCCCTTAAGAAGCTGCTCAATTGTCTCCAGTGTGAAAGCACTCAGGACGGTAAAAAAAGTGTAAAAAAAAGTCCTGCTAGCCGCATCTTTGGAGTGGAGAAGGAATGGTGTGTTTACCGCTCCTTCCCCGCTGCTGCCCATTGAAATCAATGGGACAGCGCAGCTACACTGCTGGCAATGGGCTGCTGCAGCAGCGCATTGCGAGCGGTTTTAACCCTTCCTCGGGTGCTAGCAAATCCGCCCTGAGCGTCAGCGGTAAAAATAGCGGAGTTTTACCGCCGACGCTATGAGCGGCTCAGTGTGAAAGTGACTCTTAGATGGAAATGGGATGGTAAAGAAAGAAAATGGAAAGAAAGCTATGGTAATTGTTTCTATGGTAAAGCTATGGTAAATCTTTATTTTTTGCTCTCCTCATTAGATGTCATTAGATATACTGGCCCAGATTCACAGAGCGATTCCGCCTGCGCAACAGGAGATGCACGGCATCCCCAGAACGAGATACGCAAAAAATCTACCTTTTTTGGTTCCGCGTAATTTCGTTAGACTGGCGCATCCGTCCGCGCAAAAGTGCGCTAGACAGACCATTGATTTGCTAGTCAAATATGCTAATGAGGGACTTACGGGGATCCACAAAAGAACGTTGGGGCAGCGCAGGCGACGCAGTGTGCGCAACAGCAAAATGTCCTGTCTAAAATTAGAGCATATAAAAGCTGGTCTAAAAAAAGAAAAAAAGTCTACTTGTTAGATAAAGCAACACTGTTAGTGAGGAGCTCAGCAGTCACACGTGTTGCACAACAATCTGTATGCCAACATGCCAGGGGCATCGTCGCACATAGCTATACTACTGACTTTAGATGAACAAAGAAGGATGAGGGCACGGAGGATGGCACGGAGGGTGGCACGGGAGAGGATATACCGCACTCGCATAGACCTGTTTGGCATGAGTGATTCTGAGGTGTTTCGCATCTTCAGATTCACCCCTCATGTCATCCTGGAATTAACCACAACCCTGCAGGAGGACATCACCAGCCCAACACACCGCTCACATGCAGTGCAGCCACTGGTCAAGGTCATGGAAACACTCCATTTCCTTGCCAGTGGGTCTTTTCAGCGTACAAGTGGAGTGGTGGCTGGGATGTCACAATCCTCCATGAGCAGATGTGTGCACCAGGTTGTCCCTGCAATCCTCAGACGCATGGCCAACCAAATCATCAAACCCACCATTGAGGAGCTGCGGCTGAAGGCAATGACAGATTTCTACAGAATTGCCAGATTCCCACGCACTGTGGGGGCCATTGATTGCACACATGTGGCACTCCAGCCCCCCCAGGAGACAGAGCACATGTACCGCAATCGGAAGCATTGGCATTCCATAAACGTACAGGTGATAGTCGATGCCCAAGGCCTCATATGGCATGTCCGTGCCAAACACCCAGGGTCCAGCCATGACAGCTACATATACAATCAATGCCACATCCGAATGGAATTCGATCAGAGCGTGTATGGGGACACCTGGCTGGTTGGTGAGTGACATGGGAGTCAGGCATGACTATCCCCTCCCATGATGCACACCTCACAAGTGGCACATGCATGACTAACATCCTCCTGTCTTTTCCCTTACAGGTGACTCTGCATATCCACTGGGACCCCATCTCATGACTCCTATCCGGAACCCCCAAACCCCAGGAGAGGAAAGATACAATCAAGCACATGCCTAAACACGAGCAGTGGTGGAGCGCACCTTTGGCCTCCTGAAGTCACGTTTCCGATGCCTGGATAAGTCTGTGGGTACCCTCTTGTATTCCCCAAACTTTGTGTGCCAGATCATCGGTGCATGTTGCATGCTGCACAACTTCGCAGAAAGAAAGGGCCTGCAGATTGGCCTACGTGATGACCTGACCCCTGAACCAGACAATCCCCCCCTAACCGAGGCTACCCCGTCTTCTGAGGGAAGAGCAGCCAGGAGACAGCTCACATTGGGCATCTTTGCACGTTAAACACACACATTAATCATGGCACAATGAGAATGCATGCATGCACACCACTGTGGTCCCTAGCACACACACCCCACATCCACATCAAATTGGATTGGCACCAGTCCACCATGCTGGACTTGTGAGCAGCAACGCCACGCCAAGGCTCCAATTATGTCACTGTACATTCATACACCATTCACACGGACCTGGGGATCACTTGTCCCTGGTCCTGGGGAACCCTTCTCCACCAAAATTGAGGGTGACACCCCTTTTCCGGCAGGAATGTCACCCCCACATTCAAACAGCATTCACAACCCAAAAAAAAAAAAATTACCTGCAAAAAAAAGGGGAAAAAAAATTAATGCCCTTTGCGTGAGCCACGCCTGGGGCGCCCCCAGCCACAGCCCCGGCTTCTCAGGGGAGACTCATGGGGGAGGGGTAAAACCGGGGAAGGAGGAGCAGCCCCTGATCTCTGCCCACCTGGCGGCCTGCCCTCCAAGGCCACGGCTATTCTGTCCAGGGCAGCACCAAGTGTTGCTGTGTTGGCCTGGATAGCCTGGGTAAGGGCCCTCACATCCTGCCCAACGCCTGCTGATGTCGTATGCAGTTCGTTTAGGCAGGTTGTGAAAGCCCGGGAGTGGGAGTCCAGGTTCCCCAGCGTATCCTTGATGGAGGACAGGCTCTCCTCCATCCGCACCAATGTCTGGCTGACCTGTCCCAGGTGGCGGGTCTGGAGGAACTGGTCCCTTCTCAGAGTGGCGGGCAGGAGATCGGCCACCCCCCTGGTGTTCCGGGATGAAATCCTGCCTCCAGCTGATGCTTGTGGCCGGGGAGAAGGGGAGGCCCTTGGGAGGGGAGCCATGTTGGGGGAGGAGGGGGGTGGCTCCCCCTTAGGGAGGGCTGCCTGCTGCCAGCCAGAGGGGAAGAGTCCTCAAAAACCAAACGTCCAGTGCCTGACAGGGACTCCTCCTCCTCATGATTCTCCTCCTCCTCATGATTCTCCTCCTCCTCATGATTCTCCTCCTCCTCTTGAACCTCCTCCGCGGACTCCGGCCTTGTTGGGGGGGCCTCATTAGGCTGCTGTCCTGGGGTTGGTGCGGTCAGGCCAGATGGCCCTGCACCCTCCTGCACATCTGTGGATGACACAAAACATTCACAGGTTGGAGGATCCACACACTTGCCACATATTCTCTCTTACCCCCTCCCCCACACATGCTACACACCTGATATTAAAAAAAATACTTACCTGGCACCACGGGCTCCGGACTTGAGTCAAAGCCGGGCAGGCCCTCAACTTCATGCCAATGAAAGGCCAGGGCCACCGCACGCTCCTCCGCTGTCAGCCTAATACGGCATGGTGGGCCCCCTCCTGTGCCCCTGGCATGGGCATGCATTCTGGCCAGCTTCTGTTTGACCAGACGCCGGAGGTCATTGATTTTTTTGTCAATCCCAGACCGGGTCCGTGTCTCCCCCTCCCCCGCTGAATTGACCTGCTCAGTGATCATATCCAAAATCTCCCTCCTCCTGGCCGGGGTGGTGTTGGCACTGTCCGGGCCGTGGAGGAAACGCCCATACTCGCTAATGGCCCGGGCAAGAATTCTTTTTTCCCCAACTGTAAAATTCAGCTTTCGTTTTCTCTCTGTCATACTTCCAAAAACAATCACTCCCAGTCAACAAAATTCACTCAAAAAAACAAGCACAACCAATCAAGCAAGAACACACACAAAGACAAAACTACTCGGCAAGAAACAGTCACAAAAACAAACAGCAAAAATACTGCAAGAAAACAAACAAACAGAAATATATCAATCAAACAAACAGACTCTCAAACACTTATCAAAAAACACTTTCAAAGATCTACTAACAAACACTTGATCACACAGAACACTAATCTGACAACTACAAAACACACCGCAACGAACAACAGGACAAAAGCACTTGGTTAAATGGGAAGGGACAAAGGGATGTACTTTTGCAATGCAAGTGCGTTTGTGTGTCTATTTATGCTGTTTGCGTAGTTCACAACGTTGCCCTAGTCCATTTCCAATTTCACTGATTGCGCCGCTCCCGAGTTGTGAGCTTGCGCACAGCGGAGCTGACCATGGTCTCCTTCAAGCGCGCATGCGCGAGCCGGCCGGCCCTTCATTTGCATGGGGTCACAGCTCATTTCAATGTAACCCGCCCACGTCCTTCCCAATTTGTATTACTCCGCCTTAAGCCTCTGAAAAAACGTTACGCATGCGCAATTTCCTGCGCAAAAGCTACGAGAATAGGGTGATTACGCGGCAAAATAGCGCAAGTCTAACGTAAAGGCGGTGCGCTACGCCGGTCCAATAATGCGCAGATGTACCTGAATCTGGGCCACTGTGTCCACTGTACAAGATGTTTATCCTAGTATCCACAATTTATATGCCCAGCCATATGGGTGCTTTAACTGCTTGCCGACCGCCCGCCGTCATATTACTGCGGGACGGTGGCACTGATTCGCGAGAGCACGTAGCTCTACGGCCTCTCTTTTTCGGCCACTAGGGGTGCGCGCCCCCTGCACACCCCGAGTCCCGCGCGCGTGGGCACCCGCGATTGCTCGTTACAGAGCGGGGAACGGGAGCTATGTGTGTAAACACATAGCCCTCGTTCCTGTCAGCGGGGGAAACGCTGATTTTCTGTTCATACAATGTATGAACAGAAGATCAGTCATTTCCCCTAGTGAGTCCACCCCCCCCCCATACAGTTAGAACACAAATAGGAACACACTTAACCCCTTCCCCGCCCCCTAGTGTTAACCCCTTCACTGTCAATGGCATTTTTATAGTAATACAATGCATTTTTATAGCATTGATCGCTAAAAAAATGCCAATGGTCCCAAAAATGTGTCAAAAGTGTCCGATGTGTCCGCCATAATATTGCAGTACCAAAAAAAAACACTGATCGCCGCCATTAATAGTAAAAAAAAAATATTAATAAAAATGCCATAAAACTACCCCCGTTTTTGTAAACGCTATAAATTTTGCGCTAACCAATCAATAAACGCTAATTGCGATTTTTTTTTACGAAAAATATGTAGAAGAATACGTATTGGCCTAAATTGAGGGAAATTTTTTTTTTTTATATCTTTTTTGGGGATATTTATTAAAGCAAAATGTAAAAAATATTGCATTTTTTTCAAAATAGTCGCTCTATTTTTGTTTATAGTGCAAAAAATAAAAACTGCAGAGATGATCAAATACCACCAAAAGAAAGCTCTATTTGTGGGAAAAAAAGGACGCCAATTTTGTTTGGGAGCCACGTCGCATGACTGCGCAATTGTCAGTTAAAGCAACGCAGTGCCGAATCACAAAAAGTGCTCTGGTCTTTGGACAGCAATATGGTTCGGGGCTAAAGTGGTTAAGACCTCATTGTTTACTGCCACAATGCTTTCATGTTGGTGTGTACAATGGCTACAACTGATGGGCACAGTGGTGACAATTGATGGAATGGTACAGTGGCTGCGTTTGGCATGGCACAGTGGTGACAATTTATGGGCACAGTGGTGACAATTGATGGGCACAGCGGTGACAATTGATGGGCACAGTGGTGACAATTGATGGGCACAGTGGTGACAATTGATGGGCACAGTGGTGATAATTGATGGCATGGCACAGTGGCTGCGTTTGGCATGGCACAGTGGTGACAATTGATGGGCACAGTGGCGACAATTGATGGCACAGTGGTGACAATTGATGGCACAGTGGCTGCGTTTGATGGCATGGCACAGTGGTGACAATTAATGGGCACAGTGAGTGGCGGCAATTGATGGTTCAGTGGCTGCATTTGATGGCATGGCACAGTGTGGGTGAACTTACACTGTATCACTATGCTGTGGTTCTTGTAGGCTTTGCGTGCGTGCATGGGGGGAGCCTCCATGTCCATTTTGCTTGGGGCCCCCAAATTTCTTCAAACGGCCCTGTTTACGTGTTTTGTCACATCCAGGACATCATCGTTACCTTCCCCATCGGGTTCTTTCCTGTCTAGCCTGCCACATTGCCCTGCATGGCACTGGGCAGGCTAATTTTGGGCCAGCACAGATGGAGGTGACACCATTGTGGTCAGATACTACTTGATACTACTTGATAGTGTCACCCCTCTGGCGGGTGTCACCCAAGTTTGGCCTGCACCCGCATAGTGACGCCACTACCAGGAAGTAGAAAAAACACTAATTGTAAATAAAAGCAATAAAAGTATATGTTTCCCTAATGAATGCAAGATGATTTTATATCAGCCTGCAGAGCTCTATGCTGATGTGATTTTTTGTGAAAGGGGGGAAAGGTCTGCTTTAAAGAATCACTTATCTGTACTCATCCTTTGTTCTAGAACATTAAAACTGATTAGGGACATCATCAAGATGTTCTGCACAGTTTATTACAGCCAATCTGTTCCTTTTCACTTCAACTGAAAAGGTGTAATAATAACTTGTGTAATGGGTGCTAATTGACAAGATGAAATAAAGTGATTTTATCCTCAGCTAAGAAGGGATTTGTTTACATTAACGGGGAATTCTACAGTTTATTTAACCACTTCCTTACTAGGCACATATACCCCTTCCTGACCAGGTGAAATTTCAGCTTGTGGCACTGCATCAGTTTAACTGACAATTGGGCAGTCGTGCGACGTGGCTTCCAAACAAAATTGACGTCCTTTTTTCCCCACAAATAGAGCTTTCTTTTGGTGGTTTCTGATCACCTCTGCGGTTTTTATTTTTTGCACTATAAACAAAAATAGAGCGACAATTTTGAAAAAAAAAAACAATATTTTTTACTTGTTGCTGTAATAAATAACCCAATTTAAAAAAAAAAAAAAAAAATTCTCAGTCTAGGTGATACGTATTCTTCTACTTTAAAGGTACAGACCGCAGCGGGTATATCCCGACAGACAGTTGCCACCACCCTGCCTGGCTAAAGTCTGTACCACGCAGTCAACTGCTATGTATAAGACATAACTGCTCAGACACTCGAGATTTTTACGTCCAAGCAGAAGTCTTAAAGCAGAGGTTTCTGGATAAGGGTTACTCCAGACAAGAAGTTGATATGGAGATAGAGAGGATTGGGAGCACTGATCGTACCACATTGACAATAGAAAAACAAAAGACTGCTCAAGAATCAAGATTTAAGAACTCTTTCTTTACGACTTTTTCTGCACAATATAGAGAGATTAAGAACATCATTAATAGACACTGGAGGATTTTGAAAGAAGCCTGTGTCTTGGGACCATCACTCCCGACAAATGCAGCGGTGATTTATAGAGGGGCTACATCTTTAAAAAATCAAGTCGCACCTAACATCCCAGACCCCCCAGTGAAACCTTCCTTTTTTCCCCTTTCTAAGGGTTTCCATCCGTGTAGGAGGTGTAAAGTTTGTGTTCACTATATAAATGGGAAGAAAAAGTCAGTGTGTTTCAAATCCACCCACACAGGGATGGAGTACCCCATGAAACATTTCTTCACATGCGCTACCACGCATATAGTCTATCTCATCACCTGCCCTTGTGGAAAACAATACGTTGGTCGCACCATATGGAGCTTTTCCACAAGGGTAGGTGAACACATTGCTAAGTTAAAGAAAGGCTATACCAAACACACTGTGCCCAGACACTACCTTACCAAGCATAATCAGTTGAAGGAGGGCTTCATTCAACCCATCTTGAAGAAAGCCACCCTGGATCCTAAGGATCCACTCAACTGGCGCCCCATAACAGGCCTAAATGTTCTCTCCAAGGTAATGGAGAAAGCAGTGGTACAGCAGCTGCAACAGCATCTAGATACCCACAACTTACTCGACCCATTTCAATCAGGATTCCGTCCCGGACACGGGACGGAAACAGCATTGCTTAAGATATGGGACGACGTTCTCGAGGCCGCAGACGAAGGAGAATCTTCTCTTCTGGTTCTGCTGGACCTAAGCGCAGCCTTCGATACGGTAGATCACAAGCTGTTACTGACTCGGCTGGCTAAAATAGCTAAAGTCGCAGAAAGCGATCTATCCTGGTTCTCCTCTTTTTTGGAAAACCGATCGCAAATAGTGAAGCTAGGACCCTTCACTTCTGAACAACGCACATTATCGTGCGGGGTCCCTCAAGGATCTCCCCTGTCGCCGATGTTATTTAACATCTATGTGCGTCCTCTTTTAAAATCATCAGCAGCTATATCACTCTTACGCAGACGACACGCAACTGTACTTCCGCATTTGCAATAAAAAGGATCACCACCTCAATCTAGAGACATGTCTCTGTTTGATAGAGGACTGGATGACAAAGAGTTATCTCAAACTCAAGGGAGCAAAAACAGAACTTCTTCTGTTTCACGCCAAGCGTAGGAATCTATCGACAACAACCTGGATCCCGCCGCCCATTCTGGGCAAAATCATCACCCCTAGCGCCAAAGTCAAAAGTCTTGGGGTCATCTTTGACTCCGACATGACAATGAACGCACAAATAGGGTCAGTAGTCAGCGGATCTCACCATCTGCTGCGCCTACTACGCAGACTCACGCCTTTTATTCCCAAGAAAGACATAGCGGTCGTGGTGGGAGCGATTGTAAACTCCAGACTGGACTATGCAAATGCCCTTTACCTCGGACTCCCCAAGTACCAGATCGCTCGTCTTCAAGTCGTTCAAAATACGGCCGCCAGACTTGTGACTGGGAAAAAACCCTGGGAATCAATCTCACCTTCACTGAGATCCCTTCACTGGCTACCAGTTAAAGACAGAATCTCCTTTAAAGCTCTCTGTCTAACGCATAGATGTATCCATGGGAATGCTCCCCATTATCTATGCGAAAAATTTAAAGTTCACAATCCCAATCGTATTCTACGATCCACCAATCAAAATCGGCTTCAGATACCGAAAGCCAGATTCAAGTCCAAAGGAGACAGGAGATTCGCTGTCCAAGGTCCCAGACTATGGAACGCCTTACCAGCCAGCATTCGGCTGGAGGAGAACTATTTAGTCTACAGGAGAAAGGTTAAGACGCATCTCTTTTGATCTCAAAGGAGACAGGAACAACAAGCGCCCAGAGGCGATTTACTTCGCATGTGCTGCGCTATATAAGTTTTCATTCATTCATTCATAATAAAAAACTGGAAGGTACTAGCTTCCAAATTATAGACAAGTTCGTCCCCCACTGGAGAGGGGAACCTAGTACAAGAGGGGTGTCTAAATTAGAAGTTTACTGGATTTACCTACTTAAGAGTTATGTGCCGTATGGCCTAAACATGCAATGGGACGTCAACACCTTCATAAATCAGTCATGATGTGGGTATATAATAGAATGATTTATGTATAGGCATTATTGTGGGACCACAATGAAATGATCTATGTATGGACATTCTTGATGTATTTTGTAACATCTCTGTACTATTTATATAGAATGTCCTATTGTTTTTGATTTTTATCCTTTACCATCTATCTGGATGGGTTAAGATGTGTTTTTCAGTATTTGGTTGTTTTCCACCTCCATGAGATCAAAGGAATCTTTCTTTGCCAATCACCTTCTCTAATAGAGAAGTGATTGGGGATCTATTTAACATCACGCTAGTTTTTTTTCCGACTATGCCTGAGTTGGATATTCCTTTACCCTTCCTTTTTTCATAAAGTACATGTCCCAGGATGATTTTTAGATCCGGTGGAGCGCACGCCTATTAGCAATGGAACGCAGAACCTCAGCTGTCTTCCGCACCACGTGACGCCCAGCTAATGTAGCTGGATGCGCCGTGGAACACACCGTGAAGCGCACCGTAACGCACACTGATGACGTCACGCGTCACGCCGGCCACGCACATATGAGATGTCCACCCATTTGGACTAGACCAGAGGCGCGGTGGTTAAGATTGGAGCGCACCGTCACGCGCACCGCCACGCACACCTTGGAAGTCATATGTCACGCTGGTTATCTGCACAGGCTGAGTCCACCTATTGGTCCATCGAGCACTCCACATCCCCTACCATTGGAGATAGGACAAGAGAGCCACAATACTATTCACTTAGTGCCTGGGACACATAACGGAAGTCCCTGTTTTAGTATTTCCGGCATTTGGAACGCAAGATGGCGACGGGGAGATGTACTCTGACACGCACGCCAAGGTAGGCAGGATGAGGGGTCCAGGTGGTCTCATGGAGGTGGAGCTAATAGGTATAAATGCAGGTGAGTGGTAGGTCTTTGTTAGATACCCCAGCTGAAGTCTATTTTAGATGAAACCGGTCGGGTTGCTGACTCACTGAAAGTCTCCACTGCATTTTTTTCTTTGGGAACACTCTTGTCCACCCATCGAGGGGGAGAGTTGCTGCTGTTCCTTTTTCTCCTTAAGTTTTTTCTTTACACGTGTGGTTTTCCTGTATTTTTTCATTTTCTTTTTTATGGTTCCTATCACAAGTGTGTGATGTTTTGGAATTTTTATTAAATCAAACATTTTTACACTATGAGGAGCTTTTTTTCTTTATTTTTCCCTTCCTGCGCTTGAGAGCTGCTGGGCACCATCACAGTGCGAATCTTAAAACTGATTTATCCTGTGGACACCGATACACTTTGGAGATCACCACTGCCTAGGACTACAATCCTGATGGTAACCGGATTAGACAATCGGTCTATAAAAGCTTGTAAGACCCCCCGCCGTATGGTGAGATGAGGGTCCACCTTATCCGGTAAGGGTACCCATCTATTTGTATATGTGCAGAGTGTGAAGATCACTTCTTGGAATATATATCGCATTCAAGTCGATCAACAAAAAGGACATATGTGTCACACCTATTAGGTGTTGGGACTGAAGTCTTATGTGATTGGTTGTCCTTAGTTATTCACAGTGAACTTTGTGCTATTGTATGCTCTCATATCGCATGGTTCTATCACATATTCACAGTAGTTGCCTTTTTTATTGTTTGTCTTGGTAAATGAGTTTGAATACTTATGAATCTTGATGACATGTCTAATGGTCACTTAGAGGGAAACAGTTTTGAAATATATTTTTTCCCCACTCTGGCTCTTGGAATAATAGGGTCTGAGCCACCTACTTCTTAATCACACTGGGGAGATCCCGTATAGGACCCCCACATTAGCGCTACACTTTTCACCTATTTATGATACGTATTCTTCTACATATTTTTGTTTAAAAAAAAAAAACGCAATAAGCGTCTGGTTTGCGCAAAAGTTATTGCGCTTACAAAATAGGGGACAGAATTATTATTATTTTTTATTATTTATTTATTTTACTAATAATGGGGGCGATCAGAATTTTTTTCGTGACTGCGACATTATGGTGGAGACATCGGACACAAATTTTTGGTGCCATTCACATTTATACAGCGATCAGTGCTATAAATATGCACTAATTACTGTATAAATGTGACTGGCATTGAAGGGGTTAACACTAGGGGGTGAGGAATGGGTTAAATGTGTACGCTGAATTGTGTTCTAACTGTGGGGGGTGACTGGGGGAGGTGACCGATTGTGTCCCTATGTACAAGGGACACAGATCAATCTCCTCTCTCCCCTGACAGGACATGGATCTCTGTGTTTACACACAGAGATCCACGTCTTGTCCCTGTAGCCGCCGATCCCGAGTGCCTGGCGGACATCACAGCCACCAGGCACGCGCATCGGCATGTCAGCGATGTGGCGGGCACGCGCGCGCTGCCGCAGGCCAGTTAGAGAATTAGAACCACCCTGCGGCTGTACAAAGTTGTACGGCCGTCGGGTAGTGGTTAAACTAATTGAGCTGCATATTATAATTTTATTGATCTGTCAAATGGCTTGATTGTGAATTACAGAATATCCCATTTGAATATGAATGCAACTGGCTTATTATTATTATAAAAGGATTTGTAAAGTGCCAAAAGTTTGCGCAGCGCTTTACAACATGAAGCAGATAGTACAAATACAATACAATTCAATACAGGAGGAATCCGAGGGCCCTGCTCGTTACAATCTAGGAGATATGGTAACAGTTTGAAAAAGGTTTCTATCTATGATAAATGTTAGAGCACATGATCATGCAAATACTAAGAAATTCTGATTTACTGTAAATGCTATCTTAAAGGGGTTGTAACGGTGCCATTTCTTCCCCTAAATGGCTTCCTTTATCTTAGTGCAGTCCTCTTTCACTTACCCCATCCTTTGATTTTGCTTTTAAATGTCCTTATTTCTTCTGAAAAATCCTCACTTTCTGTTCTCCTGTCTGTAACTCCACACAGTAATGTGAGGCTTTGTCCCTGGTGTGGAGTGTCATGCTCGCCCCCTCCCTTGGACTACAGGAGAGTCAGGGCGCTCTCTACATTGCAGTTAGAGAAAGGAGCTGTGTGTTAGTGGGTGTCCTGACTCTCCTGTTGTCCAAGGGAGGGGGCGAGCACGACACTCCACACCAGGGAAAGAGCCTCGCCATACTGTGTGGAATTAGACAGAAGAACAGGAAGTGAGGATTTCTCAGAAGAAATAAGGACATTTAAAAGCAAAATCGAAGGATGAGGTAAGTGAAGGAGGACTGCACTAAGGTAAAGGAAGCTACATGTATTTAGGAAAAAAAAATTGTACCATTAAAACCCCTTTAACTATTGTAGGTCACCCCAAAAGTACCCTTGCCACCTAATTTCAGCAATATACTGTAATGTAAAGAGGATAGGTTTGGTAATCTTTCTTCCCACCATCTGCAGAAGAACCTGACCAGAATATCCAGATGATAAGAAAAATTACTATTACCCAGCCATGTTGCATTATAGGAAATAATTCATATAATTCAGTGTTGTGGATTTTGACTACATTTTATTTTTGTCATGACACCCATGTTGGATCAATACATGTGCTAGGAGTAGAGTAGATCCTAACCACTTAAACCCTGGAAGGATTTATACCCCAGGCCAATATGTATTCTCCTACATATTTTTGGTTAAAAAAATCCCAATAAGCGTATATTGATTGCGCAAAAGTTAAAGTGTCTACAAACTACAGGATAGATTTATGGACTATTACATATTTTTTATTGTTTTTACTGGTAATGGCGGCGATCAAAGATTTTTAGCGGGACTGTGACATTGCAGCGGACAAATCTGACCCTAAGGCCGCGTGCACGCGATCGGTCAAAACCGATGAAAACAGACTGAAGGACAGTTTCATTGGTCCAAACCGATCGTGTGTGGGCCCCATCGGTCAGTTATCCTTCGGTCAAAAAAAGAGAATTTGCTATAAAATTTGACCGATGGATGCCTGACCGATGGGTCAAAACCGATCGTTAGTATGCAAAAGCATTGGTTAAAAGGCCGCGCATGCTTAGAATCAAGTCGACGCATGCTAGGAAGCATTGAACTTCGTTTTTTTTAGCACATCGTTAAAACACGTAAACGTCACCGCGTTCTAACATGGTCTGGTGTGTAGGCACATCAGACCATCAGTCAGCTTCATCGGTTAACCGATGAAAACGGTCCTTAGGACTGTTCTCATCGGATGGACTGATCGTGTGTACGCGGCCTTAGTGACACTTTTTGGGGACCAGTGACACCAATACAGTGATCAGTGCTAAAAAAATGCACTGATCACTGTATGAATGACACTGTATGAATGACACTGGCAGGGAAGGGGTTAAATACAGGGGCGATTAAAGGGTTAAATGTGTTCCCTCAGTGTGTTTCTAACTGTGTGTACTGAAAGTAAGAACACAGAGATGGCTGTTCCTGATTACAAGGAACAGACAATCTCCATGTTCTCCCCTGATGGAACGGGGATCTGCCTTGTTTACATAGTACAGGTATGTTGTTTCATGCATAAAAACCACCCTGCCACAGTATATATGTGGTGGGCGGTCCTTAAGTGGTAAAGGATTATTATAATTTTTTTGGTTACAAACTTTTTTATTGAGTATAAAAGGTGGTACAAAGCCGATTTGACATTACAGACAGACATTGTGCATATATGGACCAATATAACATATTTAGGTAACAGGCATGTAATTCAGTAAATAAGTGAATTGAAAACAGGTGTTATGTAAGATGTATTATTGAGCAAAATATATTGTCTTACCATAGGCTTGGTTTGTTAATCTGGGTTAAAGAAAGAGGTAGAGTGCTCAAACCATGGAACCCATTTTTTGTTGAGGGTTATTAAAACCAAAATGTAATATATTGTAGCTTACTGATCATTAGATGTGGTGGCTGCTTCAGTTTTTTTTTTTTTACTCTTGTTTACCTCTTTTTTTTATCTGGTGATCTGGCCAGTAACACACCTCCTGTATTAAAGGACTGGTGTTTTTTTTTTTGGGGGGAGGGGCAGCAAACAACCATCCCCCTCCTGGGCGGCCTGGTGGAACCTCCCTCACCTCCCAGCCTGCTGTCTGGCACTTTTCCCATCTAGGTGGCGGGTGGCAGGCATCGGACAGCTGGCAGCGGCTCCTGCATTATTTTCTCCATCACGGCGGCTTCTCTCCTCCTATGCGTCCAATAGGATCGCCTGTCCTTTCAGCCAGTCGGGTGACAGGTCTCAAGACCCGATTCCTGATTGGACGGGAGGAGGTTCAGTGTTACAAATAGTGAATATTCATTTGCTATTATAACACAACTGGGTGGGCTAGTTTGTATTCTCTGCGCCCCAAGCCCACCACACTTTGAAGCCTATTAGAGCTCTGGCTCGTCGAGATTCTGGACAGATTTCCTGATGAGAAACTTGAAAGCCTCATACACACAAACGTTTTTCTCGGGAAGAAGCATTTTTTTTTTTGCTGTTTTTTGCAGAGAAAACCGGTAGTGTGTACAAGGCCTGAGATTTGTTTCATTAAATACATATTGTAGCTAAGTATGCAGAAATATATGGTCTTTGATTCAGCTGTATGGTCAGTGCATACTTCCAGTAGCAAAATATCAATTAACCCTACTGACTTATTTCAAAGTAGTGTAATTATAACAATATGTCTCCGTTTGTTGGCCACTCGTACTTAAGACTTTTTGAATGAATATAAAAAATAGAATATAAAAATAGCTCTAATAAAATGACCTTAGTTTCTGACCTTTAGAGGCTGAAATAATAAGGTATAATACCATTAAAGCATGGGAAATTGTGAATGAATTTGAGATGGCATTATTGATAACATTATGATTTATTTTATTTTTTTATGTCATATTAATTGGCATACATACAACTGTATGACGGCTGTAAAGCAGTGTTAGTGCAATAGACCTAAAGGCTGCCTTCTGCTTAGAATTTACCGTTTGGGGACAGTATAATTTGGGGTTTATTTACCAAAGGAATGAATAAGGATAAAAATTCTGTGCTGCCAGTTCATAGAAATGCTACCTTATAGCAAAAAAATCCATTACCATTAATGAATAAGTGTAATATATAATGACTAATAAATAATAAATAATCCAATAAACATTCAAGTATGATAACAGTGTGATAACAGTGTGATAACAGTGTGATAACAGTTCATAAAAGTGAATAAATGTGACTTCCAGCTTGTAGTATATAGTAGTATATATGTAATCGTATCCAGCTAGCTTTTCTCACATCATATTTGCATTCTAGGATCCCAGGTGTCTCTGTAGTATGTTCTCCCACTCACTAGGGTGTTCTTGTAGACTTAAAGGTTCATCCTTATTAATGGGGTTGCAGTCCCTTTAAGAATGTTTGTCCTATGTGCTGTTAGGTACTTGTGTATCATGTGGGGACAGAGAGTATAGCCCAATAGTGTAGTATGTTTAAAATGCACTTTTATTACATTCTAAAATATTACTTACGTAAATAAAAAATCAACAAACGTAAACTGGCGTACTGTTCTTCCTGGTATGATGTTACTTACGGTTCATGCTCCTATAGACTCCTCCCTACGCGTTGCATCCCAAACCACGTGACTTCAACCGGGAAAGACGTTTTTCCCTGATTTGACATGATTGGTAGAGCAGGAGTTTCACACTCTCATACACATTTGATAAATTATTTACTAAAGGAGTTGAAATTCTTCATTTAAAAATTAGAAAATTAGAGGATTGTCTAATTGAATTGAAAATGGATACATTTTTTCAGTGAATATTCTCAGCTACTTTAGTAAATCAGGTTCAATGTGATTTTGTCCCCACAGGGGCTCTTCCAAACAGAAGGCAGCCTATAAAAAATAATTAGTCTTTTTGGTGACTCGTGTTTTTAAAAGCTGTAGCTTTACTTGTCCCCAGCTGCTGCAGGAATTTGACCCTTTGGGTGGGTCATATACCTGTTACCCCCCCCCCTTCCCCTACTGGTTCCCCCTTATAGCTTAAATATCCTGGAGTGATGAACAAGCCAGAGGGCGGAACCGCAATATGGATTTTTGCTATATAATTACTTGTATTGATCTGTTTTTGTCAATGTTGTGTTTTATTTTAGTGCTGCTATTCTCCTGTAGCTACCTGTCTTTTTGCACTCACTTCAGCATTGGCTGCATATTACCGACTTTCACATGGCAGCAATACTGGATTATACCTGTGAAACATGCAATAGAATAATCACTCATAGCCCTCAGTTTGGTGACAGGGTGACAAGTACACAGTTGGAAGAATGTTGTCACTGCATACCAGTTAGTGCCTGAACAAGGAGTGGCATGGCAGGATCACCAGGAATTCTTTTCATGAAAGTTTCAAATGTATGAAGATTGAAAGCGTCTTTAAAAAATTACAATAATAATGCTTATAAGCTATTGTACTGAACTGGTTTAAATATGCTTTAAGGTAGATTGACCACCACTAGATGTCAGCAAACATTAGAACATTAATAACTTAATACAGTTTAATACAAAAACAGGAAAAATACATACAGGTGGCACACAACAAAGTTCGTCTTTACAGCAGAGCTACACCAAGAAACGTAAGCTCCGCTTGTTTACACCCTCCCACCTCCACTGCCACACTTGCCACTTTTTTTTGAGGGGGGGGGGGGGGGGGTTGATACCTGTCAAAACCAAGTACCTGCTCCCACTTCCGGGTAAGATCGCAGCACAACGATCGTGGCGATCTATGTGATTTTTTTAGCCCTCCCTCCTCCCGTCCACCTTATGGGAGATACACAGTCCCAAAAGACAGTGGGGCCATTGAGAAAGCGCAGCACGACTCACGCATGTGGAGTAGGAAACAGGCTGTGAAGCTGCACAGAAAAGTTTCCCTTACATTGACTGTGCTGAGGTTTATATGTGTCTGTTAGACTCATGCTTGTGGCATAGTAAATAAAGCTTATTGTGTGGCTACAAGGACTGGAGCATATGTGTGCTGTGCCCTTAACCTGCATCTTTACCAACTAGGGACATCGCCTGAATTGATTATTTTCCTGGGTGGGCATTTCCAACCTTGTAAAAAAGGGCACGAGGATAGTGGCCAAATTTGGTTAAACAAACAAATGAAATAAGTGATCTGGTGGCACTAGTGATACATCTCGATTCCCATAAACATATGCAACAAAACATAATTAGCCCATGGACATTAAATGAGGTGAACTCTTATGACCAATGTATATGGAGTAAACATAATATCTGAATTTATTAAAGATAGACGATTGAATAGGGATAACTACATTACAAATGTCGATACAGTACATAGTAGTACTTCGGCATTTTTAAAACTCAAAGTGTTTTGTGAGCTTCTTCAGAAGTGGATGCGTATACGGTAAGTAAATTGGCTGAGCTAGGATACCAAAGCTGTACCCTGGGTGCGGCGGCTAGTGGTACATTCTTGGGGGGACAAACAATGTATCCACAGATACCCCCGTCGGTCAGGTATCTATGGCGTGGGCAGTGCTTCCCTCCGGGTGATGGGCGGCGGCTTCCCCTGCATCTCCTCATTGGCATCATGGTGAGAGCGCTTCTCCTCCCTCCTCCTCCTAGGCCTATGGAATTGTTTCTCGTTTCAGCCAATCAGGATACGGGTCTCAGGACCCACTTCCTGATTGTCTGGGAGGAGAATCAGTGTGACAATAGTGAATATTCGTTCGCTATTGTCACACAACTGAGTGGGCTTGGGGCACAGTGCTCTGCACCCCAAACCTACCCTTTTCTAAAGCCTATTAGGGCCTCTGGTTCTGATCACATTCTTAAAAAAAAAAACATTGGAATTTGTTCGTCGGCACCCAACATGTAGATTAGGGGGCTGGACCCATGGAACAGGGGGTGGCGCCCCTGCACCCTGCATTACGGGCCGCCACTGCGCTAGCTACACTCCTGCATGTAGGTAATGTTAAGAAAAATCGAATAAAAAAAATAATAGATTAAGAGATTCCTATGCTAAACACTAGGGTCTATTTATAAAAGGGTCTATTTATAAAAAAAAAAACACTTTGCAAATGTCTTAGCATTCACACAAAAGTCAAAATTAATACCCATATGTTTGTTAAATGTAAATTATTATTTGCTGTCTTTTACAAGGAGAATGCAACATTTAATAATAACATTCCATCCCAAAAGAAAAAAGCCTGCAACATTGAATCACTTCTGTAAGGCAGTTCACTCTCTGCGGTATCTGATTTATTAGACTGTTGGTGGTGAGCACAGGCATCTCCATACACTTTGTACAGTGCAGAGGTTGCCTTCATATTATTTCCTCTGTTCTTCGTCTATAGCAGTTTTTCTCATTTTCTTTTAGTCAAGGCACCCTTTAAAATTTTGCATAATCTCGAGGCACCCCATTCTAAAATATACAAAACTAATAGTTTTACATAATGCAGCAACATCCACACATGTAGGACAACAAACATTAGAGGTGATCAATTCTTCCAAAGCAAACACACCTTTGCACACTGCTACTTTCTAATATTGCAATGTTTTTCTCCCTGACTCAGCTAATGTAACCCCAGTGCTGACAGAGAGGGGCAGTGGAGGGGCAAACAAGGATTCTGTGCAGGCGCCCGATGATCTACTTGTCCATTGATGACATCATTGGTTGTTAGGACACCAGCAGCTGGAAGATGTAACGGTGCACAATGAAAACCTGTGGCTTTGTGTAACTAAATAGCAGGTTTAATCCACCTACTGGCTTGTATACAATTTTTGGACAATTTTTAGGCATTTTTGCACCTCTGAAGATACCCGAAAGCACCCTGGTTGAAAAGTGCTGCTCTATAGCGTCAGGCTATTTTCTCTATTGGTCAATTGTTTTTTAAGTGGCAGTAGACTGCAGTTAAAGAAAAAAATCCCCTGCAAGACAATGTTATAATGTGCTAGCATGCATCTCATACTAGAGAGACATACCTTAAAACTAAGGAAAACAGAACATCCCACATTTTGAAATGGACTTTTAGGGCGACAGTTCGCCAACATTCATTGATAAAAAAGCATAATTTTATTGATACAAAAAAAAAGTACACATATAAAAAAGTTTATATGCTATGACACATAAAAAAGTACACTTCAAAAGCCCCCGCAGAGGTCCCCAAAATGACAGCCGCTAATATGAGACACCAAGTACATGAAGATTCTGTGTATTCCCAAGAGTACAGGTAAATGATCCCAGTGTCATAACATGGTAGGGTGGTCCTATATATCAGCAAATCCCCTAAAGGGTAAGTATATCCCTGACTCAAATCAAGAGGATGGTCATCTGTGTGTAGTCCTCCTGGCTGCAGCACATATTACAAATATTATGGGTGTTATTTGTAACTTTTACATGAATACTGAGACATTCACAAAGCAGAGATTTTATTAATAGACTCTATAGTGTTAACTCCATCCAATTATCAAATACTGGACAATATATTTTCTTCTCCTTTAAAGATTAGAATCGTGCAATACTTACATGTGTACTCACCTTGCGCAAAAGCTAAACAGTGGTTTGGTACCTAAAAAGGCAAACCGTGCCATGATGACTCTAAATATTTGCTCACTGGAAATATTATATACCTTCCCTTTAAATGCATATTTCTCTTTCGTTCATGGACAGACACAGCCTTAATCTGGACTTAGTGGGTATTAGCCTTCCTTTAGGAGTTGACTAGGCAGAAACGTATATAAAAGGTTAACTTATCATACACACCCTATAGCCCTGTACAGGGGGCGGGCCCTCTGGGTAAAACCCCTCCCTCTGGATCTCCCAGATCAGTTTTTTTTCTGCCTAGTTTCAGTAGAAGGCATGGCTCCCTTCAGGCCAATGGTTTGAAGGCTGTTAGTTCAAGATTCTGGATTTTTATTTTTTTATTTTTTCCTGCGATCTTCGATCAACTGCCGACTGGGCGACAGGCTGGATCCTAGATCTTTGTATTCTTCCCAGTTTCGGCCATCGAGCGTGTGCCGACTGTAGCTGCGAGCTGGGTCGTCTACGACATGCCCGTCGCTCTACGAGTGGCTGGTGAGCTATGCGCTCCAGGGCTTGCATAAAGACTGGTCTACAGAGCCGAGTCATAGTAGCATGGCCGACAGTCATCTCCGTTACCATGCGAAAGATGCACTGTCCAGGATGCTCCAGCATAAAACCACAGGAGGGTAAGTACTACTGCCTTGCATCGGCAAGAAAACAGAGTAAAGGGCTCTATATTTCCCTTCTCCCCTCCTTCCCCTTCCCTCCCCCTTAGACTGCTGATGGGGTGACCATGCTGAATTGTTTGTATACCTGGTGGCCATTTTGTTGTAGCTACACTGTTGGCCTCTACTCAGAGCTCGGCAGCCATACTTCTGGGGTCTATATGCACTACGGCGGCCATTTTCTTGTAGCCGCCCAGCGATGGAGGTGTTGCTCACACGGCGCCCAAGGGGGGAGCTGTACCGCGTCTCCAGGTCGCTCAGCGGCCTGCGCGGTGCGCCCCAAGAAGGGCACTTAGAACGGGTCCCCGACCAGTGGATTTGCGAGGTAGTCTCATCAGGGTACAAGATAGAGCTCCTATCTTGACCACCAAACAGATTTTTTTCCTCCAACATCCAGCTACTACCGGCTCATCGGGAAGCCCTAGATGGGGCAGTTCAAGACCTGCTGGAATGCGGGGTGGTTATCCCTGTCCCAGTACAGGACCGGTTTCAGGGGTTTTACTCTAATCTGTTCATTGTACCAAAGAAGGGGGGTGTTCGTCCTATCCTGGACCTCAGGGCCCTGTGGAAAAGTAGCAGACCCTTTAGGCTGCGGTGCGGTAGTTGACATCCCAGAAGGGTCATCACTCCGCTTTGCATGTAAGTTCCGGCCTCATGGTGGCCAATTTCAAGGCGGTACCATAGGCGCAATCTCACATGCGAGTGCTACAGAAGGAAAATTCTGTCCAGATGGGACAAGCACCCATCATCCCTGGATTATCAAATCAGGGCCTCCCTTGTGTGGTGGCTGACCTCACCGGCACTTCTGTCCGGGAAGTCGTTCCTTCCTTATCACTGGATAGTCATCACGACGGACATCAGCCTTACCGGTGGGGGAGTCTGGGGGGTTTCCCATTTGCCGATTAAGGTCCTGGAACTTCGGGCGATCAGGCTGTGCCTCTCCACATGGTCTCAGAGGCTACGAGGGCATCCAGTCAGGATCCAGTCAGACAACGCCACGGCGGTGGCATATATCAACCATCAAGGAGGAATAAGTAGCTTGGCTGCAGCGTCAGAAGTTGCTCACATTCTAAGGTGGGCAGAAAGGAGCATACCGGCACTGTCGGCCATATACATTCCGGGTGTGGAAAACTGGCAGGCGGACTACCTGTGTCGCTAGATGCTGGACCAAGGAAAATGGTATCTGCACCCGGAGGCGTTTCAGCTCCTTTGCCCAAGATAGGGCAGGCCAGACGTAGATCTCCAGGCGTCTCAACTCAATCAGAAGGTATTGAGGTTTGTGGCCAGGTCAAGAGACCCAAGGGCGGATGCAACAGATGCATTAGTGGCGTCGTGGATTTAGTACCAGCTAATCTATGCCTTCCCTCCTCTAAAGCTCCTGCCTCTTCTGCTTCGCAGAGTGGAGGCAGAGGTGGATTCCTATGATCCTAATTGCCCTGGATTGGCCTTGGCGTCCTTGGTGCGTGCTCAAGTGTGGCTAGTAGCAGACATTCCTTGGCGCCTACCGCTGAAAGAGGACCTGCTGTCACAAGGTTTCATACTGCATCCTGCTTTACAGTCGCTAGCTTAACGGCATGGCTATTGAAAGCCAGGTACTAAGAGACCGGGACCTGTCGGATTCTGTGATTCCTACAATGAGGAAGGCTAGAAAGTTATCCTCTAGGAGGATTTATTATCACACTTGGAGAGATTACTTAGCCCTTTGCGAGGAAATTAAGTGGAATCCACTGACTTATTTGGTTAAGAAGCAGAGATCTGCCCTGACTGTTTTCTTTCAGCGACCCCTGGCAACTCACTCTCTAGTGAGAACATTTTTACAAGGGGTTATGCAGGTAGCCCCTCCAGTCTGTCCACCACTACCTCCGCGGGAATTTGAATAGCAGACGCCACGAGAGGATCTGCTGTCGCAAGGTCCCATAGGTCATCCTGCTTTACAGTCAATGGCTTAACACCATGACCTCTAGGTGCCTCTGAACCACCGTTTGAGAACATTAGGGAAGTTCCCTTGTTGACACTTTCTCAGAAAGTGGTCCTTTTGGTGGCTGTTATGTCGGCTAAGATGGGTTCTGAGCTGGCAACCTTGTCATGAAAAGCTCCCTATCTGATCTTCCACAAGGATAAGATGGTGCTGCATTCGCAGCCTTAGATTCTTCCTAAGGTCATTTCGACCTTCCATCTCAAGGAAGACATTGTACTGCCATACTTTTGTCTACTCAGCCGTCGAATCCTAAGGAGACGACGTGGCATTCCTCGGATGCTGTCCGAGCTCCGAGAATATTCTTGTCTGTTACTGCTCCGTTCCGGAGTTCAGACTCACTGTTTGTTTCAGTGGCTGGTCCCAAGAGGGGGCCAGCGGTCTCATCGGCCACCATCTCAAGGTGGACCCGACAGATCCTGATCAGGCTTACGCCATAAAGGGTTGGGCACCACCCTATCACAATGCATTTGACCAGGGCAATGGGACCTCTTAGGTTTTCTGACATCTAGTGTCTGTTTTCTAGGTGTGTAAGGCGGCGACCTGGTCGCGCGGTCACACTTTCACTAAACTTTACAAGTTGATGTGAGTGCATCTTCAGATGCTTCTTCGGCCGCAAAGTTTTACAGGCGGCTGTTTAGAGTTACAACTCCTCAGTGGAGGAGCTCTGTTTTGGGGTGAAGTTACATTTTTTTGCTGTTCCCACCCCTCATTTTTTGACACTGCTTTGGGACGTCCCACTAAGTCAAGATTAAGGTTGTGTCCATCCATGAACGAAAGAGAAAATAGGATTTTATGCTCACCGTAAAATCTCTTTCTTTGAGTTCATGGACGGACACAGCACCCTCCCCTCCTTTTTATGTTTGTACTACTTTTTGACGAACTGATCTGTGAGATGCAGAGAGAGGGGTTATACCCAGAGGGCCCGCCACCTGGTCGGGGCTATAGGGTGTGTTAACCTTTTATATAAGTTTCTGCCTAGTCAACTCCTAAAGGAAGGCTAATACCCACTAAGTCAAGATTAAGGCTGTGTCTGTCCATGAACTCAGAGAAAGAGATTTTACGGTGAGCATAAAATCCTATTTTTATTAGCAATATGACTTCATTAGAAACCTACTGAACCAGATTATTGGCTCAAATATAACATGACTGCAGACTGCCAGTTACAAAAATACAATTAATCCTTTTGACCAAGGTGAGCCTATTAATTATAGTATTATATCCAATGAACAATCGAGTTCTTTTTTCTTTGCAGAAGGTTGTGAACAAGTCAACTTTTCATATTAAGTGCTTTTATTCTATCCTGTTGTGTTTTAATTGTATGAGAGTGCTGGGCTACATCACTCAGAGTTATACAACACAGAATTATTGCAGACACTTTTATCAGCTAAAGATTTGCATTATGCTATATTCACGTTTTTCCTTTTATTTTTATTTTTTTAATTCTTATACTGACCACTATGGGCCAGATTCAGGTAGTCCAGAGCATCTTTGCTCTGGAGTAACGCTTCTCATTTGCGTTGCGCTGCAGAATTTTTAGGAGCAAGTGCTGTCATTCACGAAGAACTTGCTCCTAAAGTTGCGGCAGCGCATCACAAATGAGCCGGCGGAATTCAAATTTGGCGGGTACGGGGCGTGTAGTATGCTAACTACGCGCGATCCCGCCGCCAACGTACTGCGCATGCGTCGAGTGTCAAAACATCCCCGTGCGCATGCTCCAAAATCTGTGAATGAACGTCAATGACGTCACATTCCCATTCATGACCGTTTTACGCAAGCAACGTTTTTTTTTTTTTTCCCGACGCGATGACGACGCCTATACCTAACATAGGATACTCCAACCCCATGTAGGTATATCTATGCGCCGCGTATCCCGTCCGGAAACGTCGTATCGTCATTGCGTCGCGCCGGATTTCGATCGTGAATTGCCGATTTCCGCTCATTACCATATTTTTTGAGCGTAAATCGGCGGGAACGCCCCCGGCGCCATTTTTAAGTTGAAGTAACGATGCGATGGCGAAACTCAGTTACGCTGCTCGCATCGGAACTTCAACCCGGCGTTTCTTGTTTTCTGGTTACAGAAAACAGAAACGCCGGCTCAAAGTCACAGTTAGGCTGGCGGATCACTCGATCCGCCAGCGTAACTGTTCCTGAATCTGGCCCTATATGAGTTTAGATGAGTCAAGTGCTGGGTCACATGACATTGAGTTTTAGAACTCTTGGAGTTTTTTTTTTTTTCTGAGGTTCTGAAGGCAAACTGGCATAAGAAAAGTATTCCACAATGCTACATTTATATGTGTCCATTTATTTTATTTTTTTACTACGCTCTTGCAGCCACAGGCTAAAGTCATGCAACTACAGTACATTCCTCAGCACGTCTAAAATGCATAACTAAGCTGTTTTTGGATAAATTATCGCTGTTCTTGGGGTATTTAAAAGCCCAGAGCTAGTACCAAAAAAAAGAAAAATGTCTTGCTGCATCCCATTCACAATGTCTTCAAATGTTTAAGTACAATGATACCAGAGAACAGGGCGCATAGCAAAGTGAACCCATACATTTTATATCCTTATTGCATCGGATACATACGGACATCCAAAGAAAAGGGCAGCCCTGACAGTTATTGCTAGCCATTTTGCATTTGTTAGGCATTCATATAACTGTATAGTTGATGATGTTAACCAGTAATTACAGGCAGGCTTTGCATCAATCTTTAACTGCAAGTATGCTGCCAAAACATATAATAACTATAACATTGCTGAGATGAATCTACTGTAAGTGCAAGTTGCTTTATGATAATTTACATCTGAATCTACCAGCTGATCTGCCCATATTTTATTGTATATCCCAGGTGTTCTCATTGTAAGGTTACAGCTGCCCACAACCATTCTACTACTCCTCTTGGCAGCTATACATTCCTTAGTCTGTCTAATTTAATGGAGCTCATCGTCCCACATATCAGTTCTATATTGCAGCTAAACGTATTTGCGAACACAGGATCACAATTTCCATAAACTTTGAAGCTTACACATTGTAAAGCTTCAGCAGCCAACACACAAACACATCCATGTGCATTAACGGATGTAAAATACTTCTGGTGGAAGCAGATAAGCCAGTCAATTTAAGCAATTTATTTCCACCAGTTACATAAGTTAAAGCCATTTTAAATGTAGATTTAAATTAACCTCGATGTGTTGAATTCACAGATTACATTTTTTACACCAAACTAATTTCTCTGTCATCACAATAATGAATTTCTTATCTTTATTTTTTTTATTAAACACAAGCCGTAATAGTGCTCGGAGCCAAAGATGCTATTTTCAGTGACGGGGGTAAAAGAATAGATATCATTTCTAATTGATCTGTTTATTGTTTTAAACCATTGTTGAATATTTATAGACAGGATGGTGTCTGAATGATACAGGCTCAATCCATTTCTTTATTTAAAAGGGCCCACTGCTCTTCTTCTTGGTAAAGAAATAAGCCTCACTGAGGTCAAGTCAACGCGCCAGTTATTATCATAACAGAAACCTATTGTTGCAACTGATTTTTATAAATTATAACAGGAAAATGAATTACTCATTAGATTGCCTTTCATATGTCTTTCTTAGGTGGCCTTTTATTTTCCAACCTCCTTTGAAAATATGAGAATTAGAAGCTTATTGGCTGCTTTAGTCAACACCTCTAAATTTACAATCCAGATTGTACAGTATATATAAACCCAACTGTGTCAAGAAAAACAAAGTATATATATAAAAAGGGGAATCTTTCAAAGTAATTTCACATGGTGGGGGATCCATGAACAAATCCACTGCTGAATCAGAGCAGAATGGAACAGATATCACGTTTTTGTTGTTTAATTTGTTTTCATCCTTCCTGAACATAGAGCTTAATGGACAGTGTTAGCTCTGTAGGCAGGTAGTTATAAACAGACGCTAATCCATTTTCATCCTTTTACCTCTGATGTGTCACATTTAGGTCTTTTCTTAGACCCCATACACACTAGATTGCCTGCAGATTTTTGTCTTCAGATTTAGCAAAACCATGTAGTGCAATGGCCTGCCTGATTGCACACAAATTGAAACTCTTAGGCCACGTACACACGATCGGTTCGGTCCGATAAAACTGGCCTTCAGGCCATTTTCATCCGACCAAACTGATCGTGTGTACGGCCCATTGGACCGCTGTCCGTCGGACCAAAGTTTTAAAACTTGCTTTAAAATCGGTCCGATGGACGCCTGACCATCGGACCAAAATTATGGTTAGTACGCAAAAGCATCGGACCAAAAACCCGCGCATGCTCAGAATCAAGTCGACGCATGCTTGGAAGCATTGAACTTCGATTTTTTAAGCACGTCATTGTGTTCTACGTCACCGCGTTCTGACCCGATCGGATTTTGGACTGATGGTGTGTACGCACATCAGACCATCAGGCCACTTCAGCAGGGACCCGATGAAAACGGTCCGTCAAACCATTCTCATCCGGTTGGACTGATCGTGTGTACGCGGCCGTAAGGTTTGACTTTAAATTATATGGTTTTGGTAAATCTGCTAAAATCTAATAGTGTGTATGGGGTCTTAAAGTGTTTGTTACCCTAAAATCAAAAATATAGATCCCGTTCCCTTAAAGCATGTTATACAGAACATTGATTAATTTGTATCACTTAAGAAGCCTGGCTGATCCTGCCCGACTCTGCCCTCCCCCCTGTAAACTGACCATGGGTTTATCATGGCCGCTGAGCACTGACACTGTGGTCAGTTTACGTGTCTCCTTCATCAGGAACCCTGCTTTCTGCTCCACCCATCCTCTCCCACCTCCCTCCCTGCCTGTCTGCTCATGACAGTGCCTGTTCCCTCCTGCTGCTTTATAAACTATAATTTACTCATGCCATCCCCTCTATTATATAACAATATGTGCCCCAGTGTCTGATCTATATAAAAAATGCAGATTATACCTTATATTAGAGTATTTCCTGGTGCTCACTTGACTACTCGGCTCTCTCTCCCACATCAGTCACGTGAGCGCCAGGAGACACTCTGATTTAAGGTACCTCCCTCCCCTCCCCCACATTGGTATTCCAGTCGGTCTCACCGCATTTATGTGGGTAGCGGGTGATGTGCAGAGGCTCTGTGTCCTCTCCTCCATCACAGTGACTTCCAGCATGTGGCTCCTTTCTCCTCCTAGGTGTCCAATAGGATTGCCAATCGGGTGACGGGTCTCAAAATAAGCTTCCTGATTGGCCGGGAGGAGGATCAATGTTACAATAGAAAATATTCATTCACCTTTGTAAAACACCTGGGTGGGCTCCATTCGCATTCTCTGTGCCCTGAGCCCTGTGGCAATCAGGTGTTTGGATAATTTTCCCAGCAAACTGGTAATCTGCAACAGTCTGTCAACTGGTAAAAAGTCATTGGTCTTGCAGTTCACATCTAACCAACCAATAGTAATTTGCTCATCATCAGTCATGACATTTCATACACTGTGCAGAGAAGCATTCTGGTTAATTTACAACTTAAATTGTTCTTGAAAGCTTTGTATTTAAGTAAAGGTAATGGTTTTTGCACCTGTCCCTTCTGTTTAGTAACAGTTTTGTAACTGTCTCTTTGCCGAATAAGAGAATGTGACTGTATTGTTAAAAATCTCTTGGTAGTGCCTCCACTCAATTAGCTCTGGTAGATAAGAAGTGGGATCCAGAGTTTCCAGAGTTAACAAAATAAATCCATCAACTTTTTCAGCATTAGTTACCTAAAGTACTTTGAATAGACAAGGCATAAACTGCTCCATTACTTGAATCCATTTGAACAGTTTATTAAAGCATGGAATGAAGCAGCAGAAGGAAGGGTAGATGGTCTGAATACTCATTGTGCTTCTCATACCCAGCTTCTACACAGTCTGGCAAGGTAGCAATCCAAATGTAGAGGTGCCACAGTGGAAACGCTCACAAGAATAGACCAGTCCATTCTAAGGCTGAGGAGACATGTCCGATGAAAACGGTCCACGGACCGTTTTCATCGGACATGTCTCCTGGGATAATTTGGTCTGATGTGTGTACACACCATCAGACCAAAATCCCCGCGGACAGAGAACGCAGTGACGTGACGGTGACGTTGACGCCGCGACGTGCGCAAACAAGGAAGTACAATGCTTCTACGCATGCGTTGAATCAATTTGACGTATGCGGGGGATTTCGGTCCGCTGGTTAGGTGTACTAACCAGCGGACATGTCCGACAGACAGGTTTCCAGCGGACAAGTTTCTAAGCATGCTTAGAAACTTTTGTCCGCTGGAAACCTGTCCGCTAGGCCGTACACACGATCCGACATGTCCGCGGAAACTGGACTGGTCGGACATGTCTCTTCGTGTGTACGCGGCCTAACTGTTTCAAACAGTACCGACCCGAACCGTTCCGTTTAGTGGAAACGAGGCATATATTTTCTGCCCATGTCTGTGTGGGTTTCCTTTAGGTTCTCTGATTTTCTTCCACAATCCAAATGCATATTAGTGGTCTAATAAACTTACTCCCAAAATGTACAAATGTGTGTTTATATAAGTGTGTTAGGGACAATGGATTGTAAGCTCATTTGGAGGACAGGACCTGATGTAATGATTTTATGTAGCACTATATAATATGTTGTAAATATAGGAAATAAATATTCAGAGCTCACATTTTACTGGAAAAAAACCATCAATGCCTGACAGATAATATGATAGATAATATGATAGATGAAGTTTCAAGATACAGCAAACCTGGAAGAACTCCAGCGTAAGCTTACTCCACACTAGGGATGAGCCGAACACCCCCGCGTTCGGTTCGCACAAGAACATTCGAACGGACCGAACGTTTAGAACCCCATTGAAGTCTATGGAACTCGAACGTTCGAATTCAAAAGTGCTCCTTTTAAAGCCCAATATTCAAGTTATTGTCGGAAAACATCTTTGAGAACCCGAGTCTTGCCCCAGGGAATATGTATCAATGGATTTTTTTTTTTTAAACTGTAGTTGTTTCTGGAGCAGCGATTTTAATGATGCTTAAAGTGAGAAAAAAATGCAAAATTCCTTTAAATATCGTACCTGCTGGGTGTCTATAGTATGCCTGTGAGGTGGCACGTGTTTAGAACTGTCCCTGCACAAAATGAGATTACTATAAGAAAAAAGTAATTTAAGACTGCTTGCTGCTTTAATGTAATGTTTGGTCCCAGGCCTTGCAATATGGATAAAAATCACTGAAAAAAATAGCATGGGTTTCTCCGCCACCACTCCCCCCAGGTCATTACAAGACCCATTGGCCCCATATACTTTGAACAGCAATATACAGGCGGTGCAAACAAGACAAGGACTGTATGTTTGTTACGTAGAATCTGAACCATGTCATACTTTGCTGCTGCATATTGCACAATTTCCTAAAGAGACCCTCAACAAACTACATGACACTTGTGCCTGATGAGGCCATTGATGTTCCAGTGGTGGCCCGTGAGCCTGTCCATACAGGCTTGGCCCCCCAAAGTGCACATGCTGTGTGGCAACAATATGTCGATTATTTTAGAGGGGGGGCATTACAATGCCAGATCTTGGCCGAATAAATATTTTTTTTGGGAAAGAAAAATTCTAGAAAAAAGGGTGGTTGCAATCCAGGGCCCCCTTTGAACAAATTCTGTGAAGAACTCCTGTTCTCTGAAAGCCTCCATTATTTCTGCAAGTCAAAATTAAGCAAAAAAAGCTAATGTCAGTCAAGCCTTTTACTTTTACCAAGTAGGTTTAAGTGCAAACTATACAGCACAAGTGCAGTAAATAAACACCAAGTATGTTTAGGTGCAAACTATACGGCCCAAGTGCAGTATACACCGAGGGCTAGATTCAAGATGGAGAGCCCAGCCCCATTCTGAATTGACTTACGCAAATGACGAACAATACGACAGAGTCCCGACGTCCATACTTAACATTGGCTGCGCCTCATATAGCAGGGGTAACTTTACGCCAGACTTAGGCCTACGCAAACGACGTAAAAAAAACCGCTACATTCGTGAATCGGCGTATCTATCTCATTTGCATATTTGATGTGTAAATTGACGGGAACGCCACCTAGCGGCCAGCGTAAAAATGCAACTTAGATACGACGGCCAAATTAAGGTCGAATCTGTCATTGAAGGCTTATGGTGTCTGTAGAAATGTTCCAAGAAAAAAAAAAAGGATTCGACAGAATCTTAAAAAAAAAAATAATAATAATAAATTTGACTCTTTATGTCTCTCTATGTCAAATCTGTCATTGAAGGCTTATGGTGTCTGTCGAATGTTCTAAAAAAAAAAAAAAAAAAAAAAAAGTTTCGACGGAATCTTAAGTATGTTTAGGTGCAAACTATACAGCACACAGGCAATACAAAACGTTAGAAGACTGCAGCTAGCACAATCAACTGCCTGACAAATAGGAATAGCTGATCTAGCTAAACTATACAGTGTATAAATATATGTACAACTCCTGGGATGTATATATCCTCTACACACTGTAAATTTAACTAAATTGACTATCTATCTATCTAGTAATAAAGACACTGGGCCAGATTCTCAAAAGAGATACGACGGTGTATCGCAGGAAACACCGTCGTATCTCTGTTTTTTTTACTGGGTATCTATCCTAGAATCACTTACGCATAGATACAGTGAAGATCCGACAGGTGTAAAACACTTACACCGTCAGATCTTAGATGTAATTACTTTTCTGTCCGCTAGGTGGCCTTTATATTGTTTTCTCATTTGCCTATGCAAATGAGCCTAATACGCCGATTCCCGAACGTTTTTACGCTGCCCTGTTGTTGTTTACGTCATTTCCGTAAGCGTAAACCTACCCCTGCTATATGAGGAGTAGGTTTACGAAGTTCCGTCGTTGCCATGTTAAGTATGGCGTCGGGTCAGCGTCATCTTTTTCCGTCGGTTACGTCGTTTTACTAAGTCTTTCGCGAATAGGGCATTGCGTAAATGACGATCACGTCGTTTTGACGTCGGTTTTATCAACGCTTTCTGACGTGAGCTGGAGCATGCGCACTGGGCTTTTTCCCTGGCCGGCGCATGCAGGGGCACGCTTAATTTAAATACAAGCCACCCCATTTGAATTACGCGGAGATATGCAGGGCCATTTACACTACGCCGCCGCAAACTACGGAGCAAGTGCTAGGAGAATACGGCACTTGCTCCATTAAGTTGCGGCGGCGTAGTGTAAATGGCTTACACTACGCCAGCGGCCATTCTATGAGAATCTGGCCCACTCTCTCTCTCTCTATTTCTCTCTCTATAGGACTGATCTTCTCATTAACAACACCGCAACACACTACACGAGGCCGCCTTGCAGGCGGCCTTTTATAGTGTGGGCCGTGTGCTAAAGCCCTGAGCCATAATTGACCAAAGCCACCCTGGCTTTGGCCAATTATGGCTCTCTGTTTTTTGCGCGCTGTGATTGGCCAAGCATGCGGGACATACAGCATGCTTGGTCAATCATCAGCACGCAATGCCGCAGTGAATGATAGGCAGTGGCGTGTCACGCAAAATTTGGCGCGAACGACCCGTTTTGTTCGAATTTCGACGAACGTACGAACAGACGATGTTCGAGTTGAACAAGAAGCTCATCCCTACTCCACACACATTTGTATACTGAGGGGTTGATTTGCCATATGCATACAGGCTGTTTATTTTTCAAGGGAATTTTCATTTTGCAAAGGAATTAGCTAGGATATTGCTTCCCCCCCCCCTTATCTGTTGCTACTCACCCCCACCATCACACAAGTGAGCAGTTTCTCTGAATCAAACCCCCTCATATGAGCTTTCATTCTCCTGACACATTAGCTCTGAACTCAGAATTTGAGAAAACACTTCTGTGATGGTGGGGAGTGTCCAAATAACAATTTAGCAACAAGGCAGGGCTGGATGATGTCATCTCTGGTAGTTTTTTCAGTCAAGCTTTGGTAGGCCTGAAAATGGCCTGCACCTATAACAAAGGCATTATCTAACTACCAAAAACAGCCTATGCAGGTAAGGGGTGTTTGTAGATAAAGGCAAACTGTCCAGCTTTAACCAAAGGTAACCTAACCCTTTAAATAATTTCTACTCAAAACAGACAATTCAGACTTTAAAAGATTGACTATACATAAATCATCTAATACTTCCTATGTTTCTTAGGTTCCATTGGTAAGAGCACAAGTATGTCATTACTAGAACTGTCCAAATACTCTTACCTTCATGGATTTTCATTTTATTTTACAGGATTAATGAAACAGGTTGGATAGGAACGAAGGTTAATAGAAACAGGACTATGAGCTATGGCGAGCAGATCCCATTGACTAAAGCCCTGTACACGCGATCGGTCAAACCAATGAGAACGGTCTGATGGATTTTTCCATCAGTTAACTGATGAAGCTGACTGATGGTCAGTCGTGCCTACACACCATCAGTTAAAAAGAACGGTCGTGTCAGAACGCGGTGACGTAAAACACAACGACGTGCTGAAAAAAATAAAGTTCAATGCTTCCAAGCATGCGTCGACTTGATTCTGAGCATGCGTGGATTTTTAAGCAGACCGTTCTTACCGGTTTGTCCGATCGTGTGTACACGGCATAAGTGGTAGAAAAATTTGGAGGGTGACCCATTTATCCATACACCAGCAATAACAGTAATGTCTTCTTTGGGAAAACTGTCCCTTTAATACCTTTTTAAAGATTTAGCTTGGCCCTTTCCTCTCCTGCTTTCTATTGGGGGGGATTGTTGAACTTCTTGGGACACCCTCTAGATAAGTATGTTGCTTTATACAAAGGAACTACAGGATTAATGAGAGATTTTAATAAATAAGAAGGTCAGTATGGTGGCCTGAGTTTATGGGAGGAGCCCGGAGGGTATTTAAGCAGCCCACTCACACATGCTCTTTGTCGGTTCAGTGTGCAGTACTACACGTCACTGGGCCGACTCTCCCCAGCTCACCTCATGTCCGTGAGTCTGCGCATTCAATCGCATTCGACATCGCAAGTGCATTGCGGCTTCTCCGTTCATGGTCTTCGACGGCGGTTCCCGCTTACTGTCGCAGGTTGTATTCAAACCTTTTGTATCATGTGCAATCTTGCAATTCGTTATGCTTCCTATCCTGCATTTCTTTTGTAAAAATCTGCCTCTGAGTTATTGTTGCTCATGTTCTAACATCTTAGTTACACGCTTGTTACATTTGTAACTTCCTCCTGCCAAACAAACTATTTATTTGTAAATTCATATTTGTGTCCATGCTTGCTGTCTCATTCATTTGGAGATTAGCATATATTCTTTGTATGGGTTCTTTGGCAGATTGAGGTGGTAATTGAACTCACCTGCTGCCTTGTCTGCACTTGATAAGCCTGGGGGGATGGGTGGCTGGTAGCATACACTCTACAACCAATTCACAGCAGATTTGTTCAACACTCCTTACTTCCGATTCGTATCGGATTTGTTTCATGCATTTTACAACTGTTTTTGTATCAGTCATTTCTCTTTATAACTGTTTTGTATCAGATACATTGCATACTTTCCACCATTGCCATTCTATGTTTCCCCCATGCCGTGCGTTTTAGTTTCCGCAGCGGAACTTACAAATTGTTTGTACACGGTTCTTCTCTCTCATTTATTTACCAAAGTTATTGCCTGTGCGTCATGCATGGCGCCACACTACACCACGCCACACTCTTCGGATGTGTTGCACATCCACTCCAGTCCAAGCAAACCCAGTTGCATGTTCATTGTCCCAGGTAGGATTCGTTAGCTTGTTTGTCATGTCAAAATTCGTGGCCACTCATGGTGTCACCCGCATCATGTTCGGTTCCCACAGTGGAGCTTATAAAATATTCGTACGCACTTCTTGTTTTCTATTTTCTACACCAAACCTTGTTGTTTTGCCCCATGCATGGCATCCCTACACCTTTCCTACATGTTTCACTCCAGCCACAGTCCGCCGCAAACTCACTCGCATGGCCCACTGTCGCAAGTAAAATTTGTTATTAAATTCTTTATGTCCTATCAATTTGCTACTATTCGTTGTCTCCCATATCGTTCATTAGTGGCCCCTATGGAACCTACGATTCATACAGGCATTGTCCTTCTACCCTATACTGCTTGCTTAAGGTACAAACAAATCAGGTGTTTCTATCCTTTCTAGTAACCCAATTCTTATTGATTTTGGAAGAATTCATCTCCCTTCTGAACAACAATGATAGGGGGATCTGTCTCATACATGAAGCTGACCAAGAAAAGATCAACTTCCTGGACCTTACCATCACAAAGGATGAGACTGGTTTCAAAACTAGAACATACTTTAAGAAGACTGATAGGAATTCATTTATCCCAGTTGGCAGTTGTCATCATCAGAATTGGCTCAATTCGGTGCCTAAGAGCCAATTTATTAGAATGAGGCGAAACTGTACCACTCTAGACGACTTTCAATCTCAGTCAGAAATTCTCAAAGATAGACTGGTTGAGAAGGGTTATGACCCTAGTCAGCTGGAAAGAACCATTGAAGAAGTGGCGGTTATTGAACGCAAATCACTTTTGGATCCCACTCCTAAAGGTGGCAAAGCTGGTCCAGTGGTACTATTTGTTACATCATATTCCACTCAACATTTCCTCATTAAGAGAATAATTAAAAAGCATTGGCACCTATTAGAGAACGACAGGATTCTTAAAACGGTTCTCCCTCTGAATCCTCAAGTCATATTTAGAGGTGTGCCATCCTTGCGGGATAAAATCGCACCTAATGTGGTCGATCCTCCCATGAAAAAAGTTTATTTTTTCCAGAGGGGATTGATGCGATACCATCAGTGTCGTAGGTGCCAAATATGCACGTTAAACAAAGTAACTTCAAAAAAACTTTGAATTTTTTTTCTAATAGTACTTCCAAGGAACACCTAATAGAACCATTTATCACTTGTAGTTCTACAGGCGTGGTGTATATGTTACAGTGCCCGTGCGGGCTTCAATACATAGGCCGAACCAAAAGACAGATGCAGATACGATTGGGAGAACATGTTACCAATATTCGGTCAGGTTTTCCTCAACATTCTGTGTCACATCATTACGATCTACATCATAATCGTAACCCAGAGGGGACTCTCTTTCTGGGCATAGATAAATTCGATGCCCATTGGAGAGGGGGATCATTAGTTAGGGAATTATCCAGGCTAGAAATGGCCTGGATCCATAGGGTTCGAACTTATACCCCTTACGGATTAAATGTTGATGTGAACGCGTTCATAGACAATAGTTAGAGTGTTTTATCATCTATCATATTCCAATTTACCACATTTTCAATATATATGGGGTTACCAATGTCAATGTGAACTGGTTCTGAGATCCGGGACTCACTCTCCATACAAAAACTTTTTTTATGATGTTTTTTATGTTAAATTTTTCTTTGATTTTTCTATCATGATTGTGGGTAGCTCAGAATTTGAGGGTTATGTATGCAGGGTATAATATCCCTTTTGACGTTGGTTCCAGTTTGATTTATGGGAGCCAATTGGGCCTGCATGGATGCTCTCATCTAATGTTTTGGGTGATCACAGGGACCCAAATGTGGTTTATATTTAAGGGTTCCTTTTCCTGTCTCGCTGGCTGCCATCAGCGAGTCGAGATTCCTTCCCTTATAATGCGGGTTGTATGCGACTGTCAATAGCCCATAACCTTCCTTTATTTTATAATTAATTATTATATTTTTTCATTACATTATTTTATCAACTAAATGTTTTAAAACAATATGATTTTTTATTTAACTGAGAACGTACTTGCACATTAGTAGTTAACGTGTTGCAAACAGAACCCCTAGTGATGAAGATGTTAGATTAGTTTCATGCATCATGGGGTTAATTTATAACACTGTGCGCGTCTCATTCTATAGCAGTGACGATGATTTAGTGTTCACTGACCAACCGTTTACTCTGTCATCTTTACTATTACTTTAGGCCAAATACTAAGTCCCTTCAGAAGTTTTGTGCATACAACCTTTTCAATCTGGCCTTATATAATGCCAATATGGCCATTTTGTCATTGAGTCACAACTAGTAAGGGCAAATGTCCCATCTCCAATATGGTGGATGAGGATCGTGAACTCCCGGATGTCAGAACTGGGCGGTCCGATTGGCCATGCAAATGTACAATTAGCGGCGAGTCAGCGCGCCGCTCGTGCCCTTGGAAGACGTCATCTGTGACGAAACGGCGTAGGGAAAGCGGCGTGCTGACGTCACCGCTATCGACTATCCGGAAGGACGAGCGAGTGTTTTAGCCGACCGGCTACATTATTTTAAAACGCTAATCTTGTACACCTACCATGTGAGTGTATTTTTATTATTATTAAACATAGAATTTATCTACGGTACTACTCTATTTTGGCCTTCTCATTTTTACTACACTCCGGGATCTGGCATGCACCGATGTATGGTTCACCTACATATGGAGTTGAACAGTAGATGACCAGTAGAAGCAAGCCTACCATAGAAACATAGAGCTACATGCGATCGTGATCTTAGCAATAAGATCATTGGGAGTCGGTAAGCAGGCAATTTTACTAGAGGTGGAGGTGCCCTTTGTTTGATCTTACTCTACGAACTTTTTTCAAACACACTTCGGGTGCAAGTTTGACACACATGGACTTTATGATTATTATTATTTGTATTTAAATGGGTTATCTTTAGATCTACCACGATATTCACGTTTCACTTATTTTTCACATTAAGAGGAATGGTCACAATTGATATTGGATTTATGATACATATGTCAGTGCAGCGCAGCATTTTTTTGATTTTATTGATTGAGACCTTGCAACCATGCAAATCATCTCAGCAGCCTGACACCCTTGTTAAAACCCTTGCAACACATGACCTTTACAAAACGCAAAATAAAATATATATAAAAACGCCAAAAAAAAAACGCAAAAAAACCCGCAAAAAAAATAAAATTCCACCACGCAATCTCAGCCCCTCGGCAACCTGACACCTGTTGAGACCATTGCAACCATGCAAAATCGTCTCAGCAGCCTGACACCCTTGTTGAGACCCTTGCAAACGCAATATCGTCTCAGCAGCCCTACACTCATTGAGATCCTTGCAACCACGCAAAATCATCCCAGCAGCCTGACACCCTTGTTAAGACCCTTGCAACACATGACCTTTACAAAACGCTAAATAAAAAATATATATAAAAACGCAAAAAAAAAAAAAAACGTTGCCACCACGCAATCTCAGCCCGACGGCAACCTGACACCTGTTGAGACCGCTGCAACTACGCAAAATCGTCTCAGCAGCCTGACACCCTTGTTGAGACCCTTGCAAACGCAATACCGTCTCAGCAGCCCCACACTCATCAAGACCCTTGAAACCACACAAAATCATCTCAGCAGCCTGACACCCTTGTTAAGACCCTTGCAACACAAGGCCCTTACAAAAATGCAAAAAAAATATATATATTTATATATAAAAAAAAACGAAAAAAAAAAAAAAAAACGAAAAAAAAAAAAAAACTTTGCCACCATGCAATCTCGGCCCAGCAACCTGACACCTGTTGAGACCATTGCAACCACGCAAAATCGTCTCAGCAGCCCTACATTCATCAAGGCCCTTGCAACCACGCAAAGCCATCTCAGCAGCTTGACACCCTTGTTGAGACCCTTGCAAACGCAATACCATCTCAGCAGCCCCACATTCATCAAGGCCCTTGCAACCACGCAATACCGTCTCGGCAGCCTCACACCATTGTTGAGACCCTTGCAAACGCAATACCGTTTCAGCAGCCCCACATTCATCAAGGCCCTTGCAACCACGCAATACAGTCTCGGCAGCCTCACACCATTGTTGAGACCCTTGCAAATGCAATACCGTCTCAGCAGCCCCACATTCATCAAGGCCCTTGCAACCACGCAATACCGTCTCGGCAGCCTCACACCATTGTTGAGACCCTTGCAAACGCAATACCGTCTCAGCAGCCCCACACTCATCGAGAGCCTTGCAACCACGCAATACCGTCTCGAGCAACCTCCCACTCATTGAAGACCTTTGTGACCACGCAGTCTCGCCCCAGCAACATGGCATTCATTGAGACCCTTGCAGCCAGAAAAATGGGTGTTTTTCAGCCGCCCCTGATCTCTCCTCTATGTTATCTTATCAGTACGTCTACACAGGATCCCCAATCACTCCTCTATGTTATCTTATCAGTACATGTACACAGGATCATTTATAGTCATTTCTAGGCAGTGGAGTTCAGAAACCTTCTCGAAAAAAAAAAAATGGGTTCAGACGGATGTTCAAAGGCATTCGAAACGCCAATGCCTGTAACAGCTTGTAAACACAGTCAGATGTGGTAACTCATGTTTACCAGCGTTTCATTCACAGTCGTTTTCATAAAAAAAAAAAAGGGGGGAATATTGTCTCAGCAACTTGACACTCATTTGAGACCCTTGCAAAATGTCATCTCAGCTACCTCAAACTCGTCTACACCTTTGCAACCACACAATCTTGTCTCAGCAACCTAATGCCCGTTCAGACCTTTGCAGCTATACAAAGTCGTCTTAGCAAACTGACACTCATTTGACACCATTGCAAACGCAATATCGTCTCAGCAACCTGACACCCGTTCAGACCTTTGCAGCCATACATAGTCATCTCAGCAGCCCGACACTCACTTGAGACCATTGCAAACGCAACATCGTCTCAGCAACCCCTCACTTGTTGAGACCCGTGCAACCACACAAGGCCATCTCAAAACAAACCTCATAATCATCGAGACCTTTGCAACCACGCAATATCGTCTCAGCAAACCAGACTGAGACCCTTGCAACCACACAATATTGTCTGCAGCAGTATAAAACACTTTGCAGCACGCACCTACGTGCAAACCCGAATACAAACTAAACTTGCAAACACACCTCAGTGACAATCAGCCAAACAAACACACAGTGGCACCCAGTTGGCCATTCATCTTTAGTGGCACGCGGGCCACTAATCTTTTCCCTGTCTTTTTCCCTGCAGTTAATTCAGGTTTCCAACCAGCACCAGCGAGTGCACATTGGTCTGCGAGTGCACGTTGGTCTGCGAGTGCACGTTGGTCTGCGAGTGCACGTTGGTCAGCGAGTGCACGTTGGTCAGCGAGTGCGCGTTGGTCTGCGAGTGCGCGTTGGTCAGCGAGTGCGCGTTGGTCAGCGAGTGCGCGTTGGTCAGCGAGTGCGCGTTGGTCAGCGAGTGCACGTTGGTCTGCGAGTGCACGTTGGTCTGCGAGTGCACGTTGGTCTGCGAGTGCACGTTGGTCAGCAAGGGCACGTTGGTCAGCGAGTGCACGTTGGTCAGCGAGTGCACGTATATCGTCTTGTTGAGCACCTGTGGATTGTCTTGATTTTCTCACACCAATGCAAGATCCAGTCCAAGTTCTCAAATGCCTCGTTTCCACTGAGCGGATCGGTTCGGTACGGTACGGTTCGCTATTTTGGGTGTTTCCATTATGAAAGCACGCCAGAAAAGCGAACCGTACCACACCAGCAAGGGTCCTGCTTCAGATGAGGGACCAGAGAGAGTGGAACGGTTCGGTTAGGGCGGACCTATAAATGCATCTCACTGATTGGTGGATGCGCTAGGAATTTTTTCTAAACTCTGAATGGTCCCTCACGGTCCGATTTGCAGTGGAAACACTCACGCGATTAGACCGGACCCATCCGAACCGCTCCAAAATATCTGACCCGACCCGATCCATGCAGTGGAAACGAGGCAAAACTAGACCAAGCATCAGTAGCAGACTTAGCTATGTGGGACAATTTCCCCACCTGATAGAACAGCATTTCAATCTTCATCCCGGCAGTGTCAGCCGAGCCACCATGGGCTTTTGCCTGCATTTTTCGTCCGCCACTGGTTCTCCAAACCTTGGCCCCCAGAAATTCTCTTAAATTTCTGCTTCACCCAGTCTTCATCACGCCTCGTGCTGTACCCCATTGTGGCAGCTGCCCAGGTCTGGGGCCACACTTGAACTGGACAGACAGTGTTCTTCACCACAGACAATCAAGCCACAGCCGACTTCATCAATTAAGGTAGATCAAGCTCTCCCCATCACGTCCTTCCTGCGCAGGCTCGCGCAGCTGTCACTTTGTCACCAGTTTAATATCTTCTGTAGACATGTTCCAGGCAAATGCAAAATCGCAGCTGATGCTCTGTCCCATTCCAACCTTACTTTGTTTTTCCAGCAAGAGCCTGGAGCTGACCCAATAACCATCCCTGTCCCACCCTGGTCATTGCTGACGATGGATTGAAGTAGCATCTCACCAACTCAACCCAGCTTATTAACCACTCTGTGGCACGCAACATACTGAAGGCCTATAGCACTGCTTGGAACACTAACTGCTAATTTTTGGCCACTTGCCTCGGAGCAGCAATAGGCAACGTTAGACACTTCCTAGCATTCATATCGTATTGCCACACGCAGCTGACCCTTTCTCACAATACTATCACGCCATATCTAGATGACGTCCAGCATTTCCTGTCCCTGCAGGACCCCAGTAAACTGTCAGTATTCTCGAGCCCATGCAGTCAAGTCCCTTCTACAGAGCATACAGAAGCACCAACCTGTAGTCAGTGGCGAGCGCCTACCTTTCAAAAGTGCCCTCTTTAGGGACATGTCTGAAATCCTTACTCGTTCCCCATTTAGGGCCTTGCCCAGCATAGTCATCCAAGCAGCCATCTACCAGGCCTTCTACGGTTCCCTACAACCTAGTGAATTTACAGTCAGTGGCTCCGGCAGTCAGACACTGCTCCGACGCCACCCGACTCGCTTTCGAACCCCTACACTCTCAGTCTGCAAACGCAACAAACCAGCCCTGGGGGTTGACATCAACCTGTTTCAGACTAACAATGCCTGACGCCCAGTGACGGTGTTCGACCGACTACTGCTCCATCTACTCAGCCAATCTGATGGTAGCTTGTTGCTACCCTTTCTAAACCAGCTCCCTGAGTGGCAGACAGTTGTCAAGCATGTCAGAATCCTAAGCAACTTGGGCTTCAACATCTGTCGGTTCTCTGGACATTCTTTCCGAATTAGAGCAGCCTCAACTGCCTCCCAACAGGAAGTACCAGACCACGTAATCGAGATACCAGGCTGATGGGAAGTCTCCTTGTTTTGCCACATACATCCCAAATCCTCAGGAAGAAATGGCACAAGCCTTTACCAAGCTGGCTCAATAAATACAAGAAATCAATATAAGCTATTTCCCTATCTGAGTCTTTTGCCCCCTTTTCTTGGCATACTGACCAGACCACCAAGGCACACTTCAGGTCTATTTATGTTGTAAGTCTTGTCGCGTGTTTATGTGATCCACATCACTCTCGGTCAGAGGGCCACGACCATAAATAAGAAGGCCAGTATGGTGGCCTGAGTTTATGGGAGGAGCCCGGAGGGTATTTAAGCAGCCCACTCACACATGCTCTTTGTCGGTTCAGTGTGCAGTACTACACGTCACTGGGCCGACTCTCCCCAGCTCACCTCATGTCCGTGAGTCTGCGCATTCAATCGCATTCGAAACCCTCCCGCCCTTCCCTTTTTCAGGGCACTTCTCAGCATATCCTTCTTCAACAACTACCCATTACTTACTTTGGGTATGCCCCCTTTTCTTGGCATACTGACCAGACCACCAAGGCACACTTCAGGTCTATTTATGTTGTAAGTCTTGTCGCGTGTTTATGTGATCCACATCACTCTCGGTCAGAGGGCCACGACCATAAACATAATACTTTATTATAAATTGAAATTAATGAATGCCCAAGAGTTTGCAAGGGTCAAGTGTTTTTTCTGCCAAAACTCTGCTGCCAGGATAAAAAGAGTCTAGGAGAGTTAGCAGAGTAAGGACCAAAATATAGAAGCAGTTACACTTTAAGCCAATATAAAATGTCCCTTAGGTTTGGCGCTATGGTAATCACGGTGCCATTAAACAAGTTTCTCGTGTCCCTTTTTTTTACTAACAGGATACCCATTTCTATGGACCCCTTTGATAAAACTAGGTAAAGTGTTAAAATAAGAGTATTTACATTCAACGAATACAAAAAAGAAGATGTATATTTATTACTAAGCATACAATCCTTCCAAAAAAAAAAAAAACAGGAAATATGAATAACATAGACAAAACAATAAAATCAACTACATCCAAATGCTTATTTTTATTTAGATTTATTACACTTGATGTTTTCAAAAGTTACCAGTTAAATGTTGTATTTTCGTCAGCTGCTAGAAACTAAGGACAAAGTAGTATAAAATCATAACAACGTAGTTTGGCAATATATATGACAAGTGACTGAATTATGGAATATGTATTACCCACTAAAAACTCTACTAATAAATATGGTGATTTGACCTTAGTAATAACAAATAACCATAGACAGATGCATTTGCCATCTCATTAAACTTGAGAATCTCAGGTAATCTGTCCTATCACTTTAAAAACAGAGCAAGATAGTAGTGGTGACTGCAATCTAAAACCGTGACCCATGAAACTTAAGCATAGAGAAAATAATTTGTAGTGTTAGATAACAAACCTGGCCAGTTTATTGTAAATTCTTGGTTAAGTGATTAAAACAAAACATATATATATATATATATAGATATATATATCTATATATATATATCTATATATATATATATATATATATCTATATATATATATATATATATATATATATATATATATATATATATATATATATAGATATAGATATATATAGATATCCTTTCGAGGCAAAGCCTTATTTTTCAAATCAATTATATAACGGCTTTTCCTATGCAATGGCAAATTGTTCTTGCTTTTGTGTAAGTTGTTTCTTAAAACAGTTTAAGCCTGCTCCTTAAAATAACTCTCCATAGTGCATTTTACTGAACCCTTCTCCTTTTGTTTTGTTATTGTATTTTCCAACTTATAGCAGAACAAAACAAGATACCTGAAATAGTCAATTACAAAACAGGAAATGGATATCAGTCAGCAGCTTGCAACTTTTTCAAGAGATTTGGGAGAGCTTTGAGAGGAAAAAAATATTTGCAGATTGGCTGAAAAAACTTTCAGATTTTAAATTTTACTGTTTTTCTAAAATCAATATGATGGTATTAGGGAAAAAGTGTAATATATATATATATATATATATATATATATATATATATATATATATATATATATTAATTTTAATTACATTTTTTACTTGAATAATGTTAAAGTCAACATCCAAAACTGTTTTAAATTTAGTGTCAACACCAAGGATTATAACTGTAATAAACAATACATACATTTTAAATCATATTTCTTTTTGGATTGGTTTATATAATTACATCATACAGCATTTTACTTTTCTCCACAAGAAAGATACACGATGTAAGAGCTCCAATCATTGATATAACATAAATGGAATGAAATTAGTGGGGTCTCTTAATTGTTTCGCTGCCAGAAGTGTTACAACATACTGACCTCCCCTGTCAGGAATATTTTCTGCTCCGGAAACACCTGCTACATATTTTTCATTTCTTCGTTGCACTTTCAAAGCACAAAGTATTTATTTCAACAACAGATGTCTTTATACAAATGTGGTGGAAGAATAAAATAATTCTACAGAATTCAGCAAATGTCTGCATGCATTGGTCTTGTTTTTGGAGGGTTTTCAAAAGTCTGATTTGTCAGAGAGCAATGAAATATAGATCAAAAACTTTGAAAAAGACTGAAGATGGAATTTCATTGTCATCACCACATTGGAGGGTCTTCATATCTGGAAAGAGAAAAACACAGCACATTAAGAAGGTTGTTGTTGCAGGCACATTAAAATAAATTGTATTAGTATATTATGCTTTATAATATAGAGAGTCCGATTTCTAGTCCAAGAGTATGCAGAAACAGGTCATCTATCTGGAGACCTAAAAGGAAGGTTCATCCTAACACTAAAATCTCTACATCTACAGGCATCCACGATCTAAGACTAACCTATCTAGCCCTGTAAAGAATAAATCGCTATACATACCCTTTCTGAAGACATTTGGTTCTCCAGCTGCAGGAGCTCTGCAGAGGAGACAGCCGACAACGGCTGGGAAATTATGTCACCCATTGACTTACTATGCGGCTTCCGTTGTCAATGCCTCCTCTGCACCTGCCTCCACAGCGAAGCTGTCAGCGGCGGACCAGACCTGATCGGCTTCAGAAAAGGTATGTATAGCGATTTCTTCTTTACATGGCTAGATAGGTTAGTCTTAGATCGTGGATACCTGTAGATGTAGAGATTTTAGTGTTAGGGTGGAGTTCCCCTTTAAAGTGAACCTGTACTATGCCTATGAAAATTTAAGGATATAGCTGTGGTTTATATTCGGGTAGAGAGGGCTTCATTGCACTCTTCAAAAGTTATGTAAAGAGGCATCATGATAAGGTCCCAGAAATTACCTCCCCTGGCAATGACATCAATAGACACATGTTTAATATGCCAAATTAGAAATCGAGCTCTATTATACAAGTGCATTGCACATGAATGGTTACAAATCTAGGTTTCTCAAATTTATTTATTTATTTCTCAAAGTTATTTTATGTTATGTTTTCCCCCTGATTTATGCAACTGCAACTAGTGACACAACTTTGCACTTTTGCTTTCCCACTGCTGCTACTGGCACCTCCCTATTGGCCACTAGGTAATAGGTGGCCTCAGTGAGGGGCAAGAGAGTGAGGGGGGTTCGATTTTTATGCAAATTACAGCCGCCACTAACTAGCCATAGCTGGCAAGGGAGTGAGGGGGGTTCGATTTTTAAGCAAATTACAGCCGCCACTAACTAGCTATAGCTGGCAAGAGAGTGAGGGTGTTAGATTTTTATGCAAATTACAGCCGCCACTAACTAGCTTTAGCTGGCAGCGCTGGTCTGTGCATACTGACAGTGAGGAAGTCTCCCTGCTGTCAGAATATAATAGCTCAGTGGAGATAATTCCCTTTAAGCTTGTAACCCTAAAGCATTTTTTATTTTTATTTTATTAAAATTCCCTCTAACAAGCTATATCACTAATGCCAAGTACACACGGTTGGAATTTCAGACAAGAAAAATTTGACGTGAGCTTTTGGTCAGAAATTCCGACCGTGTGTAGGCCCCATCAGACTTTTTCGGAATTTCCGACAGCAAAAATTTGAGAGCTGGTTCTCAAATTTTCAGACGGGAAAAGTTCTGATGTGTCAGAAATTACGATCGTCTGTACGCAAAAAAACATGCATGCTCGGAATCAATTTGAGGCATGCTCTGAATCATTGAACTTAATTTTTCTTGAGTACGTCACCGCGTTCTTGACGGTCGGAATTTTGTGTGCAGTTATGCAACTCAAGTTTGAGCCAAAATTGTGTCTGAAAAAAATCTTATTTACTTGTCCGAATTTCCAATCGTGTGTACGCGGCATAATTCTTAAAAAGTCCTCAAATCTATATTAGAAATAATAATAATATAAAATTGACGATATAAAAAACTCCAGATGTCTTGTTACATTTAGATAATCCACATCAGATCCTCACTGGTATTCTCCCCACAGATTATGATGAGGAGATGGTGTATGAAAAGTATAAAAGAAAGACAAATAGTGCTTTCTGTATACTAATAATTCAAGATACAATAAAAGATGTCAGACTACTCACATGCACAGTGGATTGACATGAAAAGGTCAAAAGCATAAATGTTCCACTAGTACAGCCTCCAGTGCATAGAGAAAACAAAATGCTGTTCCCCACTCCTAACACAACATTCCATTACCATGTGTTCAAGATTGGCCACTCACCTTATCCTATAAAATATCTCCTCTGCGGATCCGATGCAAATTTGCACAGGAGCCTTGTGCGTCTTTTGGTTCATTTCAGGTCTGAATTCAGCCCAAAATTCAGGCTGAAATCGCACCTGAAATGGTGAACAAGGATGCACCAGACCTCTACTATGAGCCGCATGCGAAGATCGTGTGAACCCAGCCTAACATGTGGTAGGGAACTATAATAGTGCAAATGCAGATAAGAAAACCTTAGTGGCTTTCTCATTGCCATCTGAACAAATGCTCTGCATAATCGTTGTCTTTAATAGTAGAACAGTATCTGAACACTTTAAACTGATTCCTGGCAGGAGTGCCACTGGGTATACTGATAAGAACAGTGCTGCCACCCTATGTGAGTATACTCTACCCATTATAACTGTGGCTAGGACTGCTGGTATCGACACCAGTGAAAAAAAAAGTATATAAATACAGGTCTTTACACATCTGACAATGTTCTACTGTTTGTTATGTGAATAAAGTTACAGTAAAATGCTTTTATTTTTTAAAGCCACACACAAACTATATGTATGCAAAGCAGTAATATTGATGAAATGTTGAGAATTAGCAAGAAAAAAATATATGAAACTATGGTAAAGAACAGTAATAGTAGAGAGCTAGCCAAGGCTGAAATTAATGGTTTATACGGTTCTAATAGCTTTTTGGGCTATACTTCTCTTCTGGGTCACAAGACTACACTTATGTCAGGATCCACCCAGATGCCTGACCGACAGTTGGCTCAGCCTCTCAGCCAACCTCTCCCTCCCCCTCCACAGCTTGGCCCTTCAGTGAGTGGTTGAGGGGCAGAGCAGTAAGCCGGTGACTGGCAGTCACCAGCTCTCTGCTCAGTGAAGATTGAGACCTGAGTGATCAGTGGTCATGTAATCACTCAGTTCTCTGTCTTAGAGCCAGCGGGGGGACAGCTGCAGCATCTGACCGATGCTGCAGCCACATAGGTCAGTATGTATGTTTGTTTTTTTTACATCGTGCACTTCTCCTTTAAGTCTGCATCACTGCAGCAGAAGTTCTACCTTCCATATTAAATATGGAATTGATATTAATTTTATTGATATTATGAAGCACACAATAGGAATAGTGGGGGCACCTGGAAACACCCTTTCTGTAGTAAGAACAGTCAGACATGATGGAGGTGAAAATAAGATCTATTAGTGACTGTACCTTGAGCTATATTTAGAAGTCCTGATGCCCCAGGCAAACATTTATGATTACACTCATTGTATAAGCTCTTGTCTCATGTGGCTATTCTTGCTGTCTTCTTAGGCACAGTTCTATAAGCACCTTATGGTTACCACAGCTCAAACCTTACTTTCTGTTGGTACAAAGGCAGATTAGGTCACCCTTCTAGGCAGTCTGACCTGGAATAGGCTTTGGCCAGATCCCAGTAATATAGGCATTACAGAGCATCAAGCAGTGGTTGTATAATCACATTTTACACAACATATATTTAATATTTGACTGGATATTTGCCAACATAAGGCACACCCGATACAAAGTCTAAAATGTACAGATTTACTAATTTATAAGGAAACCTTGGCTAATAAATACCCATATTACTGTCATCCAAAAATGTACCGGTGCTAAACTTAAAACATACTGGCAGTGGAAGAATGGAGAATGATAGAAGTATGCTAAGAATGGGAGTTTTTTGGCTAGGCTGTGGGAGTGCGGCAAATAACCTTCAAGTTAGCCAGTAAGGGGTATCACTTAAAGGAGCTGTAAAGGAATTTTTATTTTTTTTTGCTTAAATGACTGTTTACAGGGTATAGAGACATAATAGTTAACTGATTCCTTTTAAAAATGATTAAAAATAGATAAAAATCAATCATATAATGTGCCTGCACTTTCAGTTTTGTTTTTCATCTAGTTTCATGCTTCTGTGAAGGACAGAGACACAGAGCCAATAGAGGGCAGTGTTTGTTTTTAAAATGAAACTGATTGGTTGTGAGGGGTTTTAGACACACAGTAATCACACCTTCTTGATTAGAGACCACAGAGAGAAGCTCCCAGTACTGTACTTTTTTCATAAGGAAACAGACAACCAGGAAGTGTGCAGAACAGAGAAGGATTACAGCAAAAACGAACAATGAGGACATGAAACCAGGACTGCATTAGGGTAAAGGAAGCTATTTAGCTAAAAAAAAAAAAGTCCTTTAGTGACCCTTTAACCACTTGTTTACTAGGCACATATACACCCCTCCTGCCCAGGTGAAATTTCAGCTTCCGCCACTGCGTGGCTTTAACTGACAATTGCGCGGTCGTGCGACGTGGCTCCCAAACAAAATTGACGTCCTTTTTTCCCCACAAGTAGAGCTTTCTTTTGGTGGTATTTGATCGCCTGTGCGGTTTTTATTTTTTGCGCTATAAACAAAAATATTTAAAAAATTATGAAAAAAAATACAATATTTTTTACTTGTTGCTATAATAAATATCCCAATTTAAAAAAAACACACTTTTTTTCTCAGTTTAGGGCGATACGTATTCTTATACATATTTTTGGTAAAAAATAAATAAATAAATCGCAATAAGCGACTGGTTTGCGCAAAAGTTATAGCGCCTACAAAATAGGGGACATAATTATTCTTTTTTATTATTATTTTTTTACTAGAAATGGCGGCGATCTGCGATTTTTATTGGGACTGCGACATTATGGCAGACACATCAGACACTTTTGACACATTTTTGGCGTTATTCACATTTATACTGCGATCAGTGCTATAAATATGCACTAATTACTGTATAAATGTGACTGGCATTGAAGGGGTTAACACTAGAGGGTGAGGAAGGGGTTAAATGTATTCCCTACATATTGTTCTAACTGTGGGGGGGAGGGGGGGTGACTGGGGGGGTGACCGATCTGTGTCCCTATGTACAAGGAACACAGATCGGTCTCCTCCTCTCCAGAGACAGGACGCTGTCTCTGTGTAAAACGGCAATGAGAGATGATCTCATATGTTTACATATGAGATCATCTCTCATTCGCCGCACAGATCGCATCGCAAACGACCACTCTGATTGGCTGTTCGCGGCGATCTGTGATTGGCTGTGTCCAAGGGACTCTGGAGCGCGCACGGGGAACGTGCTAGTGACAGGCCGTCAATTGATGTTGTTGGCAATTTAGATCCGCGCTAAAGCCGGTATTCGGCTATAGCGCGGATTTCAACAGGTTAAACTCCAAAATGTCTACATTATTTAATGGCTAACATATTCTAATACTACTATAATCTGAATTAAAAAAGAGATTTCTGTTACTGTATATACTACAAGATAAAAGGCTACAATTGTGAGTTTTAAGGAAGGTCTTGTATCAGATTAACTTTGTTTACTTTTACTTTTTAAATACAAATTATGCATATTTAAAATGTTATTATTTTTCAAAAATCTGCAACTAATTAGAAAATGGATTTTGCTGCACAAACATCTATTCAACATCTAAGTTTCTAGATGCTGTCATGGAATGGGATACCTATTCTTTATAATCACATCATAAATACGGTAAGTCATATCTAATGTAACCTTTTCTCTTACAGTATCTACCTTTATTCTGTTTTAGGTATTTTTCCTTCCTTCTTCCAGGAATAACACTGAGAAATACCACTCCAGTACAAGCAGAATACATTTATTTGCATCGTGTGAAGTAGGTATTCTAAAAGTGGTCTGCTTTCATTAGTAAAATTACATTCCTAGCTGTGATCTGAGATAGAAGATCGCATGGGGTCTAGGAGTAATGATATGTGTAGGGTTACCAGAATTCTTTTGTCAACTCAACCCAATCAACTGAAAAATGGAAGTTATCTTCATTTCAAAGTGACAGAAATAAAGAAATAACTATAAAAAGGGGCAGTATATTAAATGTACTAATATTATACGCATACACATTCTATTCTTGAATGATCTCACAAACATACAGTAAATGACCATTCTTCCAACCTACATCTATATACTGGATAGTGCATGTCACACAAACCTCCTGTAGGAGGATTCATGTATCTTGAGTTTCTACTTGCTTAAGTATTTAACAACATCCATGAGTGCAACAAAGAAAATAATTTGTAACTTGAAATTTATTAAAGCTATGTGGTGGGTTCCTTATGATTTACATCTCAGCCTCAGAATTGACATACTCTTTTTAAGAGTAAAACATATGTAACTATCACAGCCGATTAACCTATTTTAACCACTTAAGCCCCGGACCAAAATGCAGCTTTTTGCAAATTGGCACTGCGTCGATTTAACTGACAATTGCGCGGTCATGCGACGTGGCTCCCAAACAAAATTGGCGTCCTTTTTTCCCCACAAATAGAGCTTTCTTTTGGTGGTATTTGATCACCTCTGCGGTTTTTATTTTTTGCGCTATAAACAAAAATAGAGCGACAATTTTGAAAAAAAAACAATGTTTTTTACTTTTTGCTATAATAAATATCCCCCAAAAATATATAAAAAATAAGTATTTTCCTCAGTTTAGGCCGATACGTATTCTTTTACCTATTTTTGGTAAAAAATCGCAATAAGCGTTTATCGGTTGGTTTGCGCAAAATTTATAGCGTTTACAAAATTAGGGATAGTTTTATTGCATTTTTATTATTATAATTTTTTTACTACTAATGGCGGCGATCAGCATTTTTTTCATGACTGCGACATTATGGCGGACACTTCGGACAATTTTGTCACATTTTTGGGACCATTGTCATTTTCACAGCAAAAAATGCATTTAAATTGCATTGTTTATTGTGGAAATGACAGTTGCAGTTTGGGAGTTAACCACAGGGGGCGCTGATGGGGTTATGTGTTCCCTAATGTGTGTTTACAACTGTAGGGGGGTGTGGCTGTAGGTGTGACGTCATCGATCGTGTCCCCCCTATAAAAGGAATGACACGATCGATGCAGCCGCCACAGTGAAGAACGGGGAAGCTGTGTTTACACATGGCTCTCCCCGTTCTTCAGCTCCGGGGACTGATTGCCGCACTTCAGTGAGTCCCGCGGTCCCGGTGCTTCGGACGGGTCACAAGAGCGCGCCCGTGATCCACGGCTGGGTAGTAGTACAGGACGTACCTGTACGTGGATCTGCCCAGCCGTGCCATTCTGCTGACGTATATGTGCGGGAGGCGGTCCTTAAGTGGTTAATTGGCCCAGGTGTGCATGAAATCTATTTTCAGTCAATGTTGAAAGCTGATCCCCAGCTTTACTGTCACTTTAAGGTTGAATATATTTTTATAAATTTTAACAAAGAAACAATAACATGAATAAAGGGGAGGGGTGCAAAATAAAGAAAAAATGGGGGGGGAGCCATTCTCACACACATGCAGAAATGCTTGAAACCGTCCTATTATTGTTACTTTAAATAGTTTGCTTGGGCCATGCTGGCCTAAATGAACTATTTCACACACTAACACGTGTGCACACTGGGCAGGCTTTATAAACTATATGTAGCCTCAGCAAAATACAGTGTACAGCCTTTTGCTCTGGCTGTAAGACCAGACCTTTTCATCTCACACCTAGAACCAAATAAAGTCGGGTTAAGTAGTTTTCCCTAGTTTTTGCTTAGCCATTCATAGGCGCTGAATGAATACTTGCTCTGATTGGCTACATCAGAGATCATCAGCTCACCTCTCTGCCCCAGCCAATCAAAGGAAGCTTTGTAGTTATTCAGAGACTAAAGCTACATGTATAGCTGAATGCCAGTCAGCCAGGCCCGATTTTGTTCTGGGTGTGAGAAGGGAAGATCTCATCTCACAAGGCTCTATACTTTATGTAGCTGAGACTACATACATAAAGCCCAGCAGGTGCGCCTTTTAGTAATGGAAACAGTTTGGGCAAGTTTGGCCCACATAAACCTTTAACATTAAACACGTACTGTGACAGGGCAGCTCATACAGGCTCATACCTGTAGGTCGCACCCTAATTCAGGATTCTGGGGGCGTGTTTGCCCCCACCCGTCGGCTCTGTTGTGATTGAACACAGTGAGACTTGGACAGAACTGCCTGGCCAAGGATTCATGGATGGGACCTGCTGATCGACTGTGTCCAATCATAGCGCAAGGCCCTGTGTTAACAATCAACACAGGGCTCTGTACAGAAGGAACAATCTATCTGTTTATCATCTTTGTAGTACATTAGTATAGTGAAAGTGTATTTTATTAGTATTGATTATTGTATTAGTGTCACTGGTGATGTCATTGGCAGTTAGTTCCCACTCAATGTCAGTGCAGAAAGCAACTCACTGATTACCGCCATCACTATTATTTATATATATATATATATATATATATATATATATATATATATATATATATATATATATATATATATATAAAAAATCCCAGTACATATACTACAACTTTCATACAAACCAATTAATATACCCTTATTGGGATTTTTTTTACCATAGACATGCAGCAGAATACATTTTGGCCAAAATGTACGAAGAAATTATATATTTTTTGACTGATATGTTTTATAACAGAGAATAGAAAAAATCATTTTTTTTTTTAATCTTCAATTTTTATTTTCTTTATATAATAATAATAAAAAATACACACCACCAAAAAAAAAGTGAAAAAATTATATATACATTTCATGCAGGTACATAATCGCATGTGCAGTAGTGCAGTGCTGAATAGCAAAAAAAATGGCCTGGTCATGAAGGGGGTAAAATCTTCCAAAGCTCAAGTGGTAAAGTGACAGTAAAGTCAACTTTACTGATGAGCCTCATCCTCTAGCAGTCTAGCTGTACATTTTAGTAGGTCAGACATCTGGAACAAGTAAATATGTTGTTTCACTAGCTGGATTGGTGATTCATTAAAAAGTGAAACAATGATGACCTTGGGGTTTGATTATCCTAGTCAGTAAATACTTTAAGTTTCAAGATGGGCAGTATTTTCTAACATGATAATATCTACAACACAGTGGCATGACCTCAAAGTAGTAGGCGGAAAGTAACTCTAGAAAGTATTATTTAATGGAATTGTAATTGATGCTTGGAACAGATTCCAGAAGAGGCATTGAGTCAGCCAACATTAAGTTAAATTATAAATGTTGACATAAACGCAGGTCTATATTCAAACAAAAAGGTTAAAAACCCCAAATTCCCTCCTTGACGAACCACTTATACACATATTAGGGGGCAGCCATCGAAAATGAGTAACACCCCAAGACATTATATATTTTCTGAAAGCAGAGATCCTGGAGAATAAAATGTTGGTAGTTGCAAATTTTCTGTAGCACAATATTAACACAAATATTTATTCTGGACACAGCAGTCAGAGAATGACGGTTCTGAAACTGGAAGTGACAAAATATCTGTCACTTTCAGCTTTATTAACTGGAAAGGATGATCAGCAAATGGATGTTCACCAATCTCCCTCAGCTCTACCAGCATCTGCCATACCAGGCCCCCAGGAGGGGCAATACTGCTCAGAATACAAGGTGCAGAAAATGTTCAACCAGGGAAGGGGGAAACATTTTGGGGAAGTGATCACTTCCAGTAAAAAAGCATGTACGTTGACGTAAAGTAGAACTATAGGCAAAACTTTTTTTCCCATTTTGGATATCAGTTTTTTTTTTTCACCACCTGTTTCCCATTGCAGAGATTTACCTTTATTTCCTGTCCCATAGCCTAATAGCAAGTGAAAAGAAATCCCTGCAAATTAAAGGAATTCCTTGGAGGCCCCCCAGGTCACCAAAACTAGTGTCCCCATTGGAAGATTTCCCCTCCATTACTTTTCTGGGGACAACCCAAAATGTGAGATTTTCTCTTTACTTTCACTTTTAACGATATTTGTAAACAGGACAAATAGAGAGGGCGAAACTCCTAAATGGGGGCACAGACAGCAAAAAAAAAAACTGACAAGCATTCTCATCCCTCTTCACTCTATGCAAAAGAAAAAAAAGGATTGCCTTTAGTTATACCTTAACACTTGTGAACAACACAGCCCTGGCTGCTTTAGCAGCAGCAAAGGGGTTAAACACCTGTTCTGCTATCGCTTTCATCTTACATCAGTGTCAGAAAAATGGTTAAAGATATGTACCATGCCACAATAATTTCCTGTAGTAATATTTCAATTTTGAGTGATCAGTGCAGCCATTTAAGGTCTGATTTAATTTTTACTGCATGCTTAAAGTGAACTAGCGAGCAGGTTATGGACATGCAATTATTTCCACTTCACAGCCACTAAATAAGCTGACAAATGACAATCTTGCACAAACTTTTGTATCTGCAGGTAAGCACCGTGGAGTGGTTTATCTTTAAAGCTTATGTCAATAAAAAATTAAAAAATATTCCTTACATCACTGCAATACATGATAATTGTTTTCCATGTTTTATCAATATATACACACTGTAAGTACATAAGCATTGATGTGTCAGAAATATAATTGGCACCTTTATTTTTACATGATAACATGTATTTTTGGCTCTGATTTGTGTTGTCAGCCTTGCCTACTTTATTTTGATGTATTCCGAAGAACACAGAACTCCTTCTCCCCATCTTCATGTCCCTTCCTTGTGCACAGGTAGAGAGAAATGTTATTAGCTCCCAAGATTTCTGGCAAAACCACCAGATATAATAAAACATCATCAATGGTATATTTAGCAGACCAGAATGGAGCAAATAAGAAAAGATCATTGTTAGGGTTAACATACACCTTAAAGCGGATGGTTCACCATAAATAAATATTAAAAGCCAGCAGCAACAAATACTGCAGCTGCTGACTTTTAATATTAGGACACTTACCTGTCCTGGAGTCCAGCGGCGTCCGCAGCAGAGGATGAGCGATCGCTCGTCACCCTGCTGCTCCCCCCTCCATCCACGGCGAGGGAACCAGGAAGTGAAGCGCTCCGGCTTCACTGCCCGGTTCCCTACGGCGCATGCGCGAGTCGCGCTGCGCCCGCGATTGGCTCCCGCTGTGTGCTGGGAGCTGAGAGTTCCTAGCACACAACGGGAAAAGCCCGTCTTTTGCCCGAGACTGCGGGCCGGAAGTGGGTGCGGATACCTGTCTTTAGACAGGTATCTGCACCCCCCTCCCCCCTGAAAGGTGTCAAATGTGACACCGGAGGGGGGGAGGGTTCCGATCAGCGGATCTTCACTTTAGGGTGGAGATCCGCTTTAAAGTTCACAGTAGAAACATTAGAGCAGAAGCACTGGATTCATTCTCTAAGCTAACTCATCTCACTCCTTCTTTCCTTCCAGCTTTCTAAGCAGGAATGCTGTTAGAAACCACAGGACCCCATACAACTAACTTGGCAGGGCCCCCAAATAAACTTAGTTTACTACGCTTCAGTTATGACTGAACACAGTTTGTTCATTCAAGAAAGGAAGAGGCTGGTAAATATTACATTTTCACTGGACCCTTCTACCACTAGTAAAGAGTGAGGCCGACAGCACTGCAGCGGTAGGGGGGGGCTTGGGCAACAGGGGGAATCGCATGGTGCAGAGTGAGGGTTATTTGTGTGGGGGGGAATACTGGAATCAATTCTCTGTATGGCTCTCTCTGCAGCAGCTGAAAGCTGGCATGAGGGAGAGGAGAAGAAGCCAGCTTTCAGCTGCCGATCATCGCCCTTGCCCAAATATGATTTACTCTGCTGGCCTGGGCCCCTTACAGAAGGACTGGTTTTAGCCCCTTATCCATGGCCCTGCTTCTAAGTACAGAGGGAAGAATGAAACAGAGTGAGCTGCTAAAAGAATGCATTAAACCATTTCAATGTTTCTGCTGTAAACTTAGGAGATGAAACTCTTCCACAGTACCTGCAGCTAAAAAAAGCTAATGAGGAATTGATTTAAAACTTATTTACAGCTTGTCAAAAAGACCTAAATATGGTACTTTAAGGACCACACCCTTTACATGGCTACACCTAAACTGTCTTTTTATCAGTACAGTTTAGATTTAAAATATTAAAACGAGTTCAATTAAACAAAACAGCAGGGTCGTCTTAATAATATTATTGCAATCCTGTATTAGTGTTCCAAGAGAACAAAATTGGTAAATGTGAAGACAGGAGCCAAACTGGCATTGCATGCTATTATATATTTATGGAGCTTGTATGATAAATGCAGTAGTAAATAAAATATTCAAATTAAAATGTGCATGCAGATATAGTAGAGCAATCACATTATAAGGTTGTAATTAATCTGGATAAAGGATTCTTATTAAATATATGTTTCAGTATATTATAGCATAGCCTCATTAACGTTCATTTTATAATTGGAATAACATCATAAATTGGACGTTTCAGTTCATGAGCATGTTGTTCAGACAGCAAGAATTACCCACTTGAAAAGTGGTTTTCTGTGACTGTTATCTATTGATCATTTTGTCAAGTCTAATAAAACGCCTTGCCCGGGGGTAAACAGATCTGTTTTGACATCCAAGAAATTGAAGACACTGGGTGTCACTATGAACGCTAACACATTTCATTCTAGCTGTCTTATTTTATTTTGATAGTTTGCAGCAATGTTATTACCAAAGAATCTTCATCATTTAGTGGGAATTGCGGCTTTTTATAAATTGGTTAGGTTCACATTGGTGCAATTTGACATGTCAAATCGGCGGCAATTGCCAAAAATGGCACTGCTCTAACCGGTGCGACGCTGCATTTGTGGTGCCACACAGATTTCAAGTAGCTTCTCTACTACTTTTGGCAATTTCAGGGTGTGATTTCCATTGACATTTGTGCAGAAACCCACACAGATGTCTCTTAAATCACCACTGAAATCAGGACTGATGGGAATGAAAGCATCCAAGTTCTTACCAGCCACTTGATGACTTAGATTAGAAGATTTTGAACAACCTAATCACTGTTTTTATTTGGGTCACACACCTACTAAGGACCTAACTCACACTATGAGGCATTTTGGCTGGGTGACATTACAACACTCCATACTTACAAGTAAAATGCTCAGTAGGTATTTAAATTTTCATCCCAATGTGACTTGATTGGGATTTGGGGGTGGCAAGACATATAGGGGTTTATTTACTAAAGCTGGAGAGTGAAAAAACCGTCTCACTTTTGCATAGAAATCAATCAGCTTCCAGGATTTATTGCCAAAGCTTAATTGAACAAGCTGAAAATAGAAGCTGATTGGATACCATGCACAGCTGCACCAGCTTTTGCGTGTACCAGTTTTAGTAAATCTCCTCCATAGATACATTAAAATGTTTTAGTATGTTTTGCAAAAAAACCTTGATTCTGTCCAATGAAGATCTTAACACACTCTTTTTCCCAGTAAGATGTACAGGTATTGTACAGGTATAAAGCAGGAGGAGAACTATGGGACAGCAAACTTATGTTTGTTCTGAGGTATTACTTTAAGATTTAGTAACTGAATGAACTGCCTTCAATGGCCTGGGCAGGTTAAGTCCGGTACACATGGGCCGAATGTCGAGAGACAACAACCGGTTCAAAAAAAGCCAACATTCGGCCCATGTGTATGTTGGCCTGTCTGACAGAAGCCATCCATTTGTTGTATGAGCATCCTGGAAAACCAGCATCTGCCCGATTCCGGATCAGTGCTCTCAGCCAATGGCAGAGAGTGCTCTGGCGGGGGGGTCGTCCTCCTGTCAGAATACAACAGCTCAGCAGGGGGAGATGGCTGAACTAACTAACATGGTTAGTACAGTGTCTCCGACCGGAGCCGACAGTTTTCTTTCGTTCAACAGGTGGGGGTTATATATTGGTAGAGTATGGCTAAATTATCATTGTTGTATGAATACTGTTACAATGTCCCTTATATTATGCATATTAATCCCTGTTTTAGATCAAAGTCAAGTCATTTACAAATTGACAGTAACAAGAACACCAGAAAGAAGAAAGAAAACCACACCATGATAACCACAGTCATGCAGATTAGGACTATAGGAAACAATGGTGGCAGTGGACAAGGGCGAGGTCTTTGGCACCTAAGTAATGTGGTTTCCAATCTTTGAATGGAGAATGGGTGGAGGAACTAAAGGTCCACCTTGTCATTCATAGTTCATGGAAGCTATAGTAGGGGGCAGAAATTGTAGGCATAATCGGCTCTTTATGAGTGCCTGTGACAGCTCCAGCCAATCATATAAATCATCACAGCATCAGAAGTTGGCGGCTGTGGGGGTATGGGGTGAGGGAGCAGAGAACTTTGGGGTGAGGGAGCAGAGAACTTTGGGGTGACGGAGCAGAGAACTTAGGATTAAAAAAAAATACCTAAACTTAGGTCTCAAGTAATTTCCCTATATTAAGTATTTGTTTAAATCAAATCATTCACACATCAATCACATATAAATGTAGAGAATAACTGTTACAATCAATCAAAACAAAGAGGAAAAGTGAATCCCTAAATGTTTCCTCTGGATTGCAACGTTTTTATCTATTTTAAATGCTAATACTGTATAATTAGATTATATAATATACAGTATATTATATACAGCTTTGCATGTATTATAATACAGCATCATTAAAGGTTTGCCTTCAGTCTGAAAAATATTACAGTGGCTTACTTATGACGACATTAAAGCATTTTTCTTTCAGGATGTTTTTTAAATAAAAAAGATCTATTAATCTATTATCACATTATGTCGTATCATGATAAAATATCAAACATGGTACCAAATGACATTTACTTTAAAGACTAACCAACATGAAACAGATACATTATCAGATGAATAAAATAAAGTATAGCTATAGATGAATTAGCTGGAAGATTATTTGCTGTGTTGGAATTCCATCTTTTTTAAATGTTTTTATAATTAAAAAAAATCTCCTTAGCTTGATGTTTAAAAGACTTTCACTCTTAGGATGATAAAATATTTTACCTTTGGGGCCATTTTCCTGCATGGCTTTTTGGTTATCTCTTTTTGCAGCCTGATGAAAATTCATCCGTATGAGAAATAGTAAATAAAGCGCCTGAACATTCCATTAACGTTTCAGCATGTCTGTAACCTCTGGCACTCCCCGTCCTAGTGTCATGCAATGTTATCACTATTACAGACTCTTCCTAAGACTCTAGCTTGGGTGCTGACCATGACTAACTATTTTTACATAGCAGAGTACGAACACAAAAGACCTTCAACAAACCAAAAAGCACATTGCTGTAGAGGGCAAGTAAGATTTGACATTTTAAACTGGAATTTTGATATACTGAAAAATGTGATATTTGGTTTTCATACAAATAAGATTATTTAAATCTAGCAAAAAAAAAAAGTTGCTTTCAACATCAGGTTTTCGCTTGGCAAATAGAAAAAAATAATAATATGAGAGTATTTTATTACTGAATAAGGTAATTCTAAAATTAAAATATATATATATATATATATTTTGAAATAAACTAAAGACCCAAATTAGTCTCTCTGTCACTCTTGAATATATGAATAGTGTATGCTATGGGGTAGATTTCCTAATAGCAAAAAGGTTGTTTACCTTGCAAGGGAAGTTGCACAGTGCAAGAGAGAAATTTTTCCCCAAAACTTAAAGTGGTTGTAAGCCCTTACAGACCAATTTTACCTACAGGTAAGCCTAAATTAACCACTTGCTTACTGGGCACATATACCCCCCTCCTGCCCAGGTGAAATTTCAGCTTCCGCCACTGCGTCGCTTTAACTGACAATTGCGCAGTCGTGCGACGTGGCTCCCAAACAAAATAGACATTTTTTTCCCCACAAGTAGAGCTTTCTTTTGGTGGTATTTGATCACCTCTGCGATTTTTATTTTTTCCGCTATAAATAAAAAAAAAACGAAAATTTGGAAAAAAAAATATTTTTTACTTGTTGCTATAATAAATAGCCCAATTTTTTAACAAAAAAAATGTATTTCTCATTCTAGGCCGATACGTATTCTACATATTTTTGGTAAAAAATAAAAAAAAATTGCAATCGCAATAGGTTGCGCAAAAGTTATGCCTGGGTGCCTGGGGGACATCGCGGCCGCCAGTCACGAGCACCGGCATCTCAGTGATGCGGCAGGCATGCACACGCTGCTGCCGGTGGCACTCGCGCACCCCCCAGTGGCTGGAGGCCATATATAGATGGCCTCCCGGCAATTGGGATCCACACTGCGGCCGTACAAAGTCGTACGGCCGGCAGGAAGTGGTTAAGGCTTACCTATAGGTACAAGAAATATCTCCTAAACCTACAAGGTTTACAAAATATTTCCAAAAGACAGGCGTGGATGTCTATGGTGCATGCGCCGTAGACAGCGGTGTGCAGGCACACTGAGCGTGCCACTTCTAATCGCGATCATGCCGTTAATGGCAGCTACCTCACGCATGCGTGGGAGTGAAATCATCGTGGCTCCGGCTAGTCACAACCCCGGAAGTCGCGGTACCCGTAAGTCACTCCGGGAGAGATGGCAGCGACGATGGTGGGCTTCGATTTCAGGCAAGTATTTCATAATAAGCTAGTATGCTATGCATACTAGCTCATTATGCCTTTGTCTTTCAGGTTGTATTTTTTATTTTTTTTTGGCTTTACTTCCTCTTTAATGAATGCTTACAAATTTCATTTTGTAAAGAATACCCAATCATATGCAGGAAAATAAAATAATTTTTGTGTGCACATGATAGGATCATGGAAGTCAGCAGAGATTAACCATCATTCATTCACTAAGATCCAAAGAAAAATGTCCTTGCAAAGTGAACTGTCTATCTATTTAAATCATACTCCTATCACAACAATTAAAGTGTAAGTAAACCCTTCTATGTGCTGACAAGGATGCTATCTTAGCCTCTATTTAGATCTGCAGGTTCCATAGCACTGTACACGTGACCAACTATGGCCCCAGCAATTTGAGGGCTTAAAGATTGGTTGAGAGTATACATCAACACACTGGGAACTGTGGCAGTTATCAGAAGAAGTATTCCTTGAATGCAGCATACAATGCACATGGGCTAACAGTCATGTGATTTTTTTGGGGGGATATCACTTAATTCAGATCATCAAAAAAAAAAATATTACACAATGATAACCTCAGTAAGTACAAAATGCAGTTTTTAAATATCGGTTTTATTTATTAAGAGAAAAAAGCTGTCCAACCCGCCTGCCCCTCTTGCAGAATTGTTTTAATTTAGTCAGGGTTTTCGAGCATGAACGGCCTGTTTAAGGTCATGCCACAGCACCTCAATCAGATTTAAGTCTGGACTTTGACTAAGCCACTAAAAACCTTGGGCCAGATTCACATACAATTAGATTCGCGTAGAGTATCTGAAATACACTACGCCGCCGTATTTTACCTGGCTCTACGTGGAATCCCGGTAGATTTTGTCCAGTAAACTACTCTCCCGGCGCAAGCCATCTACGCGAGTAGGGGGCGTGAAGCATTTAAAATAGACGCGTTCCCGCGGCGATCGAACTGCGCAAGCTCCGTTCAGAAATTTCCCGCCGTGCATTGCGCGAAATCACGTCGTTACGTCATTTTTTTTGAGTAGCGTCGTTTACGGACATTCCTATTCCCGAACGAGTTACGTAAAAAAAAATAAAAAAATTTAAATTCGACGTGGGAATGACGGCCATACTTAACATGGGCTATGCACCGTTAGACCAGCAAAAAGCTGGTCTAACAGTACATAGAAAAAAAATAGACGAAAGCGATTGCGAAGACCGCTCGTATCTTCGTGGATCGCCGTAAAAACTCATTTGCATATCCCGACGCTGAAAACGACGCGGACTCCTCCCAGCGGCCGCAAAAATATTGCAGCGTAGATCCGAAGGCTTACGAAGACGTAAGCCTCTCGGATCGAAGCCCGAAGCCGCCGTATCATGGTTTGAGGATTCAAATTAGTGATACGGCGCGCGAAATTTGAAATTATTCCTGTCTAACACCAGTTAGACAGGCGTAATTGCTCTGTGAATCTGGGCCCTTAATTTTGGCTTTTTTCAGCCATTCAGAGGTGGACTTTTGGTGTGTTTCAGATCATCGTGCTGCTGCATTACCCAACTGCACTTGAGCAGTAAAGCAATCTCCTTCAGGATTTTCTGGTAAAAAGAATTTATGGTTTCATCAGTTATGGCATGTCATCCAGGTCCTCAGGTCCTGAAGCTACAAAGCAGCCCCAGACCATCACACTACCACCACCATGTTTGACTATTGGTATGATGTTCTTTTTATGAAATTCTGTGTTAGTTTTATGGCAGATGTAAAAGGGTGCACACCTGTCAAAAAGTTTCAACTTAGTCCACAGAATATTTGCCCAAAATTCCTGGGGATAATCAAGAATTTATTTTTGCAAATGTGATATGAGCCTTTTTGTTCTTTTTGGTCAGCAGTGGCTTTCGCCTTGAAACTCTCCCATGGATACCATTTTGTTAAGTATTTTCTGTATTGTTGACTCATGAACAATGACCTTAACCTCCCTGGCGGTATGATTCTTTCAGATTTTAGGTGCTGAAAGCGGTACCATTATTTTGCATGGAAATTTGGCGTTTTACATTGCAGGCCTGTAATTCTTAGGAATAACTCACCTGTTATATTATAAATTATAATATAATAAATAATAAAAAATAATAATTTAATAATAACAATACTTTTTATTTAATACATTTTAGTATATAACCACTTAAGACCCGGACCAATACGCTGGTAAATGACCCAAGGTGTTTTTGCGATTCGGCACTGCGTCGCTTTAACAGACAATTGCGCGGTCGTGCGACGTGGCTCCCAAACAAAATTTGCGTCCTTTTCTTCCCACAAATAGAGCTTTCTTTTGGTGGTATTTGATCACCTCTGCGATTTTTATTTTTTGCGCTATATACAAAAATAGAGCGACATTTTTTAAAAAAAAACACTATTTTTTACTTTTTGTAAAAAAAAAAATCAAATAAACTAAATTTTAGTCAAACATTTAGGCCAAAATTTATTTAGCCACATGTCTTTAGTAAAAAAAAAAAATTGCAAGAAAAAAAAATAGCTACCTAGCGGGAACAGCGACACTAATACAGCGATCAGAAAAATTATCGCTTAGTGACGCTGGCAATAGGGAGTGAAAGGGTTAACTAGGGCGGTGATCAGGGGGTTAAAACTTTATTAGGGGGGGTGGGGGGGCTATCCTGAACCCAACACTAACTGTTTTTTTACACTGCCTGTCACACTGACACTAAATGCAGTGATTAGATCACTGCATTCAGTGACACTGTGACAGGGGGGTGGGGGGGGGCGATCACAAGGGTTAATATGCCTATGTGAGTGTGTGTCAGTGTTGTGTTGGTGCACACTTACTTGTGATGTCTTCTCTCATCAGCAGCGCTGGGAAACAGCGCTGCGATGAGAGAATACATCATTTCCTCCTTCCTGTGTAAACACGGGAGGAGGAAGTGACAGGTTGGGAGCGCGCTCCCATTGGCTGGGAGCGATCGCGGGGGGGGCGGGTATTCGCCGACATCCGCCCCCAGATCCCGGATCGCTCCCGGAGCCAGGGGGACCCCCGCACGCCGCGGAGGGGGTCCCGATGGGACCCCCGAACCGCACTTAGGCGGGGACGTAAATTTACGCCCTTGTGCCTGTACGTGCCATTCTGTGGCCGTATATGTGCGTGCGGGGGTCCTTAAGTGGTTAATATAATTAAGAACACTGATTTTTTTTTTTTTGGTCAAACAAGGGTGCAATATTAGTAGTCATATTGCTTCAGTAAACGTCTTGGGTATGGAAAATGTTAAAACAAGGTAGAGCACAAAGTCCAACGTCACATTCGGGACAATAGAAACGTGTTTCTTTTTGGATTTTTCTTCCGGTGTCGTCACGCTTGGAGCAGCAAACCACACACATCCTTGTGGGTGCTGTCTTTTTTTCAGTGGGTGGAATGTGGTCCAGCCCGACGTCCAGATCGGTTTACAGCTGTTGGCATCTGGTGCTTTAGAAAGATGAGTTCCGCAACCTTCCACACAAAGTCCGCATATACCATAGGCCTGTCACTCTTTTTTTTCAAAGAATGAAGGCATTCCACAGGCACTGTTCCAGAAGATGTCTGAAGATTTTTTTATAATTTTTTTTGCTGCTTCCTAATGGCTGGATAAAAGGTCATGCCCTGGTCAGCTCTGTCCACACCTCCCATGGTGTTGTTGTAGTCCAACACAACCTGTGGCTTCATCACATCCTTTCCATCTTTGGTGTGTACCATTACGATCGAGGTGTTATGAATGGTACTCATAAGGCACACGTCTTTTTTGTCCCACCACCTCAGTGCCATCATTTTTCCTTTCTGCCAGGCAATTATTTCTCCTGCCCCGAGGTTTTTATTGGCAAAGGTTGGTGGCATGTCACGCCGGTTAGGCCTTACGGTCCCATATGCATCAGTCTTGTTCAGAAGAAGGAACTCATAGGCCGCGTACACACGATCAAATCTATCTGCTGGAAACGGTCTGACAGACCGTCTCAGCAGACAGATTTGATCGTGTGTACAGGCGAGCAGACGGATTTGTCCAGCAGACAGATTTTAAAGCCTGCTTTAAAATCTGTCTGCTGGGAACCCGTCGGATCGATATGTCTGCTGGTTAGTACGCTAACCAGCAGAAATATCTGCCCGCACATGTGTCGAATGGATTCGACGCATTCGCGGAAGTGTTTGCCGGCGGGGATTTTGGTTTGATTGTGTGTACAGCGATCAAACCAAAACAGCCAGCAGACAAATCTGATCAAATCGGTCTGTCCGACCGATTTGAGCAGATTTATTTGGTCGTGTGTACGCGGCCATAGAGTTCTGGGGACGTATAAAAATTGTCTGTGGTGACACAGTAGCCCTGGTTCAGCAATGGCTCAATCAAAGAAAGAACGATGCAGCGATTCAGCATTCCAAAACTGCTGAATCGCTGGCAGAACTTGGTCTCTTTCCCGGTGTACAGGACCGAATTCCAGATGTACCCAGAGCTGGATTCACATAGCATAAATGACTTTTTGCCAAATTGAGCGTGTCTTGATGCAATAAACTGTATCCAGCTAAGTCTACCTTTGTAGGTCATAAGACTTTCGTCAATAGTTATGTCTCTCTCTGGAACATAGGTCGGCTGAAAATGATTCAAATCAAGTTGGTAAATCTCCCAATTTTTTTTCAATTTTCCAGCTGGATTCAGAAAACAGTTAAATTGGAAAGTTTAGTTCCACTTTAAATTTGTATTATGTCATATGAAAGCTGTTACAGCAGCGGGGGAGATCACTACCTTCTTTTACCTCTTACAGCAGTTTGCCAGTGCAATGGCTATGTGTCTTCTCTCTAGACATGAAAGAGTTGCTTCCACAAGCAGGCACCTATCTCTCTCATCTTGATGGCCTCAGCTCACACCTGCGCATTACAACAGGAGTGACCAGGTTTAGATTAGCTGTAAATAATGTGTAGCGCTCATTCCCGAAGGAGCCACTGTTTATATTGGACCCTCCTGGCCTGTCTAGGGTTAAACAGTTCCATAGTTTCCTCTTAGCACTTACTGACCCACCAGTAGTGAGCAATAGACTGGCTTCCACAACATTGATCTTTCGCTTGCAGAGATATTATTATTCAACGTCTAAGGGAGAGAAGGTTAGAACACAGGACACCCCTGACATCACAGCGGACTCCAGCAACAATACAAAGTGTATACTCTCAACCTTCACAGGAAAATAACCTTTTACCCAACTCATTATACTGTGAGTTAGAGCTCCTGGCTGTAAGTGAAGTAGGCTCTTGGACAAGGCATTATCTTTGTGGCGAACTCCCAGCCAAAGTTCCTTGTTATAGCACAGTTCCATTGCCCCTGGGAAGACCACATCTAGCAGGACAGGGGGAACCGATGCTCCCAACTCTGGCCTTGTCTCATGAGCACATGGTTGCCCCTTCCTAGGCAGTAGGCCTACAACCATCTCCAAGCAAGATACAGGGAAGGGGGGTTTCACAAGGTCACACCCAAAGGCAAATTAAAACATTGGGTTTGGGAGAGACCAAGTAAATGTAGACCTATCACTTTTGGTTAAGCTTATTATAACCAAGTAACACTATATATGAATAATCACTCTCGCTTAGGGGTAACAACAAGTGCCCAGCATAGTAGTTGGTTGAGCAATGGAGATGAGGAAGATAGCCAGATGTTTTAAAGGTTCAGCTGTTTACATTCATTCTGGGAATTTACTATTGTTTTTGCGAGCAAAGAAAGATATACACTGCAGAACAAATGTTATGTATCTAGCAAAAAGGAAACCAAATATGACAGCCCAGCCATTGCCCCATGGTAATAATTCCACCCACAGCAAAACAAAATTATTTTCTGCTTGAAATGGGAAATATATGCCTTCTGAGCTTTTCTCTAGTCTCTAGGGTTAGCAACCATTAAACTAAACACCTCTTATCAAACTTCAATTCAAATATGACCCCAAGGTAGAAAACATAAAACATTGAACTTTTTTAATATAAATTCTTGGGTTGAAGGCAAACTTCATCCAAAATGCATGTCTCCATTGATGATGGATGAATCAGCTCAGGTCCGCGGATTTGGCAAACCTGTCTAACCCTCTGAAGTCTATGGGACAGGGGACAATTTTTTTTGTTATTTCTGGTTATTTTCATGGCCTAATAGACAAACTCTTGTCAAAAAGCATTGTACACTGGACACTGTCATTGGGCAAAATATACCAATACAAAAACGTTTTCTTTTTTATTTATCGTACAGTGTGGAGAGGGTGTTTTTCATGCAGACTGAGGGTAACAATGACAATATACAAAAGGAAATCAGAAAAAAAAGTAACGTGTTGTCATCGCTGCTTTTTTTTTAAACAAGCCCCCCAATAAAAAGATAGCATGACATAGTGTGTCACAGTAATGTATTCTGCCCCATTTCTAATAACCCCCCCCCCACACAGTAGTATTCTGTGCCCCCTCCTCCCCGCAGTAGTGTCCTTTGCCCCCCTTTCACATCACCCCCCCCCCCCAGCAATGTACCCTGTAATGTACTCTGCCCTCCCACATACTGTTCTCTGCACCTCTGCCCCCACACACTGATGTCCTCTGCCCTCCCCCAAAGTAGTGTCCTTTGCTCCCCACACACTAGTGTCCTCTGCCCTCCCCCAAAGTAGTGTCTTCTGCCCCCCACACATTAGTGTCCTCTTCCCCTCTGCCCCGAAACACAGTAGTGTCTCCTCCCCCCACACACAGCAGTGTCCTCTGCCCCTACCCTCTCCACATGGTAATGTCCGTTGCCCCCCCCCCCCCCCCCCCCAGTAGTGTCCTCTGCCCTCCCACACACAGTAGTGTCCTCTAACCCCCCCCCCCCCCATAGCAGTGTCCTGTGCCAGCTATAACAGTGTCCTCTGCCCCCACATAGCAGTTTCCTCTGCACCCACTCCCCCCAGTAGCGTCCTCTGCCCCCCCATAGCACTGTCCTTTTCATCCCCATCAAAGTAGTATCCTCTGCCCCCCACACACACAGTGGTGTCTTTTGCCCTGATAGCAGTGTCCTGTGCCCCCCATACACAGTTGTGTTCTCTGGCCCCCATAGCAGTGCCCTGTGCCCCACAACACAGTGTCCTCTGTCCTCTGCCCCCACATAGCAGTTTCCTTTGAACCCCCAGTAGTGTCCTCTGCCCCCTCATAGCACTGTCCTTTGCATCCCCCCACCAAAGTAGTGTCCTCTACCCCCACACACACACAGTAGTGTTCTTTGCCCCAAAAAAAGTGTCCTCTGCCCCCCATAGCAGTGTCCTCTGCACCCCCCACAGTAGTGATGTCCTATGCACCCCCCACAGTAGTGTCATTAAACCCTCCCCACAGTAGTGTCCTCTGCCCCCACATAGCACTTCCTCTGCATCCCCCCTACCACAGTAGTGTCCTCTCCCCCTCCCCCTACAGTAGTCTTCTATGCCCCCCAAAGAAGTGTTCTCTGTCCCCCACAAGTAGTAACATTTGCCCCTTTCACAACACACCAACGTTTGTAGGTAGCTATTTTCCTACCTTACACTGGCTGTACAACAGAGCAGAGTGAGAGTCACAGTGCTGGATAGAGGGTGAGAGTACAGGAGCTGCCAGAGTTAACTTTTCATGTTAACAAGCTGATGATTGGTTGCTAGAGCTGCCTGTTCATGAGTCTATAACTTTGTAATTACTTATGATAAATAATTGATACATATATCATTTTTTGGGGGACAGATGGGGATTTCTCTTGACCATAAAGGGGAACGTCGGATTACGAGCATAATCGTTCCGCATTGACTTCAATGACATGCAATACCACATGCGGCCAGAGGCAGGGGGTGCCGGAGAGCCTCGGCTGACCTCGGCAAACCTCAGAAAGGCTTGTGTACGTAGTATTTCTGAGTCTTTCCGAGCATTTCCAAACGACTTCTGAACCTGCACTAATCGGCTACGATCTGCGGCGTTCGGCTCTGACACCCCCCACCCCAATCCAAACGCGGTACTGCACAGCGATTTGGCCTAAATCCTGCTCGTTTTGCGAGACAACACTCACAATCCCAGGTTCCACTGCAAAGCCTTAAAGATAACAATGTATATATGTGCTTTTAAAAAAAGTTTCCAGCAAATAATTTTGAATAAAAACATTAGTAACAGGAGATGAAACTGTTAAATAGTGATTATACAGGTTAAAAATGAAAGGGATACGTAGTAAAAAAAAGAGCATGTCCTGGTTAATTAAGAGTTAATTCCCTGTGCACACAATAAAAACTTTCCTCTGTCAGCTGCAGCTCTCTCCCTCACAAATCTGTCTGACAGGGAATGCAGGAGATAAGATAGCTACTATGTTACTTGTTTGTTGTTGTGTTGGCTTAAAATGCTACATTGAATTCTAACTGAGATTGTCTGTCAGAGTGATCATTCAGTGAGAAAGGCATCTGACTATCTCCCAGTCTCTTGAACTTTCACTCAAGTCTCATTTAACCACTTGCTTACTGGGCACATATACCCCCCTCCTGCCCAGGTGAAATTTCAGCTTCCGGCACTGCGTCGCTTTAACTGACAATTGCGCGGTCGTGCGACGTGGCTCCCAAACAAAATTGATGTCCCTTTTCCCCACAAGTAGAGATTTCTTTTGGTGGTATTTGATCGCCTGTGCTTTTTTTTTTTTTGCGCTATAAACAAAAAAGAGCGACAATTTTGAAAAAAAAAATACAATATTTTTTACTTGTTGCTATAATAAATATCCCAATTTAAAAAAAAAAACTATTTTTTTTCTCAGTTTAGGGCGATACGTATTCTTCTACATATTTTTGGTAAAAAAAAATCGCAATAAGCGACTGGTTTGCGCAAAAGTTATAGCACCTACAAAATAGGGGACAGAATTATTATTTTTTATTATTTATTTTTTTACTAGAAATGGCAGCGAGCTGCGATTTTTATTGGGACTGCGACATTATATCGGACACATCGGACACTTTTGACACATTTTTGGCGCCATTCACATTTATACTGCGATCAGTGCTATAAATATGCACTAATTACTGTATAAATGTGACTGGTATTGAAGGGGTTAACACTAGGGGGTGAGGAAGGGGTTAAATGTATTCCCTGCATAGTGTTCTAACTGTGAGGGGTGACTGGGGGAGGTGACCGATCTGTGTCCCTATGTACAAGGGACACAAATCGGCCTCCTCTCCAGAGACAGGACGCTGTCTCTGTGTGATCCGGCAATGAGAGATGATCTCATATGTTTACATATGAGATCATCTCTCATTGGCCGTGCAGATCGCATAGCAAACAGCCACTCTGATTGGCCGTTCGCCGCGATCTGTGATATAGCGCGGGCCTCAAGTGGTTAAAGTCCCATATGTTCCCCCCTCTTTTTATAGGATCTCACAGGCTGTGCACAGTAGCTGAGCAGAAGTAGATAAGAAAAGATAGGATAGTGCAAGGTGTAGAAGGCATGTTCTGTGTACAGAGGAGGGGGTTTTATGGATGTTTTTAAGACACCCAAGGTAGGTAACTGGTTAAAAGGAGAGCAGTGGAGGCTGGGGGGAAGCGTCAGCACAACTATGTTTGTGATCTACCTCCCACATTGGTACAATCATAGAAATTGAGCAGTAGTTTTCTGTGCCTGTCCCTATTCTTGCTGATGCAAAATTATCCTGACATTGGACACTTTCTATCTAAGGTTGTATTAAGAATTAGGTGACCACAGATGTAGCAGTGAATGAATGAATGAATGAAAACTTGTATAGCGCGGCACATGCGAACTGAATCGCCTCTGGGCGCTTGTTGTTCCTGTCTCCTTTGATATCAAAAGAGAAAAGTCTTGACCTTTTTCCTAAATGCTAGGTGGTTCTCCTCCAACCGAATGCTGGTTGGTAAAGCGTTCCATAGTCTGGGACCTTGGACCGCGAATCTTCTTTCTCCTTTGGACTTGAAGTTGGCTTTCGGAACCTGGAGTAGGTTCTGATTCGTGGATCGCAAAACGCGATTGGGATTATGCGCTTTTATTATTTCGCATAAATAAAGGGGGGCATTCCCATGGACACATCAATGCGTAAGACAGAGAGCTTTAAAAGCAATTCTGTCTTTGACTGGCAGCCAATGAAGGGCTCTCAGTGAAGGTGAGATGGATTCCCAGGGTTTTTTCCCAGTCACAAGTCTGGCGGCCGTATTCTGAACGACTTGCAGACGAGCGATTTGGTACTTGGGAAGGCCGAGGTAAAGGGCATTTGCATAATCCAGCCTGGAGTTTACAATTGTTCCCACCACGACCGCTAAATCTTCTTTAGGGATGAACGGAGTGAGTCTGCGTAGTAGGCGCAGTAGATGGTGAGATCCGCTGACTACTGACCCTATTTGTGCGTCCATTGTCATAAAGGAGTCAAAAATGACCCCTAGGCTTTTGACTTTGGCGCTAGGGGAGATGAGCTTGCCCAAAATAGGCGGGGGGGTCCACGCTGTTGAAAGTTGATTCCTGCGCTTGGCGTGAAACAGGAGAAGTTCTGTTTTCGCTCCATTGAGTTTAAGATAACTCTTTGTCATCCAGTCCTCTATCAAAGAGAGGCATGTCTCTAGATTGAGGTGGTGATCCTGTCTGTTGCAGATGCGGAAATACAGTTGCGTATCATCTGCATATGAGGGGTAGAGCAGTTTTTGGCTGCTGATAATCTCAAAAAGAGGACGAAGATATATGTTAAACAGCACTGGTGACAGAGGCGATCCTTGAGGGACTCCGCATGTTACTGTGCGTTTTTCAGACGTAAAAGGTCCTAACTTCACTGTTTGCGATCGGCTCTCCAGAAAAGAGGAGAACCAAGATAAATCGCCTTCTGCGACTCTGGCTACTTCAGCAAGCCGAGTCAGTAGCAGATTGTGGTCTACAGTGTCGAAGGCTGCACTTAGGTCCAACAGAACTAGGAGACAAGATTCTCCTTCGTCTGCGGCCTTGAGAACATCGTCCCATACTTTCAGCAATGCTGTTTCCGTCCCGTGTCCGGGATGGAAGCCTGATTGCAATGGGTCAAGTAGCTTGTAGGTATCTAGATGCTTTTGCAGCTGTTGCACCACTACTTTTTCCATTATCTTTGAGAGTACGTTGAGGCTTGTTATGGGACGGCGGTGGAGTGGGTCCTTGGGGTCCAGGGAGGGGTTCTTCATGATGGGTAGGATTATACCCTCTTTCAACTGTGAGGGCACTATGCCCTCCAAGAAAGACTGGTTGATAAGCTGCGTGATGGGAGGAGCCAAGATGTAGGCGCATTCCTTCAGCAGTTTTGTGGGGATAATGTCATTTGGCGCTGTGCCATTACGCAGAGTACAAATGACATTCTTAGTGGTCTCGCTGGAGATGGGTTCCAGGGTAAACTTACCTGATATAGGAGAATTTCTATGGGTGCTGTGTGAGAGGCTGCAGGGGGGGCTGAGGGGAGAATTGCTTTGCTGAATGCTTTCACGGATTGCCTCGATTTTAGTAACGAAATAATCCGATAGTTCATTGCAAAATTCTTGAGTGTCCGAACTGGGGGCTTCAATGCAACTTGGTTTCATGGTCTGGGTGACCATCTTGAAGAGTTCGCGGGGGCGGTTTAGGGCACCGTTGATAGCCTCTGAAAAATGCTTTTTCTTGGCTTGGAAAATTCCTTTGTGGTATTTTCTTGTAGTTGCCTTGTAGATGGATAGGTTTAGCTCTGAAGAACATCTTTTCCAGGCAGATTCTGCCCTTCTGCGTTCTTGCTTCAGTAACGACAGCTGGTTGTTAAACCAGCTGCGGTTGTTTTTCCGAATGCGGGTTCTTCGTTTCGGCACTACCAAGTCGGCTGACTGTAGCATGGCCGAGTTTATGGCTTCCAATGTTTCAACGGCCGTTTGATGCGGCTGAGTTGTTTCTATTTTTTTCCTTAAAGTAGTTTTGAAGAGTTCCGAGTGGAGCTTCTTCTGACATCTAGTCCAGTGTGTTGTCACTGGATTTGATGTTTTTGTTGCAGGGGGGATGGTGGAAATACTGAATATAATTGCATGGTGGTCTGTCCATGGCAATTTTTCATTTTCCCAAATTTTTATTTCCAGAGCTTGTCTGAAAATAAGATCAAGTGTGTGACCTGAAGCATGTGTGGGCCCACACACTAGTTGCTGCAATCCTAATCCTTCGAGGTGGTCAATACAGGCGTCGGCAATGGGGTCTTGTGAGGAGTTGGCCCAGAGATTGAAATCCCCGAGCAGCAAAAGATGTTTGCTGTTGAGGGTGTAAGTGGAGAAGAAATCCGTCCATGATGATAGCAGCTGCGATTTTGGGCCGGGCGGCCTATAGCAGAGCAGAATGTGGACGGTCTCCTTTGAACTTGCTTGCAGTTGCAGAGTAAGGGTTTCCATGAATGGAAGAGGGTTTTGGCGGACTGGTTTGGTGATCGTAAGATGAGTCTTGTGGATCACCGCCAGGCCGCCTCCTCTTTGCCCTATTCTGTTTTCCGTTATGATACGGTAATTTTCTGGCACCAGTTCTCCTAGAATGGTGTTACAGTCGGCTGTGAGCCAGCTCTCTGTAATAAAGAGACAGTCTAGATCCTTTTGTTGAATGAAGTCGCGGATTTCTAGTCGGTGTTTTACTGCCGATCTTGTGTTGATCAGAGCACATGATATGTGCTTGAGCTGGGGTAAATGGCTGAAATGTCTGACCGTCGATCTATGATCGATTCTCAATAGTCGCTCAGTTCTTAGGGCCTTTTTGGTGATGGCTGGCAGTATTGCGGCGCATTGCCTCAAACTCCAAATGGTGTCGGCAGAATATTGCCGACCTGCCATGATCGCCAATGCGCCGGGGGGGGGGGGGGAGTTCAGGGGAAAATGGGGAGAGGAATTGGCTAATTGCTCTCCCTGACTTGGTCCAGAGGAAGGCAAAAAGCCCTGGCGGCGCTAGGCCAATACGCTCCGGTAGGGAAAAAATTCCTTCCTGACCCCTGCAAGAGGCGATCGGGTGACCCCTGGATCAAGCTTCTGTTCGTTGGAGAGACTAGGGGGGGCTGGGGATGAGAGGTGAGTGTGTTGCTGGTACAGAAGGATGGTTGCCTGAACAGGCAGTGGGATGCAGACCAGGGCTGACAGGTGGGGTACTTCTGTAATGCTGGGGGGGCTAAGAGGGTGACAATAAGGCCGGGTACAAGCTATCATGAGGTGAGGGGGGATTTCCTGGAGGCTGGGTGAGGATTGTAGGGCGTGAGGAGCGGCGCGCCTGTTAGGCCGCAAGTGAAGCCGCGGTCTTTCCTAGATCGCGGCCCCGCGATTCAATGCCGTCTGGCGCGGGTCTCCAAAAAAGCCCTGGAATGGCGGAAATGTCGTGGGGGGGTGACAGAAGGGGGGCCCTAATAATGATGGGGGTATGGGAAAGCAGGGGACCGCGGAATGAAGCCGGAGAAGGAGCAGGAGAGATCCGTGTTGCTGAGGCTTATCCTGAAAAGGACGGCCGTCAGCAGCTTACCTGCAGGAGAGCCAGGGAGCCAGGGGGCTGATCTCGTATAGAGGAGAGGTCAGATTGGGGCATAGGTAAAGTCCAGGAGCTGGAGCTGGGCTGGCTAGCAGGCTGGGAGAGACACTGCCTAACTGCCTTCTACGCCTGCCTGGAGCTATGGCACACACGCTCCTACTCCTAGGAGACGTGCGCCGCTGGGAGCTCCTGAAGCTAATCCGTCTGCCTCACTGACTACTCAAATGCAGCTAATGCAGCTAATCGCTGTGCCTGGAGTCTAGTGGGGCATGGGGAGTTGTCCCTGTGTAGTATTCAAGTGTACAGAGGCGTAACTAGCAGTGTGAAACTTATAGCGGCAGGACATTTTTAATAAGACAGAAGCGGTCAAAATATACTAGAGAGGTGTTTTACTAATATTGATACTAGGAATTAAGAAACACAAATGCCACAGCAGTGTAAAAATTTTAAACTGCAAGGCCTGGATTTACTAAATACAAAAAAGCTAAAGCCCCATCTTGTGCTTTAATTAAGCACTAATTTATAGTGCGAAACGCGTCATTCGTTTTACTTCCATGTAGTGTGCTGTGACTTGTAGTGCATTTTTCCTTTTTTAAATAAAGACAACCATCAAGGTTTTTTGGAGTGTGGCTGTCCATATTTTCTTTTTTCATTTGTTGCCTTGTGCATTGCCAGCACCCTTGATCTCCTGAGACCATACCGATCATCCCAACACAATCCACCTGGAGCGGTAACTTTCTTTCTTTCATTGTGCTCTAAGAGTTAAGATACTGCAGTATACAATTGTCCAGTAGCAGGACAGTTTTAATCATAGATAATAGGCCAAAATGTACTAAAGACAAAGGGCACAGGCAGGTAATTTACTACAAGAATTAAGAGATCACTGATGATACAGTAATGCAGAATTGGCCAGCTACGGGACAATTTTAAATAGCAAGGCTGTCCCTAAATATACTAGAGATAAAGAGCACAGGCTGGGGTATCACTGTAAGAATTAGGATATTGCAGGGGAAACATCAGTACAGTATACAATTGCCCAGCAACAGGACAATTTGAATTAGGAATAACGGGCTTAAAGCGGAGTTCCACCCTCAAATATGACTTTAGATCATTAGTTCTAAAAAAATGTCATTAGTCCTTTAAGAATTTTTTTTTTTTTTTACATGCATTGAAACCCTTGTTGCTAGGCAGATTAGTAAATCTGCCAGTTTCCTGATCCGCGGTGTGATAGCAATCTCACCTACACCGCACAGACTCCTGGGAATGTAGTGGGTGTTACTCCCCAGGAGTCTGTAGAAGAATCGTGAGACTTTCTCAATACAGGTGCTGTTTACAGCGCCATGTTCAATAAGGGCACAAAGCCCTTAGTTTTTTTTTCTACTGCAGGACGAGAAGGAGAGAGAGAGAGAGAGGAAGCAGAAGCAGCAGCAGCAGCAAGGACTCGTGTTACTCAAGCAGCTAATTCATCTACTTGTTTGTCCCAGAGAAGGTAATTGCTTATACTGTGGAACATCTGCTTTAATTGTGCTCACTTTCTTTAGCTTTATCTCAAACCTGTTAACTGTGCTTGCTCCCTCGTCTTTCTGCATGTTTGATCACTTTTTTTTTCTGTTCTAATTTTTTTTTTTTTGTGTTGTCTTTTATTTCTTTCCCTTTCTGTGCCTGTATAAGAGTGCAATTTAATTTAACCCCCTTTTTTCTTTTATTGATTTATTTTTTCATTTTTTTCTTTTCATTTTTTTTTTTTAATACATTTTAAAATCTTTGTTTTGTCTATTTTTTCATTTAATCATTCTGTATGTTTATTGTTGTATATTTTATTATATATCCTTATTATTACATCTGTAATTTGTTCTAAATTATTAATTTAAATTGTATTTTATTAGGCATATATTTTTTAATAATGTTTTATCAATAGAACTAATTAAAATGATATTATAATAATAATAAAAAAAAAACTTTCCATTTTTCCCTTTTATTACCAAAACCTTTGTTTTTTGTTAGCTTTATTTTTTTAAAGTTATTCCAAGATTAACAATACAGACCATAAAAGGCATACACGGTTGTAATTATTATATTATGAATCAATATTACAGAATCCTTTTTTTATTGTGTGTGTGTGTGTATATATATAATGTCATAGCACTAATATGACACTCAGAATTTTAATTCACTACCCCTGGTCTAAAGGAATAGGAGCCTGGCTATACCCTGTGCAGCGGAACCAGCGGCATCAGCAGCAGCAGCATCTGCGTTTCAAATACGGTAAATCCTGTGGTTAATCCTAGGGGGTTAAAAGATTCGCATCGGCAGTGTATGGGAGCGGTACAGTGTTGGGGACATGTGAAAGGGACCGATTCTGTGTGCCGGGGCCAATGCGGTGTCCTGTGATCGGTGCGTTGGACACCGCATTGGCCCCTGTCACACCGCATCGGCCCCACCGCACCGACCCCTGTCACGCCGCACCAGCCCCTGTCACACCGCACCGGCCCCTGTCACACTGCCCCTGTCACACCGTACCGGCCCCTGTCACACCGCATCGGCCCCTGTCACACCGCACCGGGCCCTGTCACACTGCCTCTGTCACACTGCACCGGCCCCTGTCACACCGCACCGCCCCTGTCACACCGCCCCTGTCACACAGGCCCCTGTCACACCGCACCTGCCCCTGTCACACCGCACCGGCCCCTGTCACACCACATCGGCCCCTGTCTCACTGCCCCTGTCAAACGGCATCGGCCACACCGCTTCGGCCCCTGTCACACCGCACCAGCCCCTGTCACACGGCGCCTGTCACACCGCACCAGCCCCTGTGACACGGCGCCTGTCACACCGCACCAGCCCCTGTCACACGGCCCCTTTTTTTTTTAATACATTTTAAAATCTTTGTTTTGTCTATTTTTTCCGGCCCCTGTCACACCGCACCGGCCCCTGTCACACCGCATCGGCCCCTGTCACCCGGCCCCTGTCACACCGCACCAGCCCCTGTCACACTGCCCCTGTCACACTGCCCCTGCCCCTGTCACACTGCCCCTGTCACACCGACCCCTGTCACACCTCACCGGCCCCTGTCACACTGCCCCTGTCACACCGCACCGGCCCCTGTCACACCGCACCGGCCCCTGTCACACCGCATGGGCCCCTGTCACACTGCATCGGCCCCTGTCACACCGTTGTGTTGTGATCGGTGCGGTGCGCTGTGCAGATATATCTACATAACAAACGATTTAGTGATGTGATTGTAGCCGTATTAGTGCAATTGTGACAGATAAGATTGAGTTCTGTCCGTTATACTTTTTTTATTTAAACTAACATACAATTTTTCAGGACAAGCTTTCGGGGTGTTTCCCCTTCACCCCAAAAGCTTTTCCTGGAAAACTGTATGTTAGTTTAAATAAAAAAAAGTATCAGAACTCAAGAACTCAATTTTAAATGATTTAGTATATTTACTGGTTCCTGGAAGGAGGAGGGGAGGAGAGATTTGCATAGATAAGGGGCGTCAACTTCCTCTGACACTCCCTTTGCTATTGAAACCTGATCTGAAACCTATTACATTGCTTGTGCAGCACTGAGCATGTGCGAGATCTGCAAGGCTGAAATTCAGGAAGTCATACAGTCTGGCTTCATGGATTCCCACACTTAAGATGGCCCCGATCAATTCCTGTTTTATAAAGTATCTAAATGCTGTAACAACCTAAAAAAACGGACCTTAGTTTACAGACTACCTTTACTAGAATACATTAAGCTTGTGTATTACAGGGGTATTTATATTTAAAAAGTGAAATTGTGGCCGGAACTCCGCTTTAAGCGGTGTATGCCTAACTTTATTTAACAATGGGGATAAAGGCTTGTGGTGAATGTGAATGATATAATGTGAGGTGGTTGAGGCTCACATTAATCTTTTTTTTATAATGCAACAGTGGACAGTGAAAAAAAGGCAGCTCCAAGAGCAGATGATCAATAAAAAGCGAATGCTTTGAAACTTAAAAGGCTCTTTTGACATAAAATCTAAAAGTAAAAGAAATGAAAATGCCCCCCAAAAGGAAAGCCTGCAGAAAAATTATTAAAAAAAAACCTTAACATTTTTAAATCAGGGTTCTTTAAACTAAAAAACAATATACCCCAAAATAACTGAAAACTCTAAAAAGACCCTGTGAAACAAAAGCAAATGTTTTAAAGGGAAGCCTTGCAGCAAAAAAAAAAAAAAACATTAGTAGCGGCAAACCCATGCCTCACTCATAGGAGAAGATTTACTAAAACTGGTACACACAGAATCTTGTGCAGCTGTGCAAAGTAACCAATCAGCATCCAGGTTTTATTGTCAAAGCTTATTTTAACAAGCTGAAGTTGAAGCTGATACAGAGCTGCACTCAATTCTGTGTCCACCTGTTTTAGTAAATCTCCTGCATAGTCTTTAATCTGGATGGAATGTGACAAGGTTTAAGGTGTATCAGCAGTGCAAACATTTATTTCATTTTAAATATTATATACACTCCTTTTTTTATTTTATTCTATTCTCTTGTTCTTTCTCCCTCTCTCTCTGGCCCCTCCCCCTCCCCCTTCTTTAAGGAACGGTTCTCGGCCCTCTCCTCTTTCTCTCCCCCTCCCCTCTTTTTGCTGATGTCCTTTCCCCTTAGCTATCATCCAATAATGGACTTTTTCACTTTGAAACTGCACTATCCTGTGAACACCGATAGCTATGTGGGCCTTTTATCTGGGCCCATCTGGTTGTTGGTTTGCTCTGCTCCCCAAACTGTTATTATTAACATACAAAAATGTTACTGTATAGTATAGCACCATCTGCGTTTATAGAGGTTATTGGTCATATAATCATCTGTTTGGTTGCCTCTATGGCCTAATATTTGGCTCGGGTATCTTTGACCTGCCATTTATGCCTTGTTAACAGTAAACTACTGGAGTGTTTATGTCGATTTTATTTTTTATCTTTTTGTGTGACCTATACTGGATGCTGACGCTGTACTGTCTTTTCTATTTGAAAATAAAGGAATTAAAAAAAAAAAAATATATACACAGAGAAGGGAAGTTTTGGAGCTGATGATCATCATTATGACTGAGACAGGAAGTTCTGGGGAATCCAAAACTTACAGTTTTCATCAGAAAAGGACGTGAGGGAGAATTGTCCAATAGGAAAACTGTTTCTGTGAAAACTCCTGAAGAGAAAATTAATATACTTTATTTCCCAAAAGCAATGAGCTTATTATTACTGGTCTCTTGAATTTATACTAGGCCCATAGGCGTGCACACAGGGTGTGCCAGATGTGCCCAGGCACACCCTAATCATCCTGTGCCGCACAGATTTCCCCTACTGCCCTAGCCCTTCCCCCCCACACCACTTCCGAATTCCCGCCTCTCCTCTCCTGCCTGCTGTTGCTGTGGGGAAATTTCAGAGTGAGTGAGGGAAGGGGCCAATATATACAGTATGTAATTTACTGGCCCCTTCCCATTCTGAATTAACAGCATGGGTGATCGGTAGAGTGTGTTTGTACTTTGGGGTGCACACCCTTATGCATTTAGCTGCGCACACCTATGACTAGGCCCAGCTTGTTTCAGACTTTTTGACCCAGTCAGTGAAGCAGAAAATAATTCTACTGCTGTTTCTGATAAAACAGAAACTAACAGTAAATAATAATTGATTTTACTTAGTAGAAAATAAACATTGCACACAAGATTATCCAGAATGGCAATTTATGTAGTTAAACAGCAGATACAATTTACAGTTTTTTAACCACTTAAAGCTGTATTAATCCCAAACAAACAAAAATGTATCATATTGCAGATTGTCAATTTTTACAGAGAAACTAAAGTATCCAATAACAAAACTGCAAGCAAGTAGGCTTCTTATTTTAGATGAGACATGCAATGTCTCTTCTGCAATAAAATAAACCTACTTGCAGTCATCTTTATAATATACACTGGGCTGCTTATGCACATTGTTTACATTCTAGTACAGATCCTGTGTTTCCGGATGACTGATCTCCTGCCCACATGCAGGAGTGACATCTTGTGCCAGCCAATGACAGCCACATCCCAGAACCTGGAAGAAGCAGACTAGAAGATGCCAGTGTAGTGTTTATATCTGCTTGTAATGTGATAGCTGCATTCATTTTCTTTTTTTATGCTTCTTTTCCCTATATTTTTACCTGTTAATCTGGCCAGAAAGCAAATGAGTCAAGTTTCATTAAACAGATCAAGCTATTCAGCAAAAGTGGCAGTTGTAGGGTTAGCAAACTATTTAACATGCACAGGGGTACTTAGAATGGTTACATTGTATTAATTTATGTAAAACCTTTATTCCAAAAGGAACTAAAAAAACTTAGCTCAATCTCAGTTTTTGCGGACAACACAAAAATAAGCAGGGCAATAACTTCACATCAGGATAAATACATTTTACAGAAAGACCTGAACAAAATAATGGAGTGGGCAACTACATGGCAAATTAGGTTTAATGTGGAAACATTTTAAATAATGCACTTGGGGGGCTAAGAACATAAACTCAAACTACTCACTGGGGTGAGAACATCTGGGGGAGTCAAGAATGGAGAGTTCTAGTAGAAGGAAGAATGTGCAATAGAATGCAATGTCAAGCTGCAGCTACCAAAGCCAGGAGAATATTAGCATGCATGAAAAGGGGATATACTCCAGGGATAAAACTATAATCCTGCCACTTTATAAAACTCTGGTCTGGCCACATCTGGGGTATTTTGTCCAGTTCTGCTCACCAGTCCTCAAAAAAGATGTGCTGGAGCTGGAGAGAGTGCAAAGAAGGGCAACAAAACTAATACGGGGACTGGAGGACCTCAAATATGAGCAGCGACTACAAGCACTACATTTATTCTCGCTGGAGAAGAGATGCTTGTAAGGGGACAAGATAGCCATTTACGGAGCGCTGGGGCTGCCTGATTCGGGAGATCGGTCGGGCAGACACTTTTATTCTGCCTGCGGGACTGGCTGTGACTTCTCTCTCCTCTCCTTCACTCTTCTCTGAGTGATCTGAATGTCGGAAGCTCTGCCTCCACGGCAGCAAGTTGTGTGCCCAGTGAAGTGTGCTGCCTTTGTAGCTGCCTGCACCGATCCTGCATTGTCACTCCTCATTCTCACAGGAGGATTCAGAGTGAACAGCACAGGACCTCAATGTGCTGAGGACCCCTGTGAACTGACCAATCCCTGATTCCCCGCTGTGCCCGGGCTAGCAACCCCACCCCCTGATGTCCCCCCACACACAGACAGCATGGTGCTAGATAGGTGTGTGTGCAGCTGCAGAATGAAAACTGCAATTGGAGGAGACAAGAGGCTGAAAAATTGGTAAGTCCACTGTGCAGACCCCCCTCAACATAACAAATGTCCTTTTCTACTGCTCTGAGTGGGTCACACTATGCAGTGCAGGAACTGCATGTGATTTGAACAGGAATCCCACCGCATTTCTGTTCAAATCAGATGCGATTCTGTATGGCTTAAATCGCATCAAATCTGCACAAAAGTATAGCAGGACCCTTATTTTTTTTGGCCAACCCAGAATTAGATCGCATGGGTGTCCATACCCATGCGATCCAATTCTGCAAATCACACTGCGTTTTGCTAAGTGAGGGTGTCATTACCTTGACTAACGCACCTGCAGCAGTTTGCATGAACGGGTTGTGATTTGGATGTGGTGCTCAATCTGCACAGAATTGGTTTAGAATTCACTACGCAAAAGTGTGAACCGGCACTTAGTCACTTACTGTAAAAAACTGCTGCACATGGATTGCTTTTCAGAGGTATTAGATGGGTGGTGAGGAGGTGATATGTTGCTTCCTCACCACCTATTTTAACCCCTTAAGTGCTGCATCACCAACACCACAACTATATGCATTGCACATGGTTGTGGGAAAGTTGCAGCACAGACTCTTATTTGATTAGGTTGCATTTGGTAAGCAGTAGTGCCACTGCCCACCCATGAATCAAAGCATCATGGCTCCAGCATGGGTACACCCCTCCAGCTTCTGCCTTTTTTAACCAATCGCCAACCCTATACTGTGTATATATACGGTCGCAGAGCGGCTCTCCTGCGCAGCATCACGTACCTAGTGCATGATCCTGCACTTCCAGGTTTGGGACGCACACACACGCTGCTGGCGATCCACTCCCACTGTGATTTGATTCAGCAGGTGTCAATCAGCAGATCCGGCAGAATCAATGTCCGCCAGCACCTGCCAATTGTTCGGGACACAAGCAGAACGGCAGTCTGCTTATGTAAACAAGACAGACTGCCATTCTGTCAGTATGGAAGGTATTGATCCTGTGTTTCTGCAAAGCAGGAACATGAATAAATGCCTTCCCTTAGTAAAAGCTCCTCCCCCACAGTAACCAAGCGCAGGCTAGGCACGCAGTTAGCAAGCACTCCCTAGACACACAGTTAACTCCTGGGTGTCATTAGTACAGTGACAGTTCATGTTTTTAGCATTGATCACTTTATTGGTGTCACTGGTGCCCAAAAAGTGCACTTAGTGTCCTACATTGTCCACCACAATATCGCAGTATATATAAGTCACTGATCATCGCCATTACTAGTAAAAAAAATCCAGAAATATATCCCCTATTTTGTAGATATTATAACTTTTGTGCAAACCAATCAATTTACACTTCTTGGGAGTTTAAATATTTTAAAAAATATTGTTTTTTTTTTCAAAATTGTCGGCCTTTTATAGCACAAAAAATAAAAACCGCAGAAATGATCAAATACCACCAAAAGAAAGCTCTATTTGTGTGGGGGAAAAGGACGTTGATTTTATTTGGGTAGAGTGTCGCACGACCGCGCAATTGTCAGTTCTGTTTACCAAAATATTGCCTGGTCATGAAGGGGAGTAAACCTTCAGGAGAGCAAGTGGTTAAACAAACTTTATTGAAATGTCACACTGACTTTTTATAAAGTTCAATTGGCCACAGTGCTGTGAATTGGACATGCCAGAGATAAGGTATTTTGCCTTGTCATGTGATAGGAATATGCTGAAATAGCCACCCAACACAGTCCCATCACATCTAGTGAAAAATATACCTTAACCACTTGCTACCCACCCGCTGTAGTTTTATTGAGGGTAAGGAGCCCAGGCAGGACAGACAACATACTGCCACATGCAATGCTGTGATTGGACATAGTACAAGTTACTCAACAGTTTTCATCCAATGTCTTTGAAGGAATCCTGCTGATCAGCTGTGTCCAATCACAGCACAGAGTTCTGTGTAAAAAGAAAAACACACATAACTCTGTACACATAACAGCAATTTGGCTGTTTCTTCTCCCTGGAAAGCAGGGGAAAAAAACTGCCAGTTCTGTGAGTAAAAACAGCACATATTACGCACATTACACTTGCTAGGAACACAGTTAACCCTTATATGTTAACTCCTTCGCAGCCAGTGTCATTAGTACAGTGTCAGTGTATAGTTACTGTATGACTTTTAGTGGGACTGCGATAGGGTATCAGCCAATCTGGCACTAACAGACCCTCACAGGGAGGTACACTGGCTTACTGACACTGACATCACTAGTGACACAAATCCAGTGATGAAATAGAATATAAAACTTTTTATACTGTTTGTTCGAATTTATCGACTATTTATACTTTCATTCTTGGGAGTAGGTGCGTAAATTAGGGAAGGCTTTTAGTGCATTACTTTGCCCAGGGGCCCATGATGCTATTAAGATGGCCCTGAGTAAGGCCCAGTTGACACCTAGTGTTTTGGAATCTCGGGCAGAATTGCTGCTGCAATCACATCAGACTGCATTGTGCAAAGCTTGTGCAGGAGCTTCTTTTGGGCAACAAGGTTTGCACAGCATTTAGGTGCCATTAAAAAACGAATGTTATGCAAAAATGCAGAATTGAAGCAATTCTGCCCAAAATCCCAAAACAGCAAATGTGAATGGGGCCTAGGGGATAGAGTGAAGGATTCCTAAACAAGTGATCATTCTGAATGGCTATCACAGTGATCATGGTATTGGGAGCCCCACCTAACAGCTTCTGATCTTTAGTCCGAGACCGAGGGCTGTCAGTGACAGCTTAATCTCAATGCTGGGTACACATGAATAAGCCCACAAAAATATGTATGCAAAAATATTGCAGCAGAGCATATGGCCCAGCCTGTGATGACACATATATGCATACAGCTGTCATTAAAGGGTTAATGTTTGTTAATCCTCCTAAACTGTAATAACAGTATTACCCCCTCTACCCTCTACATGAATGGCCATACAGCTGGGACAAGTGAGCTGGAGAAAGATTGGGAATGCTGGTTCTCTGTAAATGAGGCTGTAATATGTAATGCCAAGCAGCCGCTGCAGAAAAAGATAAAAACAAATGTATAAGGAAAGCAAAGAAATTTACAAAAACTGGGCTTGTTTACTTTTGAGAAAAGGTGACCTTACAAATTAGGAAATGTCAACGGTCAACTTAAAGGGGTTCTAAAGGTACAATTTTTTTCCCTAAATAGCTTCCTTTACCTTAGGCCGCGTACACATGACCGTTTTCCTCGGCAGAATCCATCAAGAAACTTGGTGGGAGAGCTTTTTTGCTGAGGAAAACGGTCGTGTGTATGCTTTTTATCGAGTAAACTGTCGGGAAACTCAACAAAGAAAAAATAGAGCAAGTTCTCTCTTTCCTCGACGGGAGTTGTCGTGTTCCTCATCGGGCTGGTTTGTATGCTTAGAAACACGTTGGTGTGTATGCTTAGAAACCCGCGCATGCTCAGAATAAAGTATGAGACGGGAGTGCACCTTCGGTAAAAGTAGTATTTGTAATAGAGATAGCACATTTGTCACGCTGTAACAGACTGAAAAGTGAAAATGTCTCTTACCAAACTTTAACCGAACACGCAGTAACATGAGATTAGCAAAAGCAGCCCCAAGGTTTGTGCCAGTGGAATCAAACTTCCCCTGCTGTTGTATGTATTGAAGTCACCGAGTTTGAGAACGAGGAGATTTGGTCTTGACTGTGTGTACGCAAAGACAGCTTGTCAAGTTTCTCGACAAGCCTAACAAGGAACTAGTCGAGGAAAACAATGTGTCTTTTCCGACGAGTTACTCTGTCGTGTGTACGAGGCCTTAGTGCAGTCCTCCTTCACTTACCTCATTCTTCGATTTTGTTTTAAATGTCCTTATTTCTTCTGAGAAATCCTCACTTCCTGTTTTTCTGTCTGTAACTCCACACAGTAATGCAAGGCTTTCTCCCTGGTGTGGATTGTCGTGCTCGCCCCCTCCCTTGGACTACAGGAGAGTCAGGGCGCTCTCTGCGTTGCCGATAGAGAAAGGTGCTGTGTGTTTGTGGGCGTCCTGACTCTCCTGTAGTCCAAAGGATGAGGCGAGCACGACACTCCACACCAGGGAGAAAGCCTTGCATTACTTTGTGGAGTTCCAGACAGAAGAACAGGAAGTGAGGATTTCTCAGAAGAAATAAGGACATTTAAAAGCAAAATCAAAGGATGAGGTAAGTGAAGGAGGACTGCACTAAGGTAAAGGAAGCTATTTAGGGAAAAAAATTTACCTTTACAACCCCTTTAAAGATTTAGCAAATAAATGAAGAGATCAGTTGCATATGGAGAAAAAAAGATTTTACTGTGGAAATTTGCCCTTTATGGCTGAGTCAGGCTGTGGAAGGTCTTATTGCAGTACATGTTGTGCAAGTAACTTCACATATAAAATAATCAGTGCAATTTATCTCGAAGATCAAAATCCTGAAACATTGTCTCGTGGCTGCACAAGTGGCCACTTTTTGGCACTGCAAAACAACAGCCCCACCACAGGTTTTAGAGTGGAACCAGATCCTTAATAACATGATCATGGTAGACATTAGTGGCTGAAGACAGTGTTGACCGTGAAAAGAATTGCTCGCTTTGAACATGTTGGTCAACCTATAGGGGGATTGATTGTTTTCTTACTCATATTTCACTGTGAGTTCCCTAACATCGCTGCACTAATTGAATCCTAGGATTACCGAGAACCACATTGAATCCAATGTGTTTTCTCTCTCTGCGATTATTTCTCAACATTCTCATCTTCATATGCTAGGGGACACTCCTTCTTACCCTTCCCCACTCTGTTCCACCTTCCTTTGGACCTTACCCCCCCATTCTTTTTTGTGATTGTAATTCTTGTGCTATATTTGACATCTTCAAATGTTAAGCAAGACACTTATTGATCATTCTTTATATTGTACTTGAACAAAATGTTTAATAAATTATATTTAAATTAAAAATACTGAAGTGTTTTTTAACTAAGCATAGAATCATTATATGTTGATACATGGAATTGATGTGACTTTTTTTATTGGAAGATTTGTTTCTCAGTCCCTCTATACAGGGAATATCCAATTGCCTATTGGGGGATCAGGAAGCAATGCCCCCCCCCCCCCGCTGGTCAAATTGCATAATGCTTTATTGAGTTTTTTTTGCCTTCCTCTGGATCATTGGTGGGTATAAGATAGTGTATATGCAGGTTTTCTATGTGTGTATGTGTTATTTTTCTATGTTGATTGAACTGGACGGACTTGTGTCTTTTTTCAGACAGATTAAATATGCAACTATCAAAACTGGTAGTGTGTATAAAAGGTTGAACTTGATGACTACAGGTCTTTAATTTAACCTAGTTAAAGAATAATTAAATCCTCCCCAAACAAAACATCTAAATACACTACATGTCCCTATTAGGGATGAGCTTCGCGTTCGATACGAACGTATGTTCGACTCGAACATTGTCTGTTCGTACGTTCAACGAAATTCGAACAAAAGTGGTCGTTCCCGCCAAATTCGAGTGACGCAAAACGGCCCATAATCCACTGCGGCATTGCGCGCTGATGATTGGCCAAGCATGCTGTATGTCCCGCATGCTTGGCCAATCACAACGTGCAAAAAAATGAAGAGCCATAATTGGCCAAAGCCTGGGTGGCTTTGGCCAATTATGGCTCAGGGCTTTAGCACACGCCCCACACTATATAAGGCCGCCTGCTGGGCGGCCTCGTGTAGTGTGTTCCGTCGTGTCGATGAGAGCAGTCAGAGAGACATAGAGATTGTCTTTTTATATATCTAGATAGAGCAGGCAGGCAGGCAGGCTAGTCAGTTTAGCTTAATTTACAGTGTGTAGAGAATATATATACATCCCTAGGAGTTGTACTTATATTTATACAATGTACAGCTTAGATAGATCAGTTCTTCCTAATTTACTGGCAGGCAGGTGATTGTGCTATTTAAAGACATTATCACACGTATAGACACCCAGCAGGTACAATATTTAAAGGAATTTTATTTTAATTTTTTTTAATTTAAGCATCATTAAAATCACTGCTCCTGGAGCAGTGATTTTAATAATGTTTAAATAAAAAAAAATGAAAGATTCCTTTAAATAGTGTACCTGCTGGGTGTCTATAGTTTGCCTGTGAAAACGTCTTTGAGAACACGGGTCTTGCCCGAGGGAACATGTATCAATGGAATTTTTTTTTTTTTTAAACGGTCACTTTTTCAGGAGTCCTGCTCCTGAAAAAACAACAGTTTTTTTAAACTTTTTTCCATTCATACATGTTCCCTGGGGCAAGACCCGGGTTCTCAAAGACGTTTTCCAACAATAACTTGAATATTGGTCTTTAAAATGAGCGTTTTTTTAATTCGAACGTTCGAGTCCCATAGACTTCAATGGGGTTCTAAATGTTCGCGCGAACGGTCGGTCTGTTTCGACGGTTCTGGTGCGAACCTAACGCCGGTATGTTCGGCTCATCCCTAGTCCCTATTAGATGCATTGCTAGGATAAATAAAAACAATTCAGCTTAACTTTAACTTCTAAACACCATGCAATGTGCAGATTCACTTCAGTCTCTTTGAAGGCTTCTACTATTTGCACCCATGCCATAGATGCAGGTGCACTGCTCTCCTCAATGACTTGGCCACCTAGTGTGCAGCCAATAGAGCTTTTGGGAGCTTATGTCAATTACTTGGGCTGTGGGTGGTGCTGAAATTGTAAATGAGCTATCAGTCTGTGCATGCTGGATGTGTATCAGCACATACAGCTTGTAGTCCACAGTACAACCTAAAGGGACAATGTGTCAGCTCAGGATACAGTGTCACCCTAGGTCAAGAAGTTACAGAACTGACAGGAAAACCATGTAGAAAATAAAGGCAAATAGAAGGATTACAATTTTAAATATAACAATGCTGGAACAAGTGGAGGGTAAGCTATTATGTTATAAATATGTATTTTTTTAATGTTTAGGTTTATACTTAAACTAAACATTCCTATAGTGCATATATCAGAGGATGTTTGCTAGACACACAATAGTTAGTGTATTTGCCTAAATTGTGTTACTATTTCCAATTGACAAGAAAAGAGGCTTCAGTCTCTTTCAGACTTATTCAATAAGGTTGTGCAAAGAACAAATTAACAGGTCAAATTGCAGTAGCCTATAGAAACCAATATGAATCTAATTAACTGTAATTGAAAATGATTTCTGAGCAGCTAGAGTTACTGAACTTTGTTCTCTGTACAATATATTGAAGTTTGAGGAACGTAAAAATATAGCCAAAGCAGTTTCTTCCTGCCAATGGAACAAACAGCCCAATAAAACTGTTCTCAGTAGACTTCATCATCCTTGTTTAACAAGCTTGTTCATGCTCCATATCTGGCTACAGCTCACCAGTCAAAGTACTGAGTTCAATAGAGAAAATCTTGAAAAGATAGTAAATTCACCAATATATTTGAGAGACAAAATTACTTTTTTAGTAAAAGGATTTCAATCTTAACTGATTCATTGTAGAAAGTTTGTAGTTTAACTTATACTATTTGCTGACTAACGTTAATTATTAAGGATACAATCTTCCCTTTAGATCTAGCTATCCTTAGATCCCTTCTTTTAATTTTATGCAATTATCCCAAATGAAGGTTTCTATGGGGTTCTGAAAGTTTGCAATTTAAATAAAGTGAGTTAGTCAGTAAAAAGGTATCTCTAAATATACAAACTTTCTGTATTGTTCCATGGCTAACATAGTGCAAGAATCCCTTACTGCTAACTCATTGTACAAACACTCATATCAAGCTTTTAAATTGTTTGCATTAAAACTAACTCTGAGAACATGACTCTGCATAGTAACTTAAACGGTCAGATGTGACCCTTTGACTGCCTTTTCCAGCCATTGAGGAATTTTTCCTGCCACTGACCCCAACAATAGGGCACTATTCCTTCCACTGACATCAATGATGGGGCATAATTCCTTCCACTGTCAACAAAAACTAACACCAACTATTTCTCCCCCAATACCAAAAATGGGGTATTGTTTACTCCCACTGCACACAGTCTGGACCTTTGTTTAGAAAGTTTGAAGACCCCTGATCTAAAATCCTAAATTCTTAGGTTTGGTTACACCTTTTTATTTGTGGAATGGCCATTCAGATGATGCTGAGAAAAGTTTAGTGGTTACCGCCTTTTTCCAAATCTGCTAAAGCAGGTGGGGGGGGGGGGGGTCACAGGGTCATGTACAAGAAGCTGCAGTATAAGAAAGAAAGCACTATAAAATGTCCCATAAATGTAGCTGAAATGGATTTTTTTTTCAATAAAAACTCAGTTGTGGTTTTGGCACGGTTTGATGATTTCTAATACATGTTGTCCTAGGGCCTTGTTGGCTAAGCCTTTGGCAAATTAAACACACTCATTTAATTATTGATACACAAAGTAGATGTTGACATTAGATACCTTATTATTGATTGATATATTATTAGACAATATATCAAGCTATGGGACATCTTTGCCCGTGCTGTGTTTTAAATAAAGTTGTGAACAGATTCTCTAGATTTTTAAAAGGTGAAAAGAGTAATGAAAAGCTTTTATTTATTTGGACTGAGTAGTGTGAACTATGGTGTCCGTTTATGAAGCAGTGATCAGTGGTGATCCCAAGGATCGCCACTGATCACAGCTCATAAACAGTTTATGAAACAGAAATAATCAGGGGAGATGTTTGAACTTGTTCTCCCGCCGATGATCTCTGCACAGTGAGAAGTCTCATTGAATGACACAGGAATGGCCAGTTTATGAAGCTGCTATCTGAGCACTTCACTGGCGATCTGTATCAGAATTCACACTCCCCGATTCACCAGCTCAGAGGTGGTGAATCAGGGAGTGAAGAGAGAATCCCGGGAGATCTGAGGAGGAAGGAGGAAGATTTTTAACTTCCTTCTACCTCATTCAGACCCCCCAACGCTGTAACCATGACCCCCTGTAATAGTTATGTGTATATATATATATATATATATTTATATACAACGTGTACATGTATATATATATATATATATATATATATATATATATATATATATATATAATGTGTGTGTATATACATGGCATATATAATGTATGTGTGTATATATATATATATATATATATATATATATATATATATTCCAGTATCAGGGACCATTCTCCAGTGTTAGAAGGATTGGTAGATCGCTTCACACCTCTAAGGGTGAAGCGATCTACTCTCATTCATAAACAGGCATCCAGAGGAGATAGATCTCCACTGTGAATGCCTGCGAATGAAGCAGTGAATATATTTCACTGCTTCATAAAAGGACACCATAATGTGAAATTCATTAAACTATATTCTTGCCTGAATTTATAAAATGTCTCAAGAATGAAGTTGAATGACTTGAGTTAAATGTTTCAAATAAAACATTAGCCTATAACAACACAGTGCTAGTATACTGTATACATGTAAACTGGTTTGCAATGTGATACACGTGCACTTCTCTTCCTAGCTCTGAAAGCCAGATTGCTGCTGAAATTACAGATGATGCCTTACTTTTCTATCTATCGTGACCTAGAGATTTTTCTTCTAAATATCCTATTTGGTGCCAGTCATTTAGCTGCCAGCACTGTGCCAATGTAAAAAAGCTGCAATCCTAGTCTACAAAGATTGGAATCTATGTATTACACGCCTGTTTATAACAATTCTTGTTACAAACACACAGCTGGGGGGGTACTGTAGCTTATAAACTTACACATGCACAAGTTTCTGTGCCAGTTTCAAATAATAAGAATGTGTATGGATTTGAAAATTTGATAAAATACATTTTTTATAGACCCCACCAGACACGTACGAAAACTCCTTTTCTTTCTTTTTGGAGTTGCATTTTTTTCATATCCCATGATACAACACTAGAAACATTTTTAGGTAAAGAAGTTTGTAAAATGTAAAAGAATAATTTAAAGATCTTCCTACCGAGATCGAGGAATGTTTTCTGTGCTTTCTCTCCACCAAACATCTGACAGCATTGCTTCAGGATTTGATCTCTTTCCATATCTGATGAGCCAAAAACAAAACGATCACACCAAAGCAGGTAAAGAAAAAAAACAAAACAATGTCAGGTATATAATCATGTTATGGTATTATTATAAAATTGTATTTGTAACCCCTGCAGTAATACAATAGAGAAGAAAAGCAGCTACAAAATGTCACACTCACTTATACGCACGCTGAGCTGCATTGTCTTAACAGTGTAATTAAATGGCAGTCATGTAGCTGAAGATAATAATTATAACATTTTGTCACACACTGAAGCCACAAATGAACCAACCTCTGAGAGAACTGTAAAAAATACAAGTTTCAGGCTATAATTTTTCACTCACATGAGAAAATTAAGTACGGCATATGGAATAAAAAAAAAAAGAATTTGATGCAATAATGTCCATGGTTATAAAACAAGGCATGCATATCTAGCCTCACATAATTCATAGAATTAACTTGATTTCATACAGAATCATGTAGAGGTCACATGAGCTTACATAACTCTTCACATTATTAAAGAAATACAATTGGGAATCAAGGGAATATGATGTGTATGTGGTAATAAGTATCAAAAATTATTTATAGTATTCATTTCCATATACACAACAAAGTAACTATGACAACTTTCATAGTTTTGTTGGGATTGGCAGTAAAACATCATCCAAAATGTGAACACACTGTAGACAATCTATAAGACATGTCAAACAATTATAATATGCGTCATTTAAACTGTTCTCGAAACATAAGCTGTTAATCCGGATAATACCCAATGAAAGAATTCGATATCTTTTATAAAAAAAGATTGTATAAGCAATCTAATATGAACTCTATTAAAAATGCAATGGGGCATATAGCATGGAGAATCGTGTTATATTTTGTCACATATTTATTTCACCCATCTAGGTATTTCTAAAATAGCCTGTAATTGATGAGAATTACACTGTTCTAAAAGCCATAGGAAAACCTTGCATGTCTATGACAATATAGTTGGGGAACAGTATTAATAATTGTAAAGTGATAGGGCTGATTTACTAAAGGAGCCGGGATGTTCACACAAAAAATAATAAAGATTCATTTTAATTATAAAATCATGTGAAAAATCAAACTCTTGCCATTTAATTTGCATGACTGGATAATTGAACTGGATCTCTTGAAGTGTAAATATTCTCAACTCCTTTAGTAAATCAGCCTGTCTTCACTGATCTGGAGACCTCAGACCACGACACTTAATTCACTTCAAAGCCTATAAAGATTCATGTCACATCCTTCTCTTTGCCAAGTCATTTTCTGACTAATGTTTCAAATTAAGACACAGGCTTCTTAATAATATATGACATTTGTGTGTGACATTTTCTTACTGGCTGATATGGTTGTGGATGATTAATCAATGTATTCATACTGTTGCTCTGTTTGCAGCAACACAGTTGTGTAAATGTTTTCTTTAAAAGGCATTTTGAATATACCACAATTTGAATATGCATGTTAAAAGCATAACAAAAGACTATAGGCTTAATTTACAAAGCTTACACATTAGGATAAGGATCCCTATTTTTTTTTAAAGTGACAGTTATTATCAGCTGAGACCAATGGGATTTAAAATTTGCAGTGACACGGCTAAAAAACGTTTTACTTAGTGAAGCTGCATTCACTTTAGTGGAGTGGATGTTTAAAATGATCACAGGTTCACTTGACTAAATGAAAAATGTTTTTCTTTAGTAAGTCACTCCATATGTGTCATCAGAACATTTACCTACACATGTCTGGCAAAAACATCATTTCAAAAGTTGCATGGGGAATGTAAATGCATACTGTTTAAATAAATGCAGTAGGTACATTTATTTAAGCCAAATAGCAATGTAAAAAAGATGTATACCAATCAAAAGTAATGAATGCCTGCATTAGATTATAGAGAACTCAAACCTGCTGGTTGCTATTGATTTTTTTCACTGGTACACGATTGCCATTTGCATTAATCCTGCAAGACCAAATACATTTCCAACATGCCCATCAGTCCTGTACTTAGAAGCATAGCGGTCTATATTTGGCATCTCTTTAATGGTATGTTGAAACAAATTTCAATTTGTAACATATTATTTATAACAATACTCAACTAAACTATTTTGTCAAGAGGTCAACTGACCAAACTTCATTATGGTCAACTGTGTTATTTAGCTTCAAACAAGAGTGCCAGGACCCCACCATGTATGGTTGTTCTTGGTCAGCACTAACTTCACTTTTTATGTTCACCTGTTATAATCTACTAGGGTGCATTCAGTATTGTACCTTTAGGAATTATCCTTTTACTCAGATGTCTTTTGAGTATGTGTCTGCAAATTCAACCGGGTGTTAAAAGCCCTGGGGACCTATTAGTGTCTTTTAGGGTTGCTCTGTCATCCTGTTTTGCATTGTGATGGCTCTCTTGCATATTAGGAAAAAAGGGCTTGGTTTTAAGTTGGATATGATTTTTTCTTACACATTTAGTGCTCTCGGGCAGTTCTGACTTTCCACTACATGCCATTTGCTTCTGAATGTTTTTAATCAACTCCTCTAACAGCGTTCTTTGGGCATTGTGTCACAACGCATAAATCTCTATTGCCTTGCCTCAACACTTCACACTAATCAGTTTAGAATTCCCAAAAAACAAATCACAGTGAGAGTTGGTTCACTCATATGAGTTAACTGAGATTCTAATCATGAAATCAAAAAACTTGCTATTGCCAACAGGCATTCAATCCAGTAAATTACACAACCAAAGTGCATCTATTTGAGATAAAGGTTATCTAAAAAAGATGTTATTACATGGAAAGAAAGGAAAATTTGCACTAAATTTACACAATTGGGTTGTCGGTTCATGGGATAATTGGCTGCTTTTAATTTGGACGACCCATTATATTTTTTTTAGCATGGCTGGTTTCCTTTTTTTGGAATAAATTAAAAGGGTGCTGCAAAAACACGACACTGCACAAAGTGTAGTAGCTCATGGCAACCAATCATAGTTCACCTCTCCTCTGTACTTAGAACAATACATTGCAATTATATAGAAATTAGAACAATAAACACGAGTTAATGAATGCATGCTGTGGGTAAGTACACATTGCCTTCTAACCTTTTTAGATAAGTCTGCCTATATGTGTTGATATGTTTCTTAAGAATATTGGCTTTCTTTAATATTCACAATTGTAGAGATTATATTAGAAATACCAAACTATATCAGCTTGAGAATTAAAACTAACCTATTGATGACAAAATGTTGCCTACTCTTTTGCTTGTCTGAGAAGGATTCCTAAAAGCCACAATTATATCATTCCACATCTGTGAAACTGTGTTACCAAATTTTCTACAACTTAATTGCTGCAATAAAGATGGACCTCATGGTGGTTTTAATTATTAAGCTTAACAATTAACTGATGAGCCAACTGAACTGCAGATTTGAAGGAGTTTTTTTTTTTTTTAAAGCTTGACTCCAACATGGCCACCATGTTCGGAATATACTAGGTCTTACTGAAGTACATAGTGCAAGCAGCTATGATGTGCAATAACCAATAGAAGCAAATCAGAAATCAGCTTTTTTCCCCATTAGTTCTAAGGAAAGCTCATTGCTGTTTTTGCAAATTTTGCACCAAAAAATGAATTTTAGATTGGTAAACTTAAAAAGAAAATGCTAGATGTACTGTTGGGTATCAACATAATAATTGGGGGTTAATTTACTAAAGCAAATAGGCTGTTTCCTTTGCCAGAGAAGTTGCGTTTTTCATCATCCCCAGAGCTTAGTGAATGTGGTACAATTTCACTTTGCAAAGAATATCCAATTATGGTATGTGCAAGGAGCATAAAAATAAAAAGCATTTTTGCTGGCATGTATTTGGATGATAGACATCAACAGAGCCTCACCTCAATCACTAAGCACTGATGAGAATTCCCTTACAAAGTGCAACTTCCCCTGTAAAGTGAACAGTTTAAATATCTATTAGATAAAACCCTTGCCCTGAATTGACTTCAAATTACATGGTCTCTCTCTGTTCCAAAACTGAATGAACTTCAATCTCACCTTTGTCTTGTTATGAGGTTTATATAATGTCTCAGTGCTGAATAGTATTTGGCCATATCTTCTGCTGGTGCATCCTCTCCTGGATTGTCTGGTTTTGATGGGTACGCCTCAGCAAATGTTCCCAAGCAGATCAGCAAGGATAGACATATAGTCAGCACAGACATCCACAATCGCATGCTTCCCTGCATCTGAATAAAAACAGCAGGAGCAGGATTAATATCTATAGAACAAAACAATCATTAATTTTCAGAAATAAAAACTATTTTTATATTATATGGTTATATGTTTTGTTTTGTTTTTTTATAAATCATATTTATACTGCTAAATTGTATTCATTAAGTATACTACCACTATATTCAACTCAAGAGTCCATGTTAAATGAACAGAATGTACTCCTAAGACCATAAAATTACCAACATATCACATTTCAAGAAACAGACGCTACTCTATAGACTCAGGTCAAGGTAATAATGCATTGGGGTGGATTTATTAAAACTGGAGAGTGCTAAATCTGGTGCCGCTCTGCCTAGAATCCAATCAGCTTCCAGGTTTTATTGTAAAAAGTTTATTTGAACAAGCTGTAGTTAGAAGCTGATTGGCTACCATGCACAGCTGTTCCAGATTCTGAGTGCTCTGGTTTCAGTAAATCAACCCCATTTACTAAAACTGAAGGGTGCAAGCTTTGGTGCAGCTGTGCCTAGAAACCAATTTGATTGGCTGCCATGCACAGCTGCCCCAGATTCTGAGTGCTCCAGTTTTAGTAGATCGAACCCTCTAAAAAAAAAAAAAGAGAGAGAGACAATTACTTTCAGTTGAAATAAATGCAATTTCTAATTTATAGTCACATGCCTACAAATAAAGATACGTTGATCATATTAAATCTTTGCAAACTGAGCCTTATGTGTGTTTTTATATACAAATAAACAAGTGGGTGTGTGTTTGAGTGTGTATGTGTGTGTGTGGTTGCGTGTGTGTATGTGTTTGTGTGTATTTGCATGTGGGTGTGTGTGTGTTTCTGTGTTTGGGCGTGTGTTTCTGTGTTTGGGTGTGTATGTGTGTGTTTTTGCGTGTGTTTGCATGTGTTTGCATGTGTGTATGTTTCTGTGTTTGGATGTGTATGTGTTTGCGTGTGTGTTTTTGGGTGTGTGTGTGTGTTTCTGTGTTTGGGTGTTTGTGTGTGTTTGGGGTGGGGTGGGTGTTTATGATACATTTGATGTCCAGTGTTTAAATATCTTTAAGTGCAGCTTACTTACTGTATTGCCAGATACTAAAAGTTCTTCTAAACCACCAAATACACTTTCAGGGTTATCTTTGGCACTTCTTGGTAGTGGGAATTGTGGGAATTGTGTCCTGACAACTTTGGCAATACAAGCTTTCCATAAACACACCTATACAAACCTCACTTAAAAGCACATAAAAAAAAGATGCACTGTACAATTGATAGTCTTTGCCTTTGGTTGCTCATATACTATAGAAAACAATAATAAAAGTGCGTTGCATTTCGTGTATTTGGGTAAATATGCAGCAGCTTGGAGTATTCTCAGTGTATGGGGTTAAAGACTCCTGATTCACAAGCTGCAAGAATAAGTCTATTTTTCCGATGAAAGTTAGTAGAAACGGATGAAATGGAACTGATGTGCGGGAGATGTTGAAGTGACAGAGTGTGGAATGCAGTTCAGCACCAGGGACAGCTCCGCGGCGCTGTACATTGCAATGCAGCCGACAATCACCGAGCAGCGTACTTACATTGTCTGTAAATATCTTCTGTTTTCGTCTTAGTCTCCTTGCTTGCTTTCTCTGCCAACCTTTTTCTGTCTCAATTAATTGAAAGTGGCGTCAGTCTTCTTTACTTCGTAGCCTCTGTACACCGGCTTGTGCGGCTCTCTGCCATGCTGCGCCTTTTCTAGTCTCTCCCGTGTAGGCGGGGCTACGGCGCTGCTGTAATCGTGACTGCAAACCAGCGGTCTCCTCCCTCCTATGAGTAGCGCCCGCGTCACCAACCTGGCAGACGCTGATGGTGTGAAAGAAAAAAAAAGAAAGGGCACATAACATTTTCTTTTCTTTTTTTTTTTCTTTTACAGTTTTGGATTTTAATATAAGATAAGACTGTTAACTAGAACTATAATATATAGACCAAATAGTGACATAAGAGACCTCAGCAGAGGGCATACCCCATTGGTTAAAACTGCTTTAACTTTTTGTAACATCATTTTAATGGACGGCTAAAAGACTCCCCCCCCCCCCCCCCTTCCTCCTTTTTTTGGTCATTAGCATATCATGCAGTTACAGAGGGCGAAAACCTATTATAGCTGCAAATCTCACACAAACTTACACATAGTGCATGACGACTCTCTGACTCACCAGACTGTAAGTGGAAGATTTTGACTTGGAAAATGATTAATTTTGAACTCTGTGGTGGAACAGGAGTAAGAATGTCTGAACCATTTATAGATTGCATCCAAAAGGCATTTGTTGTGTGGAGGTGTCTATGAGCCTAGCAGTCAGTTGGGATAAATTCTATATACCACAAATAAACCTACCTTGTAGTTTAAGTCTAAATGTAAATGTAGCAACAAACATTTCTTTGTGTCGGTTATCTTAAGCCGATGTATTTGATTTTCTACCTGGTGTCAGCAGGTGCGGGCTATCGTGTAGATATACGCGTATTTCAAAGTCTAGATAATATGTATAAATAGTTACCATTTTCAAAAAATTGTTATAACTACATATTGTTTTATAGGAATCTGTAACCTGTGCGTGGACCTCACAACAAATTTAAAGCGGTTGTAAAGGAATTATTTTTTTCCTTTAAAAAAACAAACATGTTATACTTACCTCCACTGTGCAGTTCGTCTTCTGGGGTCCCTCTGCAGCTGTCTCTGGTCCTCCCCACAAATACTGACCACAGTAATGCGAGAGCTCGCATAGTGGTGAGTAATTGCGGGCGCGCTCCTGTGATACAGCGAGCGGCCATAGCCACTCGCTGTATGACTCGGCTCTGCCCCTTGGCGCGCTGCTCTCAATCTATCTGCTCTAGCCAATCAGCTGCCAGGCTGAGTGGCGAAAAGGATCTCGGAACCGCGCGGAACTTTCGACGGGTCAGGTAAGTAAAACGGGGGCTCAAGGGCAGGGCGGCAACATCAGATGTTTTTTCACCTTAATGCATAGATTGCATTAAGGTGAACATTTTTTTTCATTTACAACTCCTTTGCCTCTGCGAATAAATTACACGCATGAATACAGTGGAGCAAAAAATAATTTAGTCAGCCACCAATTGTGCAAGTTCTCCCACTTAAAAAAAGATGAGAGGCCTGTAATTGTCATCATAGGTATACCTCAACTATGAGAGACAAAATGTGGAAACAAATCCAGAGAATCACATTGTCTGATTTGGAAAGAATTTTATTTGCAAATTATGGTGGAAAAATAAGTATTTGGTCAATATCAAAAGTTCATCTAAATACTTTGTTATATATCCTTTGTTGGCAATGACAGAGGTCAAACGTTTCCTGTAAGTCTTCACAAGGTTGTCACACACTATTGCTGGTATGTTGGCCCATTCCTTCATGCAGATCTCCTCTAGAGCAGTGATGTTTTGGGTCTGTCACTGGGCAACATGGACTTTCAACTCCCTCCAGGGGTTTTCTGTGGGGTTGAGATCTGGAGACTGGTTAGGCTACTCCAGGACCTTAAAATGCTTCGTTCGAAGCCACCCCTTCATTGCCCAGACGGTGTGTTTGGGATCATTGTCATGCTGAAAGACCCAGCCACATTTCATCTTCAATGCCGTTGCTGATGGGAGGAGGTTTGCACTCAAAATCTCATGATACATGGCCCCATTAATTCTTTCATGTACACAAATCAGTTGTCCTGTTCCCTTTGCAGAGAAACAGCCCCAAAGTATGATGTTGCCCCCCCCCATGCTTCACAGTAGGCATGGTGTTCTTTGGTTGCAACTCACATTCTCCCAATCATCTTCTGGATCATCCAAATGCTCTCAGACGGGCCCGGATATGTACTGGCTTAAGCAGGGGGACATGTCTGGCACTGCATGATCTGAGTCCCTGGCAGCATAGTGTATTACTGATGGTAGCCTTTGCTACGTTGGTCCAAGTTCTCTGCAGGTCATTCATTAGGTTCCCCTGTGTGGTTCTGGGATTTTTGCTCACCGTTCTTGTGATCATTTTGACCCACACGGGATGAGATAATTGTGTGGAGCCCCAGATCGAGGGAGATTATCAGTGGTCTTGTATGTCTTCCATTTTCTAATTATTGCTCCCACAGTTGATTTCTTCACACCAAGCTTCTTGCCTTTTGCAGATTCAGACTTCTCAGCCTAGTGCAGGTCTACAATTTTGTTTCTGGTGTCCTTCGACAGCTCTTTGGTCTTCACCATAGTGGAGTTTGGAGTGTGACTGTTTAAGGTTGTACACAGGTCTTTTTTTTTTACTGATAACAAGTTCAAACAGGTGCCATTAATATAGGTAATGAGTGGAGGACAGAGGAGCCTCTTAATGAAGAAGATACAGGTCCGTGAGAGCCAGAGATCTTGCTTGTTTGTAGAGGTGACCAAATACTTATTTTCCACCATAATTTGCAAATAAATTCTTTCCAAATCAGTCAATGCGATTGTCTGGATTTGTTTCCACATTTTGCCTCTCATAGTTGAGGTATGCCTATGATGACAATTACATGCCTTTCATCTTTTTAATTGGGAGAACAATTGGTGGCTGACTAAATACTTTTTTGCCCCACTGTACATACACTATATTGTCAAAAGTATTGGGAAGCCTGCATTTACATGCGCATGAACTTTAATGGCATCCCAGTCTTAATCTGTAGGGTTTAATATTGGAGCTGTAACAGCTTCAGCTCTTCTGGGAAGGCTGTCCACAAGGTTTAGGAGTGTGTCTATGGGAATGTTTGACCATTCTTCCAGAAGCACATTTATGAGGTCATTGATGTTGGATGAGAAGGCCTGACTCGCAGTCTCTGCACTTATTCAACCCAAATGTGTTTTATGGGGTTGAGGTTAGGACTCTGTGCAGGCCAGTCAAGTTCCTCCACCCCAAACTCGCTTGTTCATGTCTTAATGGAGCTTGTTTGTGTACTGGTCCATAGCATTTGGTGGAGGGGGATTATGGTGTGGGGTTGTTTTTCAAGGGTTGGGTTTGTCCCCTAAGTTCCATTGAACTTTAATGCAAACCCTACCGAAGTCAAAAGGGGCCAAATCTTGAAAATAATTTCTGTCTATTTTCAAGGCTAAGAGAGTATCACACAAAGGGCATGGTGATCTGGGTACTGTCAGGGGGCACATGTACCATGGATTTTATGACTTTACGCACACTTTTACACATGCCTACTGAGTGGAGGAGATATTTGAGGAGCATCTTAAAGGGACAGTACAGATATAATAATAAAAAGAAGGAGATCGGTCAAATAAATTGATCACAATTTGGGAACCAAAAGCATTGCTTGACTATACACGGTGTGTAATGTCATAAACTCCAGGTGAGGACACATCTGGTGGTGGTGACACAGGTTGGGCATAAAATAAGATTATTGGAACACTAACATTGTATTATGTGAGTAGTATTACAAGAGTGTGTGGATTTTTAGTTTGACAATTATATTGTTTCAGTTTTTGAATATAGCTAGGTTTATTTTGAACTGAATACATAAGTGCTACACCAACATAGTTCATATTACTATTAACATGTTCTACATAGTTACATTGGTCCAGCTTGGACCAATGTAACTGCAGTATGTACCATATATACCAGGGGTGTCCAAACTTTTTTCAAAGAGGGCCAGATTTGATGAAGTTAACATGCGTGAGGGCCGACCATTTTTCCTGACATTATATGAACCATTAAAATTTAGTCTAAGTGTGTTAGTTCGAACACTAATACACTGCCCAATAAGAATTCTCCTGCCTTTGTAGCTGTGTGTGGTGAAGAGTTGAGCTTTGGCGTGTTATTTGGATATACTGTATTTATCAGTGTATAACACACACCTTCACTTTAAGAGGGAAGATTCAGGGAAAAATCTTACATTTTAAATAAAGAACTGTAAAGCAAAATAAGGGTCAGTGCCCATCAATGCAGCCTCACAAGTGCTATAAATGCAGCACCCCCTGTTGTCCTGAATGCAGCACCCCCTTATCCTGAATGCAGCATCCCCCTTGTCCTGAAGGCAGCACCCCCTTGTCCATAATGCAGCACCCCTTGCCCTAAATGCAGCACCCCCTTGCCCTGAATGCAGCACCCTATTTTCCTGAATGCAGCAACCCCTTGCTCTGAATGCAGCACCCACCTTGTTATGAATGCAGCACCCCCCTTGACCTAAAAGCAGCACCCCCCCTGTCCTGAATGCAGCACCCTCTTGTCCTGAATGCAGCACCCAACTTGTTCTGAATGCAGCACCTCCTTGTCTTTAATGCAGCACCCACCTTGTTCTGAATGCAGCACCCCCCTTGACCTGAAAGCAGCACCCCCCCTGTCCTGAATGCAGCACCCTCTTGTCCTGAATGCAGCACCCCCTTTGCCCCGAATGCAGCACCCCCTTTGCTCTGAATGCAGCACCCAACTTGTTCTGAATGCAGCACCCCCTTGTCCTGAATGCAGCAACCACCTTGTCCTGAAGGCAGTACCCCCCTTGTCCTGAATGCAGCACCTTCTTGCCGTAAATGCAGCACCCCCTTGCCCTGAATGCAGCACCCCCTTGTCCTGAATGCAGCACCCCCTTGCCCTGAATGCAGCACCCACCTTACCCTGAATGCAGCACCCCCATTGTCATGGATGCAGCTCCCCCTTGCCCTGAATGCAGCACCCCTGTTGTCATGAATGCAGCACCCCCATTGTCCTGAATGCAGCACCCCTGTTGTCCTGAATGCAGCACCCCTATTGCCCTGAATGCAGCACGCCCATTGCCCTTAATGCAGCACCCTCGTTGCCCTGAATGGAGTACCTCCCCCCCTTGTCCTGAATGCAGCACCCCTGTTTTCATGAATGCAGCACTCCCATTGACATGAATGCAGACTCAACATTGCCGTCAGTGCAGCCTGATTCATGTCCATCTGCAGCCTTGGAGGAGACAGGGAGGGGGCGGGATGAGCGCCTACAGACATACAGGAGAAACTCCTGTTTTATCGGCGCCCTCTTTAATATAAAGGACAGAACAATCGTCCAATGGCAGCACAGGAGACGGGACTTTCTTTTACAGAGGTTGCCGTGTAAACAGGAAATACTCCTGTGTGCATGGCACTCGTGGTACAAAAAAACTCATCTTTTGTGGACCCTGGCGCTCGGCGATTCATTGGAGGCCACAAAAGATATACATGTCAATATGACCAAGCGGGCCGTCTGAAACCGGACCGCAGGCCAGACTTTGGACATGCCAGGTATATGCCATACCTGGCCAATGCCAGTGAAAGCTCAAAATCACTAAAGTAGACACGACTACTTCAATAGTCTCCACTAGCTTCCGGGTCCCTTGCTGAGCAGCTGGCTGGATGCTTTGGACAATAGGGCAAACAAATGGATTTTTGTGCAAATCAAGGCCAGTCTTTTACTAGATGCCCTGATGACTAGACTTATGTTGTCTTATTTTGGACATATTATGAGAAGATCCAGTTTACTGGAAAAGACAGTTATGCTTGAAAAAATTAAGGTTAAAAAAGGATTACTATCAATAAGGTGAACATGCAATTGTAAAGTGTGAAGACGCAAACAGATGACAGATCATTCTGGAGAAACACTGTTGATGTCATTGCCAGGAGTCGACATTGACTTGATGGCATGTAGTAATTATAATAAGGTGGATAAGGATCAGAACCTGTCAGGTTTTAAATGCTGTCTGTGCCTCCATTGAGGGGATTTTTTTCCTGCTAGATTTTAAATATATGTGCCCAATGCACGAGATTAACCCTTAGTTCCTGTTCTGCCTGACACCCTTTACCTGGACAGGAAGTGCAGGGTAATTTTTCTAACAGGTATGTAGACAGAAATACAATCCTCTATATAAAAAAGGATGGTGGATCCAGGATGGAAATTGTTTAAGTGTGTTTAAACCCATCCAGTCAAAGCTTTTCTGTCTAAGGGAACCATATTATAATACTTGTAACCCCCTCCCAAAGTAAAAGCCCCCCCCCCCATTCCTCATGATTCCAGTGATTCACTGTTTGACATCCCCAAAATTTAGAGTGGATAGCCACTAGGACTTAGTATCTGTCTGCTTTGTGGCCAGAAATATGAAAGTGTCCAACATTCCTTAATATTTGGTTGGATGATACTCCTATTAAGTAATACATCCCAAGAATGTTGCACTTGTGGGCAGGCGGGACCATAGTGTGGTTGTTGGTCACATCCCTCATGTTTCCCCTTTAACTTGTTGGGCACCAAATACTGGGTCACATGTGAGGTCTGCCTCATGTGGGTTCTTCTGGGCTACGTTAGGCACTTTGTACAGGGTCTCTTAACACACACATAGGGGTGTTTTTGCTCTGCATTCATCAATGCCTTGGGGCAAGGCTGTGGTTGCCTTGGGAAAATACTCAACCTTAAAGTGGTTGTAAACCCACTTTGCAAAGAAATAAAAAATCTAACACCTGCAAGACAAAGGCATAATGAGCTAGTATGCATAGTAGATACCCCCGCTGCGGTGCCCGACATAGCACTGGCCGGCGACATGTCGTCCCGGAGTTACATCCGGGTATCCTGGCTCTGGCGCTGTGATTGGCCGGAGCCACAATGATGTCACTCCCGCACATGTTTGCGGGACTCGCCGGTAACTGCACAGTCACTGAAAGCAAGGGCACGTACATGCCATTGCTTCAGTGCGCATGTGCCGATGACATCAGCACATGCAATTACAGGGGATATCTCCCAAACCGTTCAGGTTTAGGAAATATACAGGGTAGCTACAGGTGAGCCTTATTGTAGGCTTACCTGTAGCAAAAAGTGTGTTGTAAGGGTTTACAACCACTTTAAGGTAGACTTCCTTACTCAGAGATGAATGTATACCATGTACATTGGCACTGCAACTGTTCTCCTGTTAACGCTCAGTTCTCTGTGACAATATTCCCCTTCACTGTCACTTGCATTTTGAAGGGACACGTTGAGCCAGTTGCCACAACCATTTGTCCAGCGTTGTCCACTACTACTCCCTATTTGTGGAGTGGCCCTGCCATGCAGTATGTGCATGCTCCACGTGTACATTCAACTTAACACTTGAGCCTCTGTACCTTTGTACAGGATGGGGAACATCTGTGGAGCAATCCGCTCCCATTGCTCTGGGAGACAGACCGCTGGAGTTAGGGGTGCTGACAAAATCTTCCTTAGTGCTAGAGGCCATGCCATCCATATCAGGTACACGCTACTGACAGGTTGCTTGTTACACTTCTATTACTTTAGGTAACCACCCCAATGTATCAAGACCCACTGGTTAACTGTGTGTGCCAGCTACTAACGATACACCTCTTTAATAACTATGCATGGGCAACGTTTAAAATGCTTTACTTAATTAAAGTGCAAAGGCAAAACATGATACTTGCCTACTCCCAACTAAGACTATAGGCTGTTGTTCTGCCCCGGCATACCTGTGAAAGTACATTCCAGTGTCCATAGTCCTTTACAGGCACTCTTGTGTAATTATAGTTCCCTTAGAAGCTTATTCCAGTGCTGGTATTCCAGTGCTGGTATCTTCAGGGCAAACCCCAAGTTATAAGCCTCTGTTTTGTACCATGGCAAGTGATTCTCTACTGCTCCCATGGGTCTTTTTTTCCCTATCCATTCCCTGCAGGACTCACGCAGAAAGCTGGGACGTGCTCACTAACTGTCTCCTGTGAAACCACTGATGCCTTCCTGGACTCCTTCAGGGGACTCCCCTCTCTCTCTTTCTCTCTCTCTCCTTGACCAGATCACTCCCCAATTGATATCACACAGGACAAGTGGGCCAGACCCAGACAAGAAACCCACCAAATAGATCAAGATAGCAGGCAAAACATTAACCTCAATCCTCCCACCTGGGCAGGGACAGCACCCACTGACCATTTCAACCTACACAATACACTAGCTAGCAATGGAGTATAGATCAGATTTTACACATAGATTCACAGTTTCTGAACATTAGGGCAACCCCACTAAATGTAGAGTATGGAGCCTTGGGAAGTACAGACCAGGATACAATGGGGAGATAATGTAGGACACCAAATATTTCTAAAACGAAAAACAAAGTGGTAACTCAAGCTAGGCTTTGCATATTTTTGCAGAAGAGTATTGACTGTGAGCTGTACAATATTGTTTAGGGGATACTATTTGAATGTATAGCTGGACTCCAGGCAGATTGAAAGGACACAGTGAATGATTCCCTCTAATAAATCATTTAAAGCATTTTTTTTTAAGTGTGACTAATGTAAGTAACTTAATTTGTCCAAATATCAGCAAGCCCCTATAAAGCCCCTATAAGTAGAGGCCAGAATGGAGGTGGGACAAAACTGGGAGCCAATCAGGTGGGTGTGTTGAATGAAAATTGTTGACAAGAGGAGACTGCAAAGTGAACAGAGACATTCTGAACTGTGAACTGTCTGCTGCTTCCTTTTTATTGTACAGTCAGCAGTATTCCTTGACTGTAAGTGGTATCATATATATACCTGGCTGTACTTTGTACAAGTACTGTGTAAATCTCAAAACTGGATGGACAAGAATGTAAATCCTTTGGCAAGTTAAACAGCTCCCTCTTATGTATTTCATTTGTGTACTTAGCTGTTTCCTTAGAGTTTAGCTTGAAGCAGATTTAGATGCATCCATCTGCTAAGTGTCTCTGGCTGGTCACACACAATACATTTTGATTGAACAAACAATAGTGTAGGCTTACCTTGTAGCATACAAATTGAGCTCATTGTTTAGGCAAGCCCTCACTTTATTCAAGTGTCAGTAAATCTAACACATTGTACTACACTTTAGTGTTAGATAGCATGTACACTATATTGCCAAAAGTGTTGGGACGCCTGCCTTTACACCCATGTGAACTTTATTGGCATCAACTCTTCAGGGAAGGCTGCCCACAAGGTTTAGGAGTGTGTCAATGGGAATGTTTGACCATTCTTCCAGAAGCACATTTGTGAGGTCAGGCACTGATGTGGACAAGAAGGCCCAGCTTGCAGTCTCCACTCAAATTCATCCCAAAGGTGTTCTGTCGGGTTGAGGTCAGGACTTTGTGCAGGCCAGTCAAATTCCTCTACCCCAAGCCCAACCCCTGAAAAAAAAACAGAGGTTTAGTTGCAAGTATTTTCAAATACCTGGGAAGCTGCCCAGGTATTTGCAAATACTTGCAACTAAACCTCTGTTTTTACTTACATCAGTTAGACAGATTAATTTGGTTTAGTGCCTTTGGTTGACAACTCTGAGCCTGGCCCATGGAAACATTTTTTATATTCCATGTTTATATTTAATTGCACACTGCTTGAAACGCACCTCATATAAAGTCCCAACCTCCCCCCTTTTTTTCATATTTTTTCGTTTTTTGAAGCTGTGGCCATCATTTGCATGGGGTCACGCTTCATTATAATATATCACGCCCACTTCCAGCCCACTTCCACCTACTTTGACTTACGTCGGCTCATGCCGACAACTATACGCTATGCCAGCGCAACGTTCAGCGCTTATTCTTTGAGAATACCATGCTTGCCTCTCAACGTTGTGCCGGCATAGCGGAAATGAGATGCGCTACGCCGGCCTATATATGCGCCGATGTATGTAAATCTGGGCCATAGTGTCCGGTTAGAGTGTTTATTTTTGTGTCTATTTTGTGTAATGCTAGTTGTTGTTATTCATGTTCTGAATGGCCATGTTTCTTCATGGTTTTGGCTACTGTACTTTTTCCTGAGCCCACAGCCCACTATAGCTTCAGCCACAATACCCTGCAGCACCAGATGCGGTGCATCCATAAGGGGTGCATGGGCACCGCCCCTCTCTCCTGATGGAAATAAGTGTCAGAAATTGATGGGTACAGTAGCTGCGTTTTATGGCACAGTGGCTGCTTTTGATGGGCAAAGTGGCTGCATTTGATGGCACAGCGACTGCATTTGATGGCACAGTGGTGGCAATTGATGGCACAGTGACTGCGTTTGATGGGCACAGTGGCTGCGTTTGATGGGCACAGTGGCTTTGTTTGATGGCACAGTGGCTGCATTTGATAGGCACAGTGGCTGCGTTTGATAGCACAGTGGCTGCGTTTGATGGCACAGTAGCTGTGTTTGATGGGCACAGTGGCTGCGTTTAATGGGCACAGTGGCTGCGTTTGATGGCACAGTGGCTGCGTTTGATGGCACAGTGGCTGTGTTTGATGGGCACAGTGGTTGCGTTTGATGGCACAGTGGCTGTGTTTGATGGCACAGTGGCTGCGTTTGATGGTACAGTGGCTGCGTTTGATGGGCATAGTGGCTATGTTTGATGGGCATAGGGACTGCGTTTGATGGCACAGTGGCTTAATTTTATGGCACAGTACAGTAGCTGTGTTTGATGGGCACAGTAACTAAATTTGATGGGCACAATGGCTGCAATTGATGTTTTTTATTCCAGTTTGTTTGCGCCCCCCCTCCTCCCCCCCAAAAAAATTGAGCTCCAGCCGTCACTGTGCAGCACTGGAGGTTAATGTACTGCCCAGAATGTTGTATGTTAAAATAAGTTGTTATAGTAACTAAAATGTTGTAGGGCACATCTTAAATCTGAATATATATAAATAAAATATTTATTTTTTAACTCCAAATATAGTATGTATGGCTTTCAGACTGATTTTACTTGTTGCTATTTGAAGGAAAATTTCCATTTGTCTAATTTCCTATTTCAAATACCTCAATGAAGTGTTTAAAGAAAATACAGTTTTACAAAGCTGGTTGAAAAATGACACCCTTTAGAATAAATCTCTCCATCACGTTCCAAGTTGCCGGTTGGGTGTGCTGCTCCAGTATCTACAAATGTTGTCAGTGCTTTCCCTTGATAAAAGCTGCTTAGAAAGTAGAAAGAAAAGCCGTACTGCCACCTTCCTTTTTACACATAAAAAGATATGATTTAATAAATTCTAGTAGCATGTATAAATAAAACTGTCACACTCAGATTAGACAAAAAGTGCTTTTGCTAATAGGACCCTAGTGAGTGGTTTGGCAAACAAATCGCCATGGAGAGGAATTAAATTAACTTCCCTGGGGCAGGTTAACTATACATACCCTGAGAGGCTTCACACATTAAGCGCAGAGAAAATATGATATTAATGGGTCATGTGCCATATTTTCTTACAGAAAGAAGCACTTCTTATTTTTAAACATTTGTATTGCTATAAATGAGCAATGTCAAAGGTCTGTACACAAGGACATTTGTACATACAGTATGCCTTTGAATGTGCATAAATGGATAAAGTAAACCTGTCAAGGACCTGGGAGATGCAAAACGAGTAAGCCTTGATGAAAAGCAAATGAGCAGATATTACCCTTTTTATACACATCAATACAGGGCACTTTTACCCTCTTGCTGCCCAGACCAATTTTCAGCTTTCAGCACTGTCACACAATTGCGCCATCATGCAACACTGTATATATTTTTATCATTTTGTTCACACAAATAGAGCATTCTTTTGGTGGTATTTAATCACCACTAGGCTTTTAAATGTTTTTACTAAATAGACTAAAAAAGACCAAAAATTTTGAAAAATACATTTTTTTCTTTGTTTCTGTTATACAATTTTGCAAATAAATAATTTTTCTTCATGAATTTAGGCCAAAATATATTCTGCTACATCTCGTTGGTGAAAATACTGTAACCCAAATCAGTGTATATTATTTAGTCTGTAGGAAAGTTATAGAGTCCACAAACTATGATATATATCTGAAAATTGATCAATCGTGATGTACTGAGTGAGTGAGAAACTTGTATAGCGCTGCATATGCGAACTGAATCGCCTCAAGGCGCTTGAGGCGATTCTGACGGCCTATCTCACGGCCTATCTCATTGCTTGAGCCATTCATTGTTTATAACTGTCTTGTGACCTACTGTGATTGCACAACGGTCACAATATTATTATTATACAGGATCTATATGGTGCCAACAGTTTGCGCAGCGCTTTTTTGCGCTGCGCGTGGCATAGTCCGGGAGGACGCCATATTACGGCCACCTGGATCGATGAGAGGAGCACCCGGCATCATTCGACCATAGGCCAGGTGAGAACCAGTTAAAAACTGCATATCAAAAAACAACAAATGTTACATGGCCAGCTAAATGTATATGCAAGTCTTTTCCTATAAAAGTGAAACTTGATTCTGCCCTTTCCAGTCTCCAGAGCCTCCATTTGGTTATTTGACCCAAACCTAGGCCAGTCGCAGTTCACAAACAAGCAAACTGTAAGTCTGTCATTTAGGGGCGGTAGCACTATCACTGTTAAATGACCTGACAGATTTCCAGTAGCTTCTGTTTACATACAAAAGCCAGCAAGAATCTGTTATTTGCCACCGGAGTAGTGGCAGGTGAAGATGTAAGTTTTTAGGCTGAACACACAGGCCATTAAAAATAAATATATTTTTAATGGTGTGCTGGTCACTTGAGAGAAAAAACGGTGTTGAGTCCCTCTAAAAATTCAATAAATCAGAGCTCCACCCAAAAGAGGAAGTTCTGCTTTAGAGTTCTAGTAGAGAAATGGCACATTTGGGAATCACATTTGGGGAGCGGCCTGATTTTGACAGGTACCCACTCCCACTTTAGCTCTGATCGCCTAGTTCTGCTCGCCCTTCCCTCTTTGCATGTGCAGTGGGCCTCAAAGCTGTCACAGCCGGATGGTCAAATTTAACATGCCAGCGCCCATCAAGAGATGAAAGGAGATGAAATGGGTAGGCATAGCACACTGCTGGATCGTGGGCTACAGTTTTTAAAATTGACAAAAACTGGAGAGTGCAAAATCTAGTGCAGCTCAGCATAGTAACCAATCAGCTTCCAGATTTTATTGTGAAAGCTTAATTGAACAAGCTGCAGTTAGAAGCTGATTGGCTACCATGCACAGCTGCACCAGCTTCTGCGTAATCCAGTTTTAGTAAATCTCCCCCACGACATCCTCTTTAACCACTTAACCCCCGGACCATATTGCTGCCCAATGACCAGAGCACTTTTTGTGATTCGGCAGTGCGTCGCTTTAACTGACAATTGCGCGTTCGTGCGACGTCGCTCCCAAACAAAATTGGCGTCCTTTTTTCCCCACAAATAGAGCTTTCTTTTGGTGGTATTTGATCACCTCTGCGGTTTTTATTTTTTGCGCTATAAACAAAAATAGAGCCACAATTCTGAAAAAAATGCAATATTTTTAACTTTTTGCTATAATAAATATCCCCCAAAAATATATAAAAAAACTTTTTTTTTCCTCAGTTTAGGGCGATACCTATTCTTCTACATATTTTTCGTAAAAAAAAAATCGCAATAAGCGTTTATTGATTGGTTTGCGCAAAAGTTATAGGCCCAGATTCACAGAGCGATTATGCCTGTCTAACTGGTGTTAGACAGGAGTAATTTCAAATTTCGCGCGCCGTATCACTAGTTTGAATCCTCAAACCATGATACGGCGGCTTCGGGCTTCGATCCGAGAGGCTTACGTCTTCGTAAGCCTTCGGATCTACGCTGCGATATTTTTGCGGCCGCTGGGAGAAGTCCGCGTCGTTTTCAGCGTCGGGATATGCAAATGACTTTTTACGGCGATCCACGAAGATACGAGTGGTCTTCGCAATCGCTTACGTCATTTTTTTGCTACGTACTGTTAGACCAGCTATTTGCTGGTCTAACGGTGCGTAGCCCATGTTAAGTATGGCCGTCGTTCCCGCGTCAAATTTATTTTTTATTTTTTTTATTTACGTAACTCGTTCGGGAATAGGAATGTCCGTAAACGACGCTACTCAAACAACGAATGATGTAACGACGTGATTTCGCGCAATGCACGGCGGGAAATTTCTGAACGGAGCATGCGCAGTTCGATTGCCGCGGGAACGTGCCTATTTTAAATGCTTCACGCCCCCTACTCGCGTAGATGGCTTGCGCCAGGAGAAATACACTATGCCGCCGTAGTTTACTGGACAAAATCTACCGGGATTCCACGTAGAGCCAGGTGAAATACGGCGGCGTAGAGTATTTCTGATACTCTACGCAAATCTAATTGTATGTGAATCTGGGCCATAGCGTTTACAAAATAGGGGTTAGTTTTATGGCATTTTTATTAAAAAAAAAAATTCACTAGTAACGGCGGCGATCAGCGTTTTTTTCAGTACTGTGACCTAATGGCGGACACTTCGGACACTTTTGACACATTTTTGAGACCATTGGCATTTTTTTAGCGATCAATGCTATAAAAATGCATTGTATTACTATAAAAATGCCATTGGCAGTGAAGGGGTTAACACTAGGGGGCGGGAAGGGGTTAAGTGTGTTCCTGGGTGTGTTCTAACTGTATGGGGGGGGGTGGCCTCACTAGGGGAAATCACTGATCTTCCGTTCATACATTGTATTAACAGAAGGTCAGCGTTTCCCCCGCTGACAGGACCGGGAGTTTTGTGTTTACACACATAGCTCCCGTTCCTTGCTCTGTAACGAGCGATCGCGTGTGCCCGGCGGCGATCGTACCTGCCGGGCACGCGCGCGGGACGCGGGGGCAAGCGGGGACGCGCGCGGGTGCCCCCTAGTGGCCGAATATGTAGCTGACCTAGAGCTACGGGCTCTCGCCCAGGAGAGCCGACCTGCCGCCGTAGAATGACGGCGGCTGGTCGGCAAGTGGTTAAAGACCCTTATCCAGACATTCAGCCTGGGTGGTTGGCAAAGAAAGGGCAATGAGCAAGTGCATCGCCTCTCCTAATCCATTCCAGGCCACATGCCTTCAACATTAAAGCCGCGTAAACACGATTGGTTCAAACCGATGAAAACAGACTGAAGTTCATTTTCATCGGTCCAAACCGATCGTGTGTAGGCCCCATCGGTCCGTTATCCGATCGTTATCCGATCGTTAGTACGCACGAGCATCGTTTAAAAATCCACACATGCTCAGAATCAAGTCGACACATGCTTGGAAGCATTCAACTTAGTTTTTTTCATCACGTCGTTGTGTTTTACTTCACCGCATTCTGACACGATCAGTTCATGAACCTATGGTGTGTAGGCACATCAGTCCATCAGTCAGCTTCATCGTGATCCGATGAAAACGGTCCGTCAGACCGTTCTCATCGGATGGACCGATCGTGTGTACAGGGCTTAAGAGAGTAGGGGGTGTCTAAATAAGATGTGAGAGTTTGCTGGATGGGGGAGACTTTTCAGAATTTTGAAAACTCCCTCTAGAATAAGGGAGTCCGTAGATATCCACCCCCTCTCCCCACACACATGAATGAGTATAGGTTACACAGTACCCCTTCTTGCTCATTCACAAAAAAGTTAAATACTGTAGTAATAATAAAAACACCCACAATGAGAAAAAAGTCCTTTGTTGGAAAAAAAAAAAAGCAAACAATATTCTCGATGTAATTACAATGTTGGTCATGAGTATCCACTGACAATGTTGACCCACTGACACAATGATCCACTGGACTTCCATCGCAAATAAGAGCTTTCTAGCTGGCTGCTGTATGTCAGCAAACTTCCAAAGAAAAGGGCAGTAAAACATAATACGATTCAGCTTCCACATACTTCAATAGGGTTTGGTACTAATATGTTCATATACAGTAAAGTGTACTTTTTGCTGGGTTCATTGAACCTCCTTCGCTGAAGCAAATATTGCCAGGTTCGCTCATCCCTAGTTAGCAAATGTCTCATTACACAAAAAAATCAATAGGCAGGCTCGGGCAGTAAGAAGGAAGGGGCCGTGCTTGACGTGTGTAGGAAAAGCAAATACTTCCTTATGCAATTAACCTATAAATCTGTATTCATTAATAATTTAAGTATACGTTTCTTAATTTTTTCATGATATGCTGAGTTTTAATTACAGATGATTGTGATAGGTTTACAAAATGTCTTATTAACAAATACACCCCATCTGTTTTCCTCATTGCTAATGTTTACCTTGTTACTCCAGCCTAAGTTATCTTAACTTAAAGTCAGACATCCCACGTCTCCTGCGAGTCACGGGAGTCTTCCGCATTTGGCTGCGGGCTCCCGCCAGTGACGGGCAATCTCCGGGCTGGTCCTGTCACTCAGCCACAGGCAGAAGACAGAGCAGCCTGAGCGACCAAATAGAGTAGAGGTGCAGCTGCCGCTTGGGCTGCTCTGTCTTCTGTCTGTGACATATGGAGGGGGTGGGACAGAGCTGGGAGCACTCTGCTAGTGCACACTGAGGCTGCGCTGGTGAACACTGATGAGGTGGCACTGATGGGCACTGATAGGCTGCACTGATGGACACTGATATGCTGCACTGTTGGGTACTGATGAGGTGGAAATGATGGGCTGCACTGGTGGGCACTGATGGACACTGAATAATGGAAAAAATGGGGTGATGGCGCTACCTAGAAAACCGCATTAGAAACCATATGTACTCAAACAATAGAACAATCTAGGAGTGTAGGTCAAGTACAATATTGGGCGTGAGCCCAATAGGTGGCTGGGTGTACCTGGACAGAGTAAGTGTCAGTATGCCGGTGTGTGCTGTGCACGGTAAAGCTGGTAGTGAAACAGGGGAGGGGCTGGGAGCTACCCTCTATCGCCTGTAACCACACTGGGTGTATATAGTGAGTGTATGGGGCTCTGAAATATGCCCAAAAGTGAGTAACAAACCACAAAGTATAGTAATCACCATACACTAATTAGTAACACAATATATCAGCATCAGTACAATATCTCAGCTTATGCGAAATAATAATAGTAGTATTAATAGTCCGGTGATAGTATAAATATGTGTGGAAAAGTGTAGCGCTAATAATGACACAAATAATGATAATACAATAAAGATTAAATCATGCAACACCACATGTGAATTAATGGTATAAATATGATGCTATGAAATAGAACTGGCAAAGAGCTGCACATGAGTCTCTCATTCGCAGGTCATATTCTATTGTATTATAGTCCAACTATTAAATGGAGGGGGGGGGGGTTGTCTTACTGTGGAGGGGGTGCTTCTAGGTGCCAAACAGCCAATGAGGTGGTCCCGGTGCTCCCCTCAGGGTTCCCCACTCACCAGACGGCCAACCCCACCAGGGGTAGCAGGCATGTATCACAGAATCCTCAGATCACAGCTGATGTTCACTCCTTCCCAGGGCTGCGGCTCTCCAATAGTTGATCCGGCCAATTTTCTCCTTGTGGGTAAATGATGAGAGTTCCTCCGTTCCTCAGAGGGAAAAATAATAGAGGCTCCGATGGTGTAGTATGTTTAAAATAGATCACTATTTATTAAGACATGTATGCAAAAAATTCCACTCACTAACAGGGGGCGGCTACAGGCCAAGGTAAACAAGAGCTACAAAAATCTTCAAATAAAAGCAAAAACAAAAGGCAAAAGATAAAAACAACATCAAAGCAAAATCAAAAGTCAAAAAAGGCCGATTTGAGTGTAATACTCTGTAGGTTCTACGGGTGTATGCATGTGTGCGGTGGTGTTCAGCGTGCGTTTCAGCTGCGCTCCACCAGACGCTGACCCGGAAGTGACGTATGTGCGTCTATGCCTGACGTACGTTTCGAATAGATTCGTCTTCTGAGGCATAACTGCGCATCCGTCCACAGCAGGTATAAGTGGGTATCGCCGTGCTACGTCAAACACCCTCCCCGGGGGAATCAGCCAATCCTGATGCAGGCAGCCCAGATACATCAACGAGAGGAGGTTTGGCAGGAGCGCCCTTGGGGTTAATACTACCACAGCACGGCATGACTCACCCTACTGGTTGACAAGTATATTACATCAATAGCCGAGATTAAGCACCCGGTCTAGATGTTACAACAGAGCTATTTAAAATGACATCTGCAGCAAGGCACGCATATCCACCATACTAAGGATATGCTGCCCGCATATATAATGGGAGACATATAGTATCCTAAACCCATTAGTAACCTTACACTAAGAGTCAGGTGCACAAATGTGACTAAGTGATTAAAGGTATAGAAACATATATGTGTGCGACTGTCTGTGTAATTGTAGCCGGATGGAAAATGTTCCAGGCTAGTCAATATAAATATGTGTGTGTAATGGTGGTCCCATCCAGGGCCACCGGTGATACCCGTGATAATAGTTTGGTAGGTATATTACACCATCCAAATGTGAAATGTGTCTCAAATTAGAGGTGTGTTTTTGGTATAATAAAAAATTAAGAGAAAGATAGTATATAATTATAATGATATAAGTAGTCTCTAGATATGTGCAAAGGAGATATGTGGGGTAAGAGTACCCCAGATAAATAAATTTTAGTGCAACCTTTAGTGAATCAGTAGATCCCAGTATGTTTCAAGGTATATTGGTGGGTGATGGGTATGGAGTTGGCACTGGATCCTTCCAGGTTTAGGGGTTGGAAAGAAAGCAGTTGAGATCAATGTCTACATTCAGGCCATGTGGTACCAGGGTGCCTAAACGGTATATCCAACTAGTCTCGTTTTGGGATATGGCCGTTACTTTATTACCCCCCCTCCAATTATCCTTAACCATGTCTATTCCATAGAAAATAAGGCCAGATGGATCCTTCTGGTGGAACTCTTCGAAGTGGCGAGATAGGTTATGTTTGGGGAATGCTTTGCGGATGTTCTTAATATGTTCACGTATCCGTATACGCAGTGGTCTAGTTGTTCTGCCCACATATTGGAGATGGCAGGGGCACTCAACAATATATGTAACATGGGTAGTGTTGCAGGTGATGAGGTCTCTAATTTTATACACTTTCTGGTCTGTTTTGGATTTGAACTCAGTCTTCCTGCGTGGCTGCTTTTTACTCACCCTACAGGCTAGACATCTTTGGCATTTGTAAAACCCTTTAAGTTCTGGGCAGATTTCTACTTTCTTAGGTGGATTTATGATGTTATGTACCAGATGGTGTCTCAGGGAGGGCGCTCTTCGGTATATGAATGAGGGTTTCTTTGGGAGGGCCTTCGAAAGTATAGGGTCTTCTTTTAAGATAGGCCAGTATCTCTTTAGTATAGTTTCAAATTCCTTATATTGGGTGTTAAATCCAGTGATGAAAGACAGATTACGTTGATTTTTAGTACGCTCAGAATTCTGTGTGAGCAGTTCATTACGATCTCTCTGCTCTACCTCTGCTCTCAATTTGTCAAGATTTCCTTGTGAGTATCCCTTTTCTTTGAATCTTTCCACAATCGTGTGTGCTTGTTTTTGAAAGTCCTCTTGTGTGTCACAGTTCCTCCTGAGCCTCAACAGCTGGCCCTTGGGGATATTGGCCTTCCACTTTGGGTGATGGCAGCTTGAAACAGGAATGTACCTGTTACGATCGGTTCCTTTGAAGAAGGTTTTAGTTTGTAATGAGGTTCCATTTTTATAGATCTCCAAGTCGAGATATTCTATACTGTCCTTACTATACTTGCCAGTAAAGGTCAGGTGGAATCTATTACTGTCAAGCCCAGAGAGGAATGCCTGGGGGGATTCTATTGTACCATCCCAAAGGATGATAAGATCATCAATATACCTCCTATACATTCTAATCTCGGGATATGCTTGACTATAGATGTATTCATCTTCCCAAAGGTTCATTAGGAGGTTGGCTACACTCGGGGCATAACGAGCCCCCATCGCAACCCCCTTGGTTTGTACGTAGTAGGTCTTGTCGTACCAAAAATAATTACATTCCATTGCCATTTTAAGTCCCTCCAAGATGTATTGTATTTGTTCTTGCCTAAGGTCAGTTTTGTCATACAGAGCTGTCCTTACACCCATAAGACCATCCTCCTGCTCAATGCTGGTGTAAAGGGAGTTGACATCTATAGTCACCAGTAGGAGTTGTTCTGCCCCCTTGATGGTTTTTAGGTCTTGAATAAGTTGTAGACTGTCCCTTAGGTATGACTGTCCTTGTTTCACCAAGGGTTGGAGAAAGGTGTCAAGATATTCCCCAAGCCGCGAAAAGATGGAGTTGATACCACTGATGATAGGTCTGCCTGGTGGTTTTAACAATCTCTTGTGGATTTTCGGAGTGTAGTACATCACTGGTGTTTTAGTGGAATTAGATATTAAATATTCAGCTTCCTCCTTGCTCAATATCCCTCTCTGATGCCCATTCTTCACATATTTCTCTAGCCGTTTTAGATATTTTTGTTTAGGATTCCCCTTAAGTTTCTGATACGTATTCTCTACAGCAAGTAGATTGCTCATCTCCTCTTCATAGTCACTTTTGCTGAGGATGACCAGTCCTCCCCCCTTATCTGCGGGGCGTATAACCACTTCATTCTTTTTTCCTATTTCTTTGATAGTTTTCCACGTATTTTTACTCTTGATGTTTATTTTCCTGTTGAGTTTCCTGAGGTCCCCCTCTACCATCTTCTTAAATGCTATGACACATTGGTTTCCAGAGTTGGTGGGGTTAAACGTAGAGTTGTTCTTCAAACTGGTATGGATAAACGGCGATTCTCTTGTGACATTGTGGTCTGAGTTCGTAATAAAATATTTCTTTAAATTAATTTTTCTAAGGAATTTTTGAAAATCTATATAAACTTCGAATTGATCCAGAGGTTTATCAGGGGCGTATTTGAGGCCTAGGTCTAAGATCCTCATTTCCTCCGTTGATAACTCAATGCCACTAAGGTTAAAGATTCCTTTGCCTAATACTGTCTTGGTCTTTTTCTTCTTCCATCCCCTGCATCCTCTGGCACATTTTCTCTTTGGATGTGCCTCTGGGGGGGCCCTGTGCCCTGACTGGGATGTCTGTTGCTCCGTATTGGATCTTGTTCCTCCGTTTGTTGTTGTCCCCTTTGTCCTGGATATTCGTTTGCTCTTCGGGTATTTCCACGGGTACCCCCTCGGTTGCCACTCATCCCTCTCCATCCAGGATTGCTGTAGGCTGGTCTTACTTGCCATCGACCGGGTGGTCTGTTGCGTGGTCTTCTCCTGTGAAAATCCCGACTATCCCTACCTCTGCGGTTGGGTGACTGCCTCCTATTACCCTGGTGGTAGCTATCCTGATGACCTCTGTTAGGAGTGTGGCGTGATGCCGGTTCATACTCATCTGAATAGTCATCAGATAGAGGCGAGTATCTATTATAGGTGCTAGGGGAACATCTCGTCGCACTGGGACTATTGACATTATGATATCTAACTCTTTTTCGTGTCCTCTGTTGTTGCCATCTCTGAGTCTGGGGTTGGCCCTGGTCTGAGCCCCCATGTCCCCCTCTAAGTAGTGAGGGGCTCTCCTCAGCGGTGGGGGTGCCCAGTAGAGTATGGGCTATTAAGTCCATACCACTGGCCTCCATCAGGGTTTCGTCCAGATCCTCATGAGGATCTTCCATAGATACCTGCCATTTATATACTTTCAGATCTTTATAGTCTAAGATGTCCCTTTTGAACTTCTTTTGTTTCTTAGCTTGGATGTCTCCATCATATTTCTTGATTATCTCCTGTAACTCCAACATTTTATCTTTGTAGTCTTGTTGGTTTAAGAATGGGGCAAGTAGACTCTGAATTTCCGAGATACTAGACTCAATTAGTCTCAGTTTAAACCGCCTCCGATTGATGATTTTATGCATTAGTTCATTCTCACATGTGTTGAATAGTGTATACCATTCTCCCATAAGACCTGCATCATCAATATTATCATTGGGGTGGATATCCCACCTTAGCCTTCTTGGGGTGATCTTTTTCTTGATGTACATTTCCAGAGAAGCAATGTCCCACCAGACCCTAAGTTGCTTCTCCATAGTGTGTCTGAGTTGCTTCATTAACCCCTGCATATCCTGTCTGTTGGTAACATCCTCCTGGCTAAAGACACCACCCACATCAATGTGTCTGTTAGTCATATAGCCAAATATGTCCATAGCTGCAAGGTAAGTCCCACCCTAAGGTGAGAAGAAATAAGATGTAAGATAGGAACCTGCGCTGGGACTACAAGACTGGGACTACAAATCTAGGCTGCTGCCCCCCTAAAGCCTAACCCCTCAAAGAGGAGGTAGGTGAAGATAAATAATGGAAAAAATGGGGTGATGGCGCTACCTAGAAAACTGCATTAGAAACCATATGTACTCAAACAATAGAACAATCTAGGAGTGTAGGTCAAGTACAATATGGGGCGTGAGCCCAATAGGTGGCTGGGTGTACCTGGACAGAGTAAGTGTCAGTATGCCGGTGTGTGCTGTGCACGGTAAAGCTGGTAGTGAAACAGGGGAGGGGCTGGGAGCTACCCTCTATCGCCTGTAACCACACTGGGTGTATATAGTGAGTGTATGGGGCTCTGAAATACGCCCAAAAGTGATGGACACTGATAGGCTGCACTGGTTGGCATTGATGAGGTGGCACTGATGGGCACTGATGAGGTGGCACTGGACTTAAGCACACTGCTGTCTTCAAGGGAGACTGGCTAAATGTGGCAGCCCCCCCACACACTGTTAGTTCTCAACACTGTTGCACTACTCACTCTGTCCTCTGTTGCTCCTGTGTTTTCAGGAAGATCTCCTTCTGTATGTTCATGGCAGGATGCTTTCACCCGAGCCCCGACCCAACGTAGGACACACACCCCCAGACAAGGGGGCACCCCTGAGGGCCACCAACAACCTCCTCAACACTGTATCTCCATCTTCCACCTCACTGCTCCTGCTGGCATGGCCAATGTCTATTTATGAGGTATTCTCTGCCCCCTGCCAGCCCATTACTGGGGATTGACCTCATCGATATGCATACAGCTTCTCCTAACCCCTGCCCTCTAGAAGATTCTCCAACCTCCTAGACCAGGGGCAGAGAGCTGCCAGGTGAGTCATCCAGCACTTAACTTTAATGTACCCAGACCCAGATTTGATTGCTCAGGCTTAGTCTGGGGCTAAACTATATTTTACCTGCACTAACTTCTAGTATACACTAGAGGGTGCTACACATTTTAGTGTGAACAATTAAAGATTATTTTGTACTTTATGGTAAATAGCATTGCACTCTCACCACTTCATTCACATTCGTCAGGGCCTCCAGCTTGGGACACGTGAGCTACATGTCAGCAGGCTCACGATAACCAGTCAGTTTAATTGATCAGACATTTTAAATGTTTCCTTAAAAATGATTTCACATATATAAAGGGTGCTAGAGCTCACGTTTTAATATCCAGAAATGCAAGTGATTTCTGAATATTAAAACGTGAGCCCTAGCACCCTTTATATATGTGAAATCATTTTTAAGGAAACATTTAAAATGTAAATGATAACTATGACTGCAGTGTAAGTCATTGCTTTCATAGTGATCTGATGATAAATGATATATATGCATTCAATTTAAAATTAAACAAAATGTACAAAGTACTGTTATGAAATGCAGTCTTTGATCTTATGCATCGGTACAGTATGTGCTTTGCAAATTACTCACATGATAAGGCAGATAATATTGATACAATGCTTTCCGTTTCACCGACTGTGTATTTATTTTGTATATGACTGTCTGGTAATCTAAAGAAAACCTTCTTCTTAATCTGTTTGTTAGTATTTTTCTTCATCACAGATACATTATAAAACAAAACAAACATGGAAAACAAAAAACATATTTCCCAAATTCATGCAACAAAAACATTACATACCAAACACATCAATATAAAAATCAAAACACCCAAAACATACCCCCTCCCCCATCCCCAATTTCCCCTCCTCTCTCCCTACTCCCTCCCTCCCTCATCCCCTATGCCTCTTCATCCATAAAAACCACCTTTCTTGAGTCATCATGCCTTAATTATTCTATAACTGGTAAATGATCTCTTTACCCCTATGCTTCCATCTAGTCCTAGAATAAATGGTATCAATCCTGGTAACAACAGCCAGGGTCCCCACATTTCACCAAATGTATTTGTTAACCCCCTAGTCTTATATACAGTAAAACATTGGTTTGTGAGCATAATTCGTTCCAGAAACATGCTTGTAATCCAAAGCATTTTTTTTTACAGGGTATAAAAGTGAGGAGAGGCACCTCTAAGGCCGCGTTTACACACGATCAGTCCATCCGATGAGAGCGGTCCGAAGGCGTCCATCGGTCAAATTTTAAAGCAAGTTCTCTTTTTTTTTGACCGAAGGATAACTGACCAATGGGGCCCACACACGATCGGTTTGGACCGATGAAATGGTCCTTCAGTCCGTTTTCATCGGTTTTGACCGATCGTGTGTACGCAAGTGTAGCAATAAGTTGCTAAATGTTGTACTTTCATTAAATGTAACCATATTGCTACACTTAGAGGCTCCTCTCTTCTTTTTTATACTCAGTTGTGACATGACACTACTCTTATATCAAGACATCGCTTGTAAATCAAGACAAAATTGACTGTATGGATTCCAGTATACCCTGCCATGTTTTATCTGTCATTTTTCCAAGATCTTTTTCCCATCCTTTTCTAGCTAAGCAGCTATTTGTTTCTCTTGTCTGCTCAGTAAGGCAACCATAAAGGATGGAGATCAAACCCTTCTTAACCTGTTTCTTTGCTAGGGTATCCATAAGTGGCATATTTTGTATCGTAACTTTTTTATATTTAAACTGACTCTGTAGCGAATGGCGAAATTGTAAATATTGAAAAAGTGTGACAAGGCAGTATGTATGTTTTCTGTAATGGTTGAAATGTTTTTAATACATTGACGGTATAAAGCTGTGCAATATATTTTATCCCCTTTTCTCTCCATACTCCAATTCCTTTTAATTTGTCTAGTTCCTTACAATTTTTTTTTTACCCCACAAGGGGGAGTATACTGATATGTAATTATATTGCATAATACATTTCATTTCCTGCCAAGAGTTGGGCATCGCCCATCAACCAGGCTACCTGATTCTATTTGAGCAATCAAATGGTATTGTGAAGATCTACTAAGAATTATTGATTGAATATGGTCTGTCCAGTCTATTACTTCCCATCCTGCAACCTGTTGTAGTTGTGCTGCTTAAAAATACATTTTAGCATTTGAAACAGCAAGGCCACCCTTATATTTGGGAAATTGTAATGTATTAAGTTTAATTCTAGAGTTTTGCCCCTTCCATAGCAAGGTTTAAAACAGGGAGTCTATTTTTTTTAACCCATTTAAGTGGTATCCAGATTGCTTACATGAAGTAACTGTGATTCCCACATCATTTTTATTAAATTTGCTCACCCTACAACCGACAACATTAATTTAGACCATACTTTACTCTTCATCTTAAACTTATCTAATATGCGGGCTAAGTTATAATTAATATATTATTTATATATATATATATATAATATATATATTTAAAAGATGTAGCAACCTGTATTGTATGCTCTATTTGTGGTAAAACCATTGTTAACTCATCAACGGGGAGCAGTACTACAGTAGTTTTTTAATTTTTTTTTAGCAAACCCAAAAAATCGACCAAAATTTTCAATCAACTTTATCACATATGTTAGCGATTTATCTGTGTCTCCCAAAAATAATAACGCATCATCTGCGTGTAATGAAATTTTGTCCACTCTTTCTCCTCTCTCAAAGCCCCTAATATTATTATTATTGTTATCATACAGGATTTATATAGCGCCAACAGTTTGCGCAGCGCTTTACATCTGGGTAGACAGTACAGTCACAATACAAATCAATACAGGAGGGATCAGAGGGCCCTGTTGGGTAGAGATTGCAATCTAGAAATAGTGATTGTCTGTCTAATTGCTATTGCCAATGGCTCTATAGCCAATGTGAATAGCAACAGTGACAGCGGGCATCCCTGCCTAGTACCTCTATTCAAAAAAAAGCTTTGATATTCCTCCATTTATCTGTATACATGCTCGTGGGGCTGTGTATGATAATTTGACCCACTTTATAAATCCTTTTCCCAACCCAAATTTCTCCATAGCCTCCCATAGATATGTCCACTCGACGCAATCAAATGCTTTGGTTGCATCTAGTGATAATATGTCTCTCTTCCCTACATTATTCAGTGGTATCTGTAAGTTTAAAGGAAACCTTTATTCAGAAATACAATTGCAATTGCTGTTCATATTCTGAAGACTTGCAAACTTGACTTGTGTTGATGAGTGTTACAGAACATTGAGGTGCAGAGCTTTCTAGCATCCCCAAGAGCCCCCTGGGGTCTGGGGCCACAGGCAGCTAATTGTTCTGACTGTATTATATTCCATCACTAATCACCAACATGTAAAAGTTCAAAGTTGCACAAGAGAATCAAGATTTGCACAATTTAAATTAAGGGCTGTGGAAATTAACTATTAATTAATCGATTAATCTTTAATTTTTTTGATCGATCAAAATGATTTTGATTGGTACTCACCTCTCAGCTGGCTTACGGGCCTTCATGGAGTTCCGTCGGAGATCAGGTAACATCACAGACACCAGTGGGGCTTGCGTGTCCATCTGAAGGGCTCCTTTGCTGTGCCTTCATATCTGCATGCCGGCAGGACCTTGCTATCTGCCACACGCAAGGGCTGTTACACTTCCCTCTATCACTTCCCTCTATCAACCTGGGATTCTACAGCCATCCACTGGGAGTTGTGATAGTTCCCTTCATGGGACATCTACATGCCGACGGACTGATATTAACCTCTTCTCATCTGGATTCAGCAGTGGTATCGTTGTACACATTTTTATACCAGTATCATACTTAGCTACATATTTTTATGACTGCTTTTGCTACCGTTTGGTATTCCTCGCACCATTTTTACAGTTTATGTAGCTACATCGATTTTATCTCCAGTGCAAGATTTTTTTTGTTACCTACTTGAAGACTATAAAAGTTTAATGCTATTCCCATTGAGCGCTGCCTGTGTGTTTTTTGTATCCTGCTATCCATTTTTCCAGTGGTTGGTAGCTGCACTGGGAATCAGCCTGCAAGGAGATCAGCTAAAAGTAGTTGGATCTGTATGTGCGTTATAATTAATCGAAATTAGTTGATTAATCGATTAAAAAGAAAATCGATTATTCGAACACAAAATTTTTAATCAGTAACAGCCCTAATTTAAATATGTCACAATTCATTAATGATTTTGCTCATCTTCAGTTGAGTTGGTTTACAGAACATTGTGGGCCAGATTCAGGTAGAGTTGCGCTGGAGTATTTTGATATGCGCCGCGTAACTGTCAAGATGCGCCGTTGTATCTCCGCGGCCGTACCCACCAAACTAGATGCGACAGAAAACGGGCTTTCCCCGACCGGCTTAACTTTCCGACCCCAGAGTATCGTCAGCGCATAGTTTCGCTTGGCGCATCAGTCGCGCCAATTGATTTCCCCTGCAAATATGCAAATGAGGGAGATTTCCCAATTCTCGAACGGATTAGCACCATACGCTGGCTACATGCGCTGCGCATATGTCGTCCGTCCGTCGCAAAGTTATTTCTACAAATAGCTGCTTTATCTTTACTCCAGACGGCCACAGGTCAGCAGGAGAGCAGCTACAGCAGCGTTACCGACGATAAGAGCTAGCTGAGCACCCCCACTTGCAGGACAACACCTCTGTCCCTGCTTGTCTGTCAACTTTTACAGCCATGGAGGAAGACATCATAGGTCTCCATAGCCGAAATGACGGCTGACAGCTCCTGGCCTTTAAAGTTCAGCTTTCTTCTGTGTTTGCGGGGAACGGGAGCAGCCATCTCAGAAAAAAAGTAACTTCACTGCGGGAAGGGGGAACAGGATATACTTTAGTGCCGGAATGGCGCATCTACGGGCGCATTTAAACGTCCAACGGAACACATTGCGCTGTCGTTTCCAAGGAAGTGGTGCCGACGGAAGTTGTGAGCATGCGCACTGGGATGCATTGACAGTCGACGCATGCGCAGTACGTTCGCCGCGGGATCGCGCCTAGTTTTAATAATACATGCCCCGTACCCGCCCAATTTGAATAACGCCGGCTCATTTTCGATACCCTGCCGCAACTTTAGGAGCAAGTGCTTCATGAATAACAGCACTTGCTCCTAAAATTTCGCCAGAGTAACGTAAATGAGAAACGTTACTCCAGATTAAAGATGCGCCCATCTACCTGAATCTGGCCCTTAATGTTTTCCTATACAGACGAATAACTGGGTTGCCTAGGCCAGCTACACCCTTCTCAACATTTATCAATGCATTATATTTATGTAAATATTCCTAATTTTCCTTTAAGGGAAAAAAGCAATCAGTAGATAAACAACATGTAGATGGCAGGCCGAGGGTAAAGCTCAATACTGTAATGAATTCATCAATTGTGTGTTCTTTTTTCAAAATTGGAATAAAATTGCCTTTGACAAGTTTATTGATTGTGTTAATGTCAACAATGTGGACATGAAAGTCGAATTTGTGTAGCGATTTAGCATACGTACAGTATATTGCTTTTTCATTTTTGCTAAAGGTCAGTACCAACATGAAAAGAACATTTTGAATCAGTAGACAGAGTTACCTGCTGGGTGCCTCTGTTTTCATTCTTGCTTCTGACACCTCCATTCGTTTTATCTCTGTGGCTGCAGTATCTACCAGATCTGAATGCACTAAGAATCTGCCTAGTGGTTCTCATATTGAAATGCACACACAAGGGAGAAATGTGCTGCTATAATGGGATATTACTTTGTTGGGACGGAGGAAACCTAATGATTTATACATGTGTGATTTTGCTTTCTGACCATGCAGTCACGTGCCCTTATACTATAATAGTCCCTAATCTTAGAGATACCTACAGTAGTGCTTTGAGTGTCTCCGTGTTGGGTAATAGATTTATATTAACGAGATCATTATGTGTAAGGCAATGTGATAGTTGTCTAAAAGTGCATAGAAATATGGTAGGGTTTGATGAGCCTAGCATCCTAGAAACTTCAAGGATATTCATCTCTATTCTTGTTTAACCACCCTGGCGGTATAATTATGTCCAATTTTTGTGTGTCAAAGTGGTACATTGTTTTGCATAGAAATTTGGCGTTTTATATTGTAGGCCTGTAATTCTAATGCCGCGTACACACGACCAGTCCATCCGATGAGAACGGTCTGATGGACCGTTTTCATCAGTTAACCGATGAAGCTGACTGATGGTCCGTCGCGCCCACACACCATCGGTTAAAAAAACGATCGCGTCAGAACGTGGTGACGTAAAACACAACGACGTGCTGAAAAAAATGAAGTTCAATGCTTCCAAGCATGCGTCGACTTGATTCTGAGCATGCGTGGATTTTTAACCGATGGTTCGTGCCTACTAACGATCGGTTTTGAACTATCGATTAGGAATCCATCGGTTAAATTTAAAGCAAGTCAGCTTTTTTTTAACCGATGGTTAAATAACCGATGGCAAAGAATAATTTTCGCGCCAAAAATATATATGAATATGTAAATAACCACAATAGGTGGTTGACAAAGGCTGCTCCCCTTGAGAATGGAGTATCTAACTCTTATTTGGAAAATGATATGGTGGTAAGGGGGCGCTAGTGAAAAATAGGGTGGTGGTCACTGGTCAGTGACCGTGGTGGGTGAAATTAAAGTGGGATTCCACTTTTAATAAGGACAATTACCTGTCCTACCTGCCCGTGCTGATGCCCCCCCCCCCCCGATGCCGGTCCCACGATCGATGCAGGTCCCGCGCCGCCATTCACACTAGGAGAAACAGGCAGTAAAGCTTTACGGCTTCACTGCCCATTTCCTACTGCGCCTGTGGGAGTCTCGCGCCGGCTTGTGAATGGGCGGCTGCTCTCTGAGAACACACACAGTTCCCAGAAAGCAGCGCGCCCCATTCACTAGGAGAAGAAGAAGAAAACAGACCGCGGCTGCGGAAGAGGCAGATTACAGACATCCGCATAGCAGCAGGTATTTCGAGTGTATTTTTTTCACATTTTCTTTTTTTTTTTTTTTTTTTTGGCCAAATGTTTTTTTCCTGGGTGGAACTCCACTTTAAATAAATTGAATAAAAATAGATGAAAAATTAACCAGTGTACATAATATGGTATTAAGTGAAAAGGTTATAATTCATATTGGATTAATTTACACAAAAAAACAATGTGGTGTGACACACAGAGCCCAGAATAAATTAAATGTAAAGTCCAAAGGAAAAGTGATAGCAAAGTCCGTGGATACCCAAGGAAAGGGTAAATGTATCAACACAATCAGTTAAGAATCCACTGAGTAATCAAGTTATTCAAGCAAAAATCTTCTTATATGGTTTGTGCTTCTAAGTGTTCCTTCACCAATTAAGCGATCGACGCCCAAACGTGTATGTTAATGCTAATGCGCTTACTAGAGCAATTGGACCTCTTTAGTGAAAAAGAAGGTCAATCTCGCATGTGCAGATAAATGCCTGCAAGCATATGGTGCGTCCCCAGCTGCTCAAATAGACACCTCTTCCTCCAAGAATTTCACAGATGGGACATGAAAACAGAAAAGCAACTACATCGTGCAACCGGTTTTATTAAAAAAAAAAATTAAAACAAACATGGGCCAAGTGGCCACTTTTTCACTAAAGAATCTTGCTCTGGTAAGCGCATTACCATTAACATACAGGTTTGGGTGTCGATCGCTTAATTGGTGAAGGAACACTTAGAAGCACAAACCATATAAGAAGATTTTTGCTTGAATATCTTGATTACTCCGTGGATTCTTAACTGATTGTGTTGATACACTTACCCTTTCCTTGGGTATCCACAGACTTTGCTATCACTTTTCCTTTGGACTTTACATTTAATTTATTCTGGGCTCTGTGTGTCACACCACATTGTTTTTTTTTTAATTAATCCAATATGATTTGTAACCTTTTCACTTAACCTCCCTGGCGGTATGATTCTGTCTGGAATTACATACCAAAAGCGGTACAATTTTTTGCATGGAAATTTGGTGTTTTATACTGTAGGCCTGCAATTCTTAGGAATAACTCGCTTAAATCTGTCCAAACAAGACATCTCGGGTATGATAAAGTTTGAAAAACAAAATCATAAATTTTAATATAATAAATAACTATAAATAATTATAACAAATGATAATGTAATTATAATAAAAATTATTCAATAATGTAATCAAATCCAAATCACTGAAATTTGCTTAGTTGCAGAATTGTCGCTGTCATTACTTTTATTTTTTTATGACAAATTTCCCCACAAATCGCTATCACTCAATTTTGCAAGAGATTATAATTTATTATCGCTGTTTTCTAGCTGCTCTAAAACCATTTTTGACATAAAGGGACACTTTTGGTTGCTATCTACAATCTACATTTTGCAGGGAGAAAGAACAGTTTTTATTGTATAAAAGTACATGCAGGGCACAGGGCAGACCACTAGGGACAAAGGGGGTGTGTATTTTTTACATACAGTACTGTAATCTATAAGATTACAGTATTCTGTATGTAATGTGTTTGTTTACTTTTTTTAATTTGGCACCGTTCTCCGCCCCCATGCGTCGTAACGTCGCAGGGAACGGAGATCGGTGGCACACGGGGACACTGTGTGAATCGAGCGAGGACCCGCTCGCTCACACAGTGGGGATGCATCGCAGGATCCACGGACAAGGTAAGTAACTTTGTCTGGATGCTGCAAGAAGGTAAGCCGCGCCGCTGCACACTCTGCACATCTACCCCGAGCGTGACTCTGGGTTACCGATCCTAGCATGGAAAAACCACCCCGAGTCACGCTTGGGAATACCGCTAAGGGGGTTAATACCATATTATGTACACTGGTTAATTATTCATCTATTTTTACTGATTTATACCAGTTGAGGAATATTTATTAAATGTATTTAATTTCACCCACCACGGTCACTGACCAGTGACCACCACCCTATTTTTCACTAGCGCCCCCTTACCAAAATAACCGATGGCGCCCACACACTATCAGTTTTTACCAATAAAAACGGTCCATCAGACCAATCGTGTGTACGCGGCCTTAGTAATAACAAACTTAAATTTGTCCAAACAAGAGTCTATTAGACATCCCAGGTATGATAAAGTTTGAAACACAAAATCATAAATTATAATATAATAAATAACTTTAAATAATTAGAAAAATGTATAATATAATAAAAATAACATTTCCTTACGATTCACTATTGCTCCATTCTGCACTTTTTGGTTGCCATGGACAATCTCAAGTTTCCAGGCAGAAAAAAATGTATATATAATATACAAGTGCATGCAGGGCAATGGACAAATCACTAGGGATAAAAGGGATGTGAAATGATTCAACACAGTAATGTAATCTGTAAGAACGGATCCCGGCACACAGAGCATCACAAGCGGAGGACACAGCTTGCAGACAAAGCAGGGGGACATTGCAGGATCCTGGTGACAAGGTAAGAGTACACTGCACCAGGATTCTGCAATGCAATCCCAAGTGGCAGGTGAAAACCACGGTCACAGTACCGACCTCCACCTATTCAACACCTGAAAAAGAAGCAGATACAGAAAACCAAAATTTGGATAAATCTGTTAAAACATTAGGTTGGCAAGATCAAACCTCATTACCTGTGAGAGTAGGTCAAGCCCTGAAGGATGAAGAAGTACAACGTCATCATACACCACAAAATACACGCCAAAAAAAACTTTTAAGAAACCTTTTAAGAAAACAAATTGGACCCGTCGGAATTCAGAACATAGAATAGAATATCATAATACAACCCATTATCCTCCCCCTCCACATAATCATAACCCTCATTATTCTCAACACTACAACTATCCTCAACGGAGCCCTATCCCCACCTATAATCGCTTTGAACCTCTGCGACAACATCATGACTATCATCCCCACCCTACACCTTATTATCGACCTGAGTATCAGGGCCCTTTTTTAGACAGGGATCGGAGGGATTATTCTCCAAGGAGATACCCTCAGGACCGGTATCCATCTCCAAGGAGACGGACTCAGGAGGATCCATCTCCACGGAGGTCCAAGGAATTCGAGAGATCTCCAAGAAGATCCCTAAACGAAAAGGAGAATCATACCCCCAAAGAAAACGGGGATGCAGAGGAGGAAAGAGATCCCAAAAGAAAAAGATTGGAGAAGGGAAGGGGGTCTTCAACTTAAGTGGGAAACCCCTCTCCCTTAAAGAACTATCGGTGTTGGATAGAGGCCTCAAACGTGCACCGGTGAAAAATCAAAATAAATTCGATACATATATAGGTATACAAAAATATATTAGGAAAATGAACATAAAAAAATACTTTCTAGGAAACCCTATTCAACATGGGTCTGCCATGTCTACATCCGAAAATCCCATTCAATATACCACATTGCGGAATAATTCGGTATTTAACCCGCACATTAGCAACAATCCCCACATTGAGGTCTTTAAAAAATTGCAGGACCTTGACACTTTGAAGATTAAAAAAGCAAGGGACCCTATCAACATACACAAAGGGATCCAATCATTGAAGAAACGTAAAGACATCGTCATCCGACCAGCGGATAAAGGAGGTGCGGTTGTGGTTCAGTCTAAGGAACAATACAACGCAGAACTCCAAAGACAATTGGAAGACGTGGATACCTATACCAAATTACTGAGTAACCCCACGAATATGTATAAAGAACAACTGAAACAATTAATCAAATTGGGAGTGAAAAGAAATATTTTGAGTAAAAAGGAATCAGTGTTTTTATTGCCAGAAACCTGTAGAATTCCGGTGATATACACTATTCCGAAAGTGCATAAAGACAAGGTCAACCCACCCGGTAGACCTATTGTTAACGGGATAGATTCCCTTACAGCGAGGATGGGTCAATACCTCGACTGTTTCTTACAGCCAGCTATTCAACAGACCAAAGCATATTTGAGAGACACCAAACATGTTCTACAGTTGTTGGAAGAGGTGCCTGTAGTGGAAGGAGAGACCTTGATTGCCACTGCAGATGTATCTTCTCTATACACGATTGTACAACATCATCAAGCTTGCAGTGCTACCAAATGGCTCCTTAAGAATTATACCTTACTTATCTGTAAGCAACGAAAATTTCTCATTAAGTGCCTAGAATTTTGCTTAAAGTCCAACTATTTCTGGTATAACCAGTCTTATTATAACCAAAGCACGGGCATTGCCATGGGCGCTAAATTTGCTCCTTCGGTTGCCAACGCCTTCATGGCACAATGGGAAGAAGAGGCGATCTATTCGGATACCCCCATTGAGCTAATCTTTTATAAAAGATATATCGATGACGTGCTGATGGTATGGAAGGGTACTAAAGAAACATTGGAGAAATTTTGTGCAGATTTAAATGTTAATGATAAGAACATCAATCTGGTTTTCCATATCAGCGATAAGGTAGTTAATTTTCTTGATTTGGATATCACTATAACATCTAACAAGCTTATCACGAAAACACATTTTAAGAGTGTCGACTCAAATAGCTATTTATCCTTAAATAGTTGCCATTACAAATCTTGGCTGTTGAACATACCGAAAGGACAACTGGTTCGGATTAAACTAAATTGCACTAAAGATTCAGATTTCCTAGCTCAAGCATCCTTTATAGGAGAGAGGTTTAAAGACAAAGGTTATTCCCACAAATTCATTCAAAGACAGATTCAAGAAGTCGCTGGTCTCGATAGAAATACGATGCTACAGAGGAATGTGAAAAAGCAGCGGGACATGACGGCCCCTGCCATCATCTTGGATTACAATATCCAATATAAGGATGTGGCAAAAGTACTAAAAAGACACTGACATATGTTGAAGGGGGATAGGCATTTGAAATCTATCTTGCCCGAAATGCCCAATATTGTGTATAAAAGAGCCCCCACTATTAGGGACCTACTTGTGAAAAATGTAGTGGATCCTCCACCCAAAGGTGGGTACACGTTTTTCACCACTAAAGGATTTGTTCCGTGTAAATATTGTTATGCCTGTAAACGGTCGAAGTGTCCTCAACAGAAGAGGACACAATATATAAGCACCAATGAGTGCCATCAAATAAAGAATTTCATTAGTTGCCATACAGAAGGCGTAGTGTATGTGTTGCAATGTAGTTGTAACCTACAATATGTAGGAAGGACAAAAAGAGCATTAATGGTCCGTATAAAAGAACATGTTGTGAATATCAAGAATGGCTTCACTAAACATAGTGTTAGCCGACACTTTCTGGAGAAACACAAGAAAGACCCCAGACATCTGACCTTTTGGGGGATAGATAAATTCAATAAGCCCTGGAGAGGAGCCCATCTGGTTAGGTCCATCAGCCAAATGGAATCCCAGTGGATCCATTCCCTGAATACCATGGTCCCTTATGGATTAAACGTCAAGTTTGATTTAAATTGTTTTCTTAGCAATTTTTAACTTTACCATTTTATTTTAGGTTTTGAGTTACACTTGATCCCTATTTTAGATAGATTGGCTTTATGTAACTATGTAAGCGGAAGGGGTGTCACTCGTTTCCTATTTGATCACCCCGGTTTTTCCATTAGTATATCATCCAATTCTATTTTAGCCTTTTATTGTTTTTTGGGCTACTGTATTTATTTTATTCTATTTTTATTTTTTATTGAGTGGTAACTTATATCAAATAAGCACAGTATTGACTTACATGCGAGGCATAGACATCCAATCTACTTGTATGTACTTTGTATGTCTAATATTGCTTTTCACACAAGTTTAGTGACTATGTGCAATTTCCAACACTGGCACTCCACACAAGTGCATTCGCTGATGATTCGGCTTTACAGTCACTGATTCGCCTCCCTTTCTTGAAATGACCTTTATGGCATTACATATTCGATGTCTCGTCGAATATGATCGGGAGTTTGTATTACTGATGATTCGGCTTTACAGTCACTGATTCGCCTCCCTTTCCTGAAATGACCTTTATGGCATTACATATTCGATGTCTCGTCGAATATGATCGGGAGTTTGTATTACATATGAACACAGTAATGTAGGTGCTTCATTATATTTTATGATTTATTCATTATTTATATCATTGTTTTGGTATACTGGTATCTGTTTTGTAAATCCCTGAATACTATTAGCCGTTTTCCCATATCGAAAATGGCCGCAGAGACACTTCCGTTTTCGACGTAGTATCGAAAATGGCCGCGATTCGATTTCCGCTTTTCACCTATAAAAGAATGTATCTGATAGGCCCTTGGTAACCTCTGATGAAGTCACTTGACGTGACGCAACGCGTAAGGTCAACCGGAAGTAACGTGACACCCTGACCGTCCGACCGGAAGTGCCATTGTTTTGGTGTTTTTATTATTCGTTTTTCTTTCTGTTAGTGTGTTTACTTTATTAAACCATTTTTAAGTTTACGTACTTCACTATGTGAGCTTCATTTTCTCTTTGGAACATCCGTTACATTTTCGACCGGACGTCGAATGTGGCTGAGACTGGCTTAAGGATTGCATTGGAGACGGCTGCCTACAGGATCATCATTGCATGTGTTCGATCCCCCTTTCTTCCTTGTGGAAGGTAAGCGCTCTCTGAGCACGTTCACCTGTGAAGTCTCATCTGGATGAGTTTGTTGTTACATGGATAGAAGCCTTGTCACTGATCGGTTTGTGTTAGTCTCCCCACTGGATTTCACTAATTTGGGACATTTGTTGTTGCACGTATTGCACATATTTGGATTATTAATTTAATCACTTATTTGGGACATTTGCTGCTGCACTGTATTGCACATATTTTGGATTATCAGTTTAATCACTATTTTCATAGTGATGCTCACTTGTTTGTTTGGATTGATTATTTAGTTTAGTTTAAGTTTGCGCTCATCATTACACTTTTATATCCTATCTTTGTTGTTAGCACATACTCGATTTGAGCCGCATGTAATTAGTTTAATTATTTCTTATATTGGGTCTATTCACTGTTGGCTAGTGCTTTAGTTTTTCCTTTTTATAAATTATAATATAATAAATAACTTTAAATAATTAGAAAAATGTATAATATAATAAAAATAATATTTCCTCACGATTCACTATTGCTCCATTCTGCACTTTTTGGTTTTGGACAATCTCAAGTTTCCAGGCAGAAAAAAATTTATATATAATATACAAGTGCATGCAGGGCAATGGACAAATCACTAGGGATAAAAGGGATGTGAAATGATTCAACACAGTAATGTAATCTGTAAGAACGGATCCCGGCACACAGAGCATCACAAGCGGAGGACACAGCTTGCAGACACAGCAGGGGGACATTGCAGGATCCTGGTGACAAGTAAGAGTACACTGCACCAGGATTCTGCAATGCAATCCCAAGTGTGGCTCGGGGTTACCGCTAATGGTACTGAAATTTAACCCAGAGCGACACACGGGATTATTGCCAGGGAAGTTAAAAAAAGGAAAGGAGAACCCTTTATTCCTCTACACATTTGGATAATCATGTTAGGATGAAAAATAAAAAAAACTGTTAGACATTCTGTATAAAGCCCTACAGTACCGGCAGTGCACAGTCCACATGGGTGTTGCTGCTTAACTGCAGACAGGAAACAGGAGCTTTATTACAGAAAAAAGACATACAGTTTTACCATAGATGCAGCTACAAATGTATAAACACTGCCAACTACCATTTGAAGAATATATCTCTACTAAATACTAATGTACAGTAGTGCATTCCAACAAAAACAATGCATTTGAATAAATTAAGTAAATGCTGGTGGGTTGAAGAAACAGTGGGGTGTCTTTAGGTAATAGTTTCCAGTTTTACCTTCCTACCACAACAAGTCAATCTTACCCTCCTTGAGATAAAATCCTTCTTGTTTGTAATGGCAGGAGCTTTAGCAGTTATTCATAATGATACTAACCATATTCTTGGACAATATGTACAGTAGATATCACTCAGGAGTAATACTAGTCAAAAGATCTTGCACACGATGATGACTTGCTTATAATTATACATCTCTAAAACATACATATTCTCCCTGCTTCATCAAAGTATAATAACATTTAGGATGCTTAAAATAGAAGTATAAGGTTTTTCAGATTCATACTTACCTAGCCGAATGCAGCAACGGTCCAATGCTGCAACTGTCCCCCCCAGCTCTAACACTGAGAACCAAGGACACGGAAATTCAACGCTGTTCAATCTTATCTTAACTACGTAAAGCTGGAAATCTATTGCTGTCTTCCCCCGAGGTGGCTCGTCTTTGGACCGTCACTTTTCTTCAGAACCAGCTTAGGTCCCTGGATATGAAGAAAACTGCCAAATATCCCCTATGGTCTAAACAAAAATTCTATGAGTACTCTAATAAACCTCATAGAATGCTCATAAACAAAATTAAGCCTCACCCTTTCCATTCATCCCCAGATTCCCAGAAGTCTCCCACTTACTGCCCTTATACCATGTCCAAAGTTTAGGGAATTTTACCACGATCTGTATAATTGTCTAAAAACCAACCCCAATTATTATTTCACGCAGGTCAAGTTTGACTCCTTTTTTGAATCTCTTCACCTACATAAAACTCTCCACGGCCCACCTTTAATCCTTAAATGATATGATTACTTCTAAGAATTAGCTGAGGTTGTCAAAAATCTCCCAACCCACAAATCCCCTGGCCCCCGATGGTCAGCCATATTCTTACTACAAAACTTTCCTGCCAATTTTAAGCCTCAATTGTCCCTATTTACCTCATTGTTAAAAGGACCATTCCTCATCCCCATTTCTTCATGCCCATATCACAGTGAACTCACGGTGAACTCAAAACCTGGAAAAGATCCATTCCTTCCCGACAACTATTGACCCATAATTTATTCTGATTCCAAGAT
>CM056053.1:98731634-98885943 GCA_029574335.1 Rana kukunoris | reverse complement strand
ATGCTTTTAGACGTCGATGGGGATCTCTAGGATGTGATCTGTTTCTAAAAAATTTTTAAAAAAATACGAATATTCGAAATAGCAAATATTCACCGTGAAATTCGGAATATATCGCGAATACTCGAATATGCCATATTCGAGCCGAATATTCGCAATACGAATATTCGTGAGCAACACTACTACTCACCTCCATACATCCAAGAAATGAAAGGAAACCTTCAGTATGTGGGAAGAAAAAAAGTCATCGCCCTTCCATTCCTGCCCAGAAAGACGAAAAAAGAGACCTCTTAATTTAGAACTAAGTGATAAAATAAAACAGGATAATTCTACTCCTAGATGCCACTGCAATATTGCGACTATTGTCCCAGCAGGACGGCAGAGTACAGTCCCAGCAAGACTTCCCATTCCAGAAACCTACTATATTTTCAGGAGACATACTGAAGTTCATAGAGTGGAAGGCAAGTTTTGAAATGATCATTGTTCCAGACCATTGACAAGCTATTCTACCTCAGAGATATGTTGGTGGAGAAGCAAAGAAAGCCCATGAAGGTAACTTCTATAGAACAGATGAAGAAGCCTATAAGCAAGCCTGGGAAAAGTTAAATGCAAGATATGGTCATCCTTTCTTAGTACAAAGAGCCTTTAAGGAGAAATTGAATAACTGGCCTAAAATAGGTCCCAAGGAACACTTCAAACTCCAAGAGTATGGTGATTTCCTGCAAGCATGCAGCAATGCCATCCCACATGTACGAGGACTAGAAGTACTGAACGACTATCTAGAACAGGAGTCTCCAAACTACGGCCCTCCAGGTGTTCAGGAACTACAATTCCCATCATGCCTAGTCATGTTTATGAATGTCAGAGTTTTGCAATGCCTCATGGGAAGTGTAGTTCTACAGCAGCTGGAGGGCCGTAGTTTGGAGATCCCTGATCTAGAAAATCACAGGATGCTAGCCAAGCTACCTGAAAAAGTGGCTTCTAGATGGAATCGCTATGTGACTGAACAGTTAGATCCAAATAAGACACTTCCCAAGTTTTGAAAAGTTCTCTGAGTTTGTTAATAGGGAAACACGAATAGCATGTAATCCAGTAACAGCATCTTACTCCTTAAAATCCTTAGAAGAAAGGCCTGCAAGAGATACAAAACGTGCAAGAGCAACTAGCTTTGCAATCAACTCAGCAGCTAAAGGTCTAGATACCTGCAAAAGCAAGTTTAAAGTCACTACTGGGTTGAGTAAAGAGACAGAACCAACAAATCCTCAGACTACCTTTAAGTGTATGTTCTGTGGAGAGAACCTCTCCATACACAAGTGCCAACAATGGAAAGAGAAGTCCTCAAATGAAAAGAAAAAAATTGTACTTGATAACCAACTGTGTTTTGGATGCTTAAGAAAAGGCCATGTTACAAAGGAGTGTAAGAAAAGGCTACATGCAGCGTCTGCAAAGTACGCCATCCTACGCCACTACATGAAGAACGTCCAAAGAAAGATGAATCCTCAATACCTAAAGATGCTGAGGAAGAAAAGAAAGTATCAGTATTATCTTGCAGATTAAGGGAAGGAAAAAGCAACGGCACATAAATGGTTGTACCAGTGTGCATTTCAAATCCTAAAAGGAGGAACAAGAAGGTATACGCCTATGCACTACTGGATGCCCAAAGCGACGTCTCCTTCATTGATCAAGAAATCTGCAAGAAATTAGAAGTGGCTACAGAACCAGTGAAGCTCAAGCTCACCACAATGATGGGGAGAGACACTTTAGTGAACATATAAAAAATAAATGAAATAAGAAAGACAGAGGAAGCTCCTCCTACCCAACTCTAAGGATTTTAATGTGAGATATCAATCGTGGTAATAAGGTAAACACACCAAACACGTAGGTTATATATCAAAAAATAGAAAATGTAATTTACATAAAATTATTATACATATGAAACAGATCAATTAAAGGACGACCACAGTATTTACAGAATAGCAAAGACAGAGTTTTGGTGCACTAATTGCTAACTAGTTTCGCATTTGCGTGCTTCTTCAGGGCTTTAGCACCTCGGTCTCTTCTGAGAACTAGTCGTCTGTGTGTAATAATAAATACCATTAGTACAGAACAGCAAATATATAATGTAATTTTTACAAAATTATCAATATTTAATCTAAAAAGTATAAATTAGATACAACAAAATATGAAAGTGTGCTTACCGATCCTGTTAAAAAAGTTGAGTGACTAGACATAAAGTCAAAACGCCTCTATTATCCCGACAGCGTAGGGCAAAACCAGGAGCGGGAAAACCAGAGGAAGCCAGATCCACCTGGTTGTCAAGTGTGGATGATAGGGTGTTGAGGTTTTGTTACCATATAGCAGAATAGAGTTCTGAAAATTGGTAGAATGGATATATAAACAATTTTATTCTAAATTTATTAGTGTATATCTAGAGTCTAAAATTTAATAGACAGCTTTACAAGTACATGTCATATTCTATTTTATTTTATTTTAATTAATTTTATTTATATTTAATTTTTATTTTTATAGCAAAGCTGAAAATATCCAGAATTGCTGATAGAATGAAAAAGGTTTTAGAAACATTTATATAGTGGCCATACTATACTATAGACATCTAGAATTAACATTCAACAACCATATCCTAGTTTGCCACCGGGGTGCTTGGACAAATATATTTGCATACTTAATTATATTTTATAGACTCCCTAATAATGCCTTATTTTCAAAAGAGAAAAAAAAAGATAGGGTGTCAACTTCTGATACTATAGACAAAAAATGATAATAATAACAACATATAAATATCTGGGTGCAGTTAGTAGGGGCAAGCTTTGCATCAGTATTAGCTAACAGATGATAGAGTATCACCATAGGTACACATAGGGCCAGATTCAGGTAGATGCACGCATCTTTTCGCCAGCGTAGCGCAACGCATATACGCTGCGCTGACGCAAACTAGCGAGTGAAGTACAGCATTCACCAAGCGCATGGGCGTTACTTTGCGACGGAGTAACGAAGATGCGTTGGCGCAACCCGACGCAAGTGGAAGTGGGTGTGATCATATGTAAATGATGGGCGGAGCCCAGCGGCTTACGTTCAGCGCATCATCCACGGAGCATGCGCAGTGAGTGAGGCTTCACTCGGCCCCCTGTGCGCATGCTCACAACTTCCGTCGGCACCACTTCACGGGAAACGTCAGCGCAATGTGTTCCGTTGCGCGTATAAAAGCGCCAGCGGAAGCGCCATTCCGGCGCAAAAGTATTTCCGTTTCCCCCCACCCCAGGGAAGTTACTTTTGCTCTGTAATGGCTGCTCCCGCTCCCCCCAAAGAGAGGAGGAACCTCAATTTCAATGCCCAGGAGGTCTCTGTGGTCATCTCCGCTATGGAGACTTATAATGATTTTCTGCACAGAAAGAAAAGTCGGAAGACCAGCCGGGAGAGGAAGCAGGCCATCCTGGACACCATTGCTGGCAGGGTGAATGTGTTGGGGTACTCCACCCGGACTGCTGGTGATATCCAGAAAAAAATAAATGACCTGCGGCGCAAGGTCCGTGGCAAGGTGGCCACCATTCGGACCCATGTGCGGGGCACAGGTGGTGGACCCCCATGTCCGGTCAGCCTGACCACAGAGGAGGAGGTGGTCGCCCGCTGCCTGGAGAGGGAGCAGTTGGAGGGGGTACCAGGCTATGATTCTATGGAGGAAGGCTCCAGGACAGGTAAGTGTTTTTTATCCCCTATTTGGGGGGGGAGGGTACATGTGCCAAGTGTGTGGGACCACCAACATGTGTCTGCTTTGTGTCATCCACAGATGATGGAGCTGGGCCATCATCTGTTGCCGGCCATTCCACCCCAACCCCCCAACGGGATCCTGAGGACGAGCCCCTGGGTGCTGAAGACACCGAGGTGGAGGAGAGTGCCCACACCACTTCTGCAGAGATGGTTGAGGAGGAGCCTGTTCCTCAGCAGGAGTTTATTTTGGTTTTATCAGAGTCCTCCCCTTCTGCAGGCCCCTCTGTCATCCCCTCACCCATCCTCGGTAGCCCCTCAAGGGCGACTCCATCCCCACGGGGACAACCTTCTCCTGGCCCCAGGAAGGCGACCCGTAAGACCAGGGGGGTGTCTGATCTGGTCCAGGACCAGGTGGCGATGGACCACGCCCGGCAAACCCAACAGATGGGGGAGATTGCTGGCCACTTGGACCGGCTCGCTGACAGCCTGGGCTCCGTATCGCAGCTGCCCAGTGGTGTGCAGGACGTTGTGACCAGCCTGGGGGAGGTGAAGGCTGATGTGCGGCACCTCACAGCAGCCGTCCACGTCAACACAGCTGCCATCCGGGAAGAGGGGAGGCAGTGGCAGCGTGCCCAGCGGCATAATATCACCCGCCAGCTGAGAATGCAGGCCCAGACCAACCTCTATCTGAGCCGGATTGCCGTGGCCTTGGAGGGCATGCAGCCAACAGCTGCCAGGAGTGGCCCACCCGGGGATCAGCCTCCTCCAGATGCCCCCCCCCCCCCACCCACTCCCTCCAGGCAGCTGAGGAACCCGAGAGTGCCCACAAGGAGGAGCCCCCGTCATCCCAGATGAGGTTTTTTTTTCGGGTTAATTTTTTTTTTTTTTATTCTTGCTCAGGTTATGAGTTTATATTTTATTTTATTACTCAGGTTATGAGTTTATATTTTATTACTCAGGTTATGATTTTATATTTTATTTTATTAATCAGGTTATAAGTTTATATTTTATTTTATTACTCAGGTTATGAGTTTATATTTTATTTTATTACTCAGGTTATGAGATATTTATTTTATTTTTAACTGCACACGGTCAGGAGTGCAGGGGACAGTGTGAATGGTGTGTGAATGTGAGGGGGTGGCACTCCTGCCAGTAAGGGGTGTCACCCTCGGCCGTGGTGGAGAAGTTATCCCCACGGCTGTATGAATGACGTGTGAAAGGTGTATGAATGGACAGCGACATCATTGGGGCCTTGACGCTGGCGTTGCTGCTCCCAAGTCCTACATGCTGGACTTGGGCTAATCCAATGTGATGTGGATGTGGTGTGGGTGATCTAGGGACATCAGTGGTGTGCATGCGTGCATTGTCCTTGTGATCAATGTTTTGGTTTAGTGTCCAAAGATGCCTACGGCGAGGACCCTCCTGACTGCTCTTCCATCAGCAGACTGGTTCTCCTCTGGCAGGTGGGGACTGTGTGGGTCGGGGGTCAGGTCATCACGCATGTCAATCTGCAGGCCTTTTCTCATAGCAAAGTTGTGCAGAATGCAACATGCACCGATGATCTGACACACGAAGGTAGGGGAATACAATAGGGCCCCCCCAGACTTATCCAGGCAGCGGAAACGGGACTTCAGGAGCCCAAATGTTTGCTCCACCACTGCACAGGTTTTGATGTGTGCATCATTGTATCTTCTCTCTCCTCTGGTTTGGGGGTTCCGGAAAGGAGTCATTAGATGGGGTCCCAGTGCATATGCCGAGTCACCTGGAATGGAAAAGACAGGAGGATGTTAGTAGTGCATGTGCCACTTGTGATGGGTGCATCATGGGAGGGGATAGTCATGCCTGCCACCCATGTCACTCACCAACCAGCCAGCTGTCCCCATACATGTTCTGCTCGAATTCTGCTGGAATGGGACTCTGACGGTATATGAAGCTGTCATGGCTGGATCCGGGGTGTTTGGCACGGACGTGCCATATGAGGCGTTGGGCATCGGCTATCACCTGTACGTTGATGGAATGCCAATGCTTCCGATTGCGGTATATGTGCTCTGTGGCACTGGGGGGCTGGAGTGCCACATGTGTGCAATCAATGGCCCCCACGGTGCGTGGGAATCTGGCAATGCTGTAGAAATCTGTCATTGCCTTCAGCCGCAACTCCTCAGTGGTGGGTCTGATGAAGTGGTGGGACATGCGTCTGAGGATTGCAGGGACAACCTGGTGCACACATCTGCTCATGGAGGATTGTGACATCCCAGCCACCACGCCAGTACCTTCACCAGTGGCTGCACTGCTTGTGAGCGGTGTGTCTTGCTGGTGATGTCATCCTGCAGGGTTGTGGTTAGTTCAAGTATTGCATCAGGGCTGAATCTGAAGAGGCGATACACCTCCTCATCCCCCAGGCCAAAGAGGCTCATGCGCGTGCGGTATATCCTCTCACGTTGGAATGTGGGTGGTAGGGGGCGCTAAATATGTTGTTTGTGTGAGATAGACTACAACTCATAATCATATCTATACATGTGAATAATCATTGTGATAAACAATAAATTCATAAATGAACATAAAAACATATGTGAAAATCCAACAAACAATATTTATATGGTACTCAATTACGCTGAGTAAAATGTCCATACACTAAAGTGCAACCGTGCAAAACAGATTCCAACCGCAGGTGTAAACTTCAATTACTGTATTTGATATAGATTGAAGATGTGAAACCACCACCTGGAAAATACTTATTTGCACCCGAAGTGATCAAATGAAATGGCTCCTTACCGACATGAATGGACTCTTTTAATTAAAAAAGAAGTCATGTAGTGCCTTATCAGGATATGTTTCCGGATGATCAGGGTTATTCCAAAGGATAATCCAATGTTCATAAAACCCAGGACAAAAAGATCATCATAGCGTGATATGTTTATTTAAAAGATGAACAGTTAAAAACACAAGCCAAGTGGCTGCTTACTTTGTACAGTGCCCCGATCCCGGCACTGAGGCTTGTTAGCGTATGAGGTAGAGGGAAAGCCGGACGTCCGTCGCTGTAATGGCGCTTGGTGATCTGGCGTGCGTTCCACCTTCCACCGCCGTGAACCAGTGGACCCGGAAGTGGCGTGGGGATGCGTGACTGGTAAAGTCATACCCATACCAGTCACGCATCCCCACGCCACTTCCGGGTCCGCTGGTTCGCGGCGGTGGAACGCACGCCAGATCACCAAGCGCCATTACAGCGTCGGACGTCCGGCTTTCCCTCTACCTCATACGCTAACAAGCCTCAGTGCCGGGATCGGGGCACTTTACAAAGTAAGCAGCCACTTGGCTTGTGTTTTTAACTGTTCATCTTTTAAATAAACATATCACGCTATGATGATCTTTTTGTCCTGGCTTTTATGAACATTGGATTATCCTTTGGAATAACCCTGATCACCGGGAAACATATCCTGATAAGGCACTACATGACTTCTGTTTTAATTAAAAGAGTCCATTCATGTCGGTAAGGAGCCATTTCATTTGATCACTTCGGGTGCAAATAAGTATTTTCCAGGTGGTGGTTTCACATCTTCAATCTATATCAAATACAGTAATTGAAGTTTACACCTGCGGTTGGAATCTGTTTTGCACGGTTGCACTTTAGTGTATGGACATTTTACTCAGCGTAATTGAGTACCATATAAATATTGTTTGTTGGATTTCCACATATGTTTTTATGTTCATTTATGAATTTATTGTTTATCACCAATGATTATTCACATGTATAGATATGATTATGATTTGTAGTCTATCTCACACAAACAACATATTTAGCGCCCCCTACCACCCACATTCCAATACATCATTCAGACACTGAATTTCTTGGGAGGCTGCTCACCAATTTATATAATTTATTTATTTAATTTTGGATATACATTTGGAAGCTAGCCCATTGTTTGGAGCTGGTGTACCACATGTTTCTCTTTTTTCCTTGGCGCGAATTACACACATTTTTTGACACATATCCTCTCACGTGCCCGCCTCCTCCGTACCGGGGGACCCAGTACTAGTGCTAGGACCGCGACTGCCCCTGGCATGTTTGCACACAGAGGTGTTGTCCTTGCACGTGTGGTTGTTCAGCTTGCTAGTTTTGTCGGTAACGCTGCTGCTGTAGCTGCTCTCCTGCTGACCTGAGGCCGTCTGGAGTAAAGATAAAGCAGCTATTTGTAGAAATAACTTTGCGCCGGACGGACGAGATACAAGCGGCGCATGTAGCCAGCGTATGGTGCTAATCCGTTCGCGAATCGGGAAATCTCCCTCATTTGCATATTTGCAGGGGAAATCAATAGGCGCGACTGATGTGCCAAGCGAAATTATGCGCTGACGAGACTCTGGCATCGGAAAGTTAAGCCGGTCGGGGAAAGCCCGTTTTCTGTCGCATCTAGTTTGGTGGGTACGGCCACATAGATACGACGGCGCATCTTCACAGTTACGCGGCGCATATCGAAATACTCCAGCGCAAGTCTTGCTGAATCTGGCCCATAGTGTGGAAATAGGGTGTATTACAAACTATATGGTTGTGTACATAAACAAAGATTTTTACCTTGCTTTTAAAGATCGAAATAATGCAGGACATTGGGTCTAGAATCCTTCCAGTTTGAATGTGCCACGAATTCTATTAGTCATGGTAAGCCTCACGCATCCAAAGCGGCGTCTGACATGGATAGTGTCAGCGCCGCTTTTGAATGCTCACCCTCACCGGAAGTGAAAGGTCACGAGTGACCTCTGACATCACTTCCGGTCCGTGCGTCCCAGCGCATAGCCGTGTAGGCGTGAGACGCAAATACAAGCGCATCACGCCGCCATGGACAGCCAGTTGTTTGGCAAACAGCCAACCATTGTCGAGTGGGCAGCGCATTCCCTCCGTCAAGGATGACGGAGGGAAAGGAGGCATTCCCTGAAAATCAGGTTAGCCTTCCCCTGGGACGCACAATCAGCCACACAGAAACGCTTCCCACTCCAAAGATAGTCCAGACTATCGGGAAACAGTGAGACGCTTGTCACAAAAGTCAAAACAGGATTTGGACGTAAGATTTACATTTCTTTACATATAAATACATTATAATAATAGTACATCACGATACATAGTTACACAAGTCCATCCAGTTCAACCATAAAAAAATAAAAATAAACAAACAAAATAAAACACAGTACATCCCATACACCCAACTCCATACCCACAGTTGATCCAGAGGAAGGCAAAAAAAACCAGCAGAGCGATGATCCAATTTGCTACCGGAGGGGAAAAAAATTCCTTCCTGATCCCCCAAGAGGCAATCGGATTTACCCCGGATCAACTTTACCTACAGAACTTAGTACTCGGTTATATTATGTGTATTTAGGAAAGAATCCAGGCCCTTCTTAAAGCAATCTACTGAGCTGGCCAGAACCACCTCTGGAGGGAGTCTGTTCCACATTTTCACAGCTCTTACTGTGAAGAAACCTTTCCGTATTTGTAGGTGAAATCTCTTTTCCTCCAGACGTAAAGAGTGCCCCCTTGTCCTCAGCGTTGACCTTAAAGTGAATAACTCAACACCAAGTTCACTATATGGACCTCTTATATATTTGTACATGTTGATCATATCCCCCCTTATTCTCCTCTTCCCAAGAGTGAATAAATTCAGTTCCTCTAATCTTTCCTCATAGCTGAGCTCCTCCATGCCTCTTATCAGTTTAGTTGCCCTTCTCTGCACTTTCTCCAGTTCTCCGATATCCTTTTTGAGAACTGGTGCCCAAAACTGGACTGCATATTCCAGATGAGGTCTTACTAATGATTTGTACAGGGGCAAAATTATATCTCTCTCTCTGGAGTCCATACCTCTCTTAATACAAGCAAGGACTTTGCTTGCTTTGGAAACTGCAGCTTGGCATTGCATGCCCTTATTGAGCTTATGATCAACTAAAACCCCCAGATCCTTCTCCACTACAGATCCCCCCAGTTGAACTCCCCTAGCATGTATGATGCATGCATATTCTTAGCCCCCAAGTGCATAACTTTACATTTATCAACATTAAACCTCATCTGCCACATAGTCGCCCAATTAGACAGAGCATTGAGGTCGGCTTGTAAATTGGAGACATCCTGCAAGGACGTTATTCCACTGCATAGCTTGGTGTCATCTGCAAAAACAGAAATGTTACTTTGGATCTCAGACCCAATATCATTTATAAATATATTGAAAAGTAAGGGACCCAACACTGAACCTTGGGGTACACCGCTGATAACCTTGGACCATTCAGAGTAAGAATCATTAACCACAACTCTCTGAATTCTGTCTTTCAGCCAGTTTTCTATCCATTTACAAACTGATATATCTAATCCTGTAGACCTTACCTTACACATGAGCCGTGTGTGGGGAACTGTATCGAACGCTTTGCAAAATCCAAGTATACCACGTCCACTGCTACGCCTCTGTCCAGGGTTTTACTTACCTCTTCATAAAAAGAAATCAGGTTTGTCTGACAACTTCTGTCTTTCATGAATCCATGCTGTCTGCTGCTTAAATAGTTTGTTTCCAGCAAAAACTCATCCATGTGGTCTTTTATTAAACGTTCCAGTATCTTCCCAACTATAGAAGTTAAACTAACAGGTCTATAGTTACTTGGTAAAGACTTTGTTCCCTTTTTAAATATAGGCACCACATTGGCTCTACGCCAATCCAGTGTTACTATTCCTGTAATTAATGAGTCCCTAAATAGTAGATACAGTGGCTTTGAAATTTCAGAGCTCAATTCTTTTAGGATCCGTGGGTGGATGCCATCTGGTCCAGGTGCTTTATCCACCTTTATTCTGTCTAAATATTTCTGGACCATATCACTTTTGAGCCATTGTGGATTTGGGGCTGTGTCACTCCCACCCCCATTATGGACATGAGCTCCCCCATACTCCATTGTATACACAGAGCTAAAGAAAGCATTTAATACATTTGCCTTCTCTATGTCCTCAGTCACCCCCTCTAGATTATTTTGTAAAGGGCCTACATGCTCAAACTTGACCTTTTTACTATTAATATATTTAAAGAATTTTTTGGGGTTTGTCCTACTATCTTTTGCAATCTGTCGTTCATTTTGAATTTTTGCATATGGAACAAATATTTAATGAAGTATTTTTGATCGATCGACTCAATCTTCGGTTGGTAGAACCTTCAGATTACAGTATATTGACAGAATAGACAGGGAATTATCAGCAGGTAAGAGAACACAAAGGCACATACATATAATAAAAAAACGAACATTTAAATTAATTCAAAATAAATAATGAATAGATACTGAGTAACTGTGACTAGGATATAAGGAATGTTTACCTCAAATATACAGATGACCAATTTCTATTGGACAAAGATGTATTAGCATTTAGTATATGATTTAAATTATCCATATATTCTACAGTCCCAGTATCTAAAATATTTTTAAAGGAACGGCCGATATGATAGTGAGGTGTTCAAACCTGGAGGGTAGGTTGCTCTTTGGTTATATATCCAGCGTGCTTCGCGTTGTAAGATCTTTTTATCAAAGTCACCACCTCTCTCTGGAATGGGAATTACCTCTAACGCAAAAAATGATATGTAGGAGGGGTCATAACTGTGGTGTAAGCCTACATGCTTACAAATTAGAGTGTACAAAAGACCAGCATCCAAATAATACAGGTGGTCCTGGATTCTCTTGGCAAAGGGGCGTTTAGTCTTACCGATGTAGAATGCACCACACCGGCACCTGGCTAGATACACAATGCCGATAGTGGTGCAGTCCGCAAAGGTCTTGGATTTAAAGAGTCCTCCTCTTGGCAATGGACACCCATCGCCCTCTTGGATCCACAGGCACTGTTTACAATTCCCACATCTATAGGTTCCATAGCCTCCAGATGCTTCTACACCTACTACATCAGGGGTAAGATGACTATGTATTAGACTGTCTTTGATTGATCTGGATTTCCTATAGACAATTTGCGGTTTCTCAGAAACATATTTAGAAAGTATCGGATCCTCTGCAAGGAAATGCCAGTTGTTGTTGATTAATTGACGAAAGACTTCCTGATGGGTACTAAATGTTGTAATTAATTTAGTAGTGGAGTTGGATTCTTTTTTCCTACTCTTGAAAAGTAATGTCTCACGTGTACTCAGTTTTGTTTTTGCATAGGCCCTTTTCAAAACTTTTTTGCTATAGCCTCTTTTTAGAAGGCGGTTATAGAGGGCACGTGCTTCTTGCTCAAAGTCCTCTTCTCTCGTACAGTTGCGACGTAGCCTAAGATACTGACTGTAGGGGATACTTTGTATCAAAGGCCGTGGATGAGAGCTTGAATAATGTAAGATTGTATTACCAGCTGTCTCCTTCCTGTATAAATTGCTGTAAACTGTACCATCCTCATTCAGAAACAGTCTCAAATCCAGAAACGGAATGCTTCTGGTATCCCACTGGATAGTAAATTTAAAGGTTAAATTCATTTATGGATAAATAACACAAACTGAGACAGCAAGTCTGCCGAACCCGTCCAGAGGACTAACACATCATCGATATACCTCCGCCATAGAAGAATATGGCGGAGGTATATCATGGCGGCGTCATCTGAAAAGATGGCCCTTTCCCACCCCCCCCAGGTACAGGTTGGCATACGATGGGGCACACGAAGTCCCCTTCACAACCCCCTGTACTTGGAGGTAGGTGGCGCCATTAAATAAAAACATGTTATTCATCAGAACATGTTCCACAACAAGGTGGTAACAAATCGGCAGAGTTTCCAATTGTTGTGATCTTGCTCCCGTAAGAAGCGAGAGATTACTTCTACCCCTTTTGTGTGGGGAATACTAGAGTAAAGTGCCTCTATGGGCCAGATTCAGGTAGATGAGAGCATCTTTGCTCTGGAGTAACGCTTCTCATTTACGTTACTGTGCCGAAATTTTAGGAGCAAGTGCTGTTATTCATGAAGCACTTGCTCCTAAAGTTGCGGCAGCGCATCGCAAATGAGCCAGCGGAATTCAAATTGGGCGGGTACGGGGCGTGTAGTATTCAAACTATGCGCGATCCCGCGGCGAACGTACTGCGCATGCGTCGAGTGTCAATGCATCCCAGTGCGCATGCTCCAAGTTTTGTCACTGAACGTCAATGACGTCACGTCCCCATTCATGAATGTTTTACGCAAACGACGCGATTTTTTTTTTTCCGACGCGATGACGACGGCTATACTTAACATAGGATACTCCACTAGGGGATAACAACAAGAACCTGGGGAATGCCCAGGGAATAACCAAGCCTACTTACCGACCAGCTAGCAGAACAACCAATTAACCTGTCTAACAATGTGCGTTAAAAACAGGGGGCTGCTTTATCTTTACGTCGCGTATCGCTTCCGGAAACGTCGTAAAGTCACTGCGTCGCGCCCGAAAACTCCCGCTGATTAACATATTTTTTTCAGCGTTAATCAGCGGGAACGCCCCCGGCGCCATTTTTAAGTTGAAGTAACGATGCGATGGCGAAATTCAATTACGCCGATCGCATCGGAACTCCAACCCGGCGTTTCTTGTTTTCTGGTTATAGAAAACAAAAACGCCGGCTTAAAGTGACAGTTAGGCTGGCGGATCACTGGATACTCCAGCCTAACTCTTCATGAATCTGGCCCTATGTCTATTGCCGCCAAGATTGCACCCGGCGGCACAACCATGCCCTCAATAACCTTGAGTAACTCAAGAGTGTCCTTGAGATAGGAGGGTAGGCCCATTACGTGGGGTCTCAGTTGGGTGTCAACATAATTGCTTGCCGTTTCGGTATGGCTTCCTATGCCCGATATTATTGGACGGCCTGGAGGGTCCTCAATATTTTTGTGCACTTTTGGTAATATTCCCGTAGATCCTTATCAATGAGGTTCTCCTGGTACGCTTCAGTGATGATTGATAAATAATGGGACCTAGCTTTCGGGACATCTTCCTCAGATATTATTTTATACTAATCTTCATTGTTTAGCAATCTGTCACACATTTTAACATATTGCGCTCTATCCATAACCACAACATTCCCCCCCTTATCGGAGGGTTTTATGATTAATTCGCTGTTGGCCATCAAGAGGGTTAATGCCTGTTGCTGGCCCCAAGATATACCTCTAGATCGAGATCGCATACCTACCTGTGAAATAGCCAATAAATGGGGGCACCTATCTATCATTACTCATGAAATGTCCCCGCTGAAGGAATATGGTGTCGGACTGTTGATAGCCTACGATTGTTCTGAATCTTTGGTACCACGAGAGGTAATCACAGGAGGAAAGGGTGAACCCTACTGTAACGGTCACCACCGCTTACAACCTTCCATCCAACCACGACAAGCTTATCTGACACACTCCGACAATATTGCATACACGATCCATATCCTTTCCCAGAATAAGACGAGACAGAGCTCCGTTCTTGCTTCCAAAGATATGACAATTTATTGGTATTTTTCTCAGCTTCTTATACAGTCTCAAGCATAATGCAGTTAATCACAGGACAATGCAATCTCCACCCCCCTTCACACCATGGGGGGCTTCAATCACACTCTAAAAGGCATTCAGGTAAGCTAACCATGTAGACCGGTCGGCACCGTCTCTTCAACAGTGTTCAATTAGACCTGGATTAACACCTTTCCAAATCATGTGTGCCCAGATTGAATAGCTAACCGCTTTTGGTATTTGAAGACATCCTGCAAACATGAATTATTATTAATGTCCCTTATTAATGTCTTCTGTAACATATGAATTATGATTCTTTGTCACCCTATGGCCCTAGTGGACATAAGGTGACCCTAGACATAGGAATATCTCAGTATGTCACGGTGCATTCCATTACACCTACGCTGTTCGAACTGATCTAGAATGGGGTGTTGTTGGAGGAAAACGGCAGATTGCAAACTCAAGACAGGTGACAGGATTGTGTCATCAAATATCTGTCCAAGAGCTACCAACTGTAAGTTCAGCAAAGGTAATCAATATCCTTGAATCTGACTTTGCAGACATAAGTTCTGAAGAGAAGAGTGTATCCCAAGAAGACATAAAGTTCGTACAAACTCTAGAAGAAAGTATTCAGCAGAATCAACAAGGATATCTTGAAATGCCCTTACCCTTCAGAGAACGACCTCATCTGCCAAATAACAGAAATCTTGCCCTAGCAAGATTGAAATGCTTGAAGAAAAAGATGGGAAGAGATCTCAAATTCAAGCAGGATTATTTGAAATTTATGGAAGGCATCCTTGAAGAAGGACATGCAGAGAAGGTGAATAACCAACCTAAAGAGGGAGAAGTGTGGTACATCCCACATCAAGGTGTTTACCACCCAAAGAAACCAGATAAAATTAGAGTAGTATTTGATTGCTCAGCAAAGTATGATGGTGTTGCATTGAATGATCATCTACCAAAAGGACCAGATCTTACAAACACTCTGCCTGGAGTACTCTGTAGATTCAGAAAGTATCCGATATCAGTCATGTGTGACGTTGAAAAAATGTTCCACCAGTTCCATGTGAACGAAGATAGAGACTTCCTGAGGTTCCTATGGTGGGAGGACAGAGATACAGATACAGAGCCAGCAGAATACAGAATGAAAGTACATTTGTTTGGAGCAGCATCGTCTCCAGGTTGCGCCAATTATGGTATGAAGTACTTGGCTAATAAAAATGAAAAGGATTGTCCATCAGCAGCAAATTTTCTTAAGAAAAACTTCTATGTAGATGATGGTCTTATAAATCTAGAGTCCACAGAATCTGCAATCAAATTAGTAAAGGAAAGTCAAGAATTGTGCGCAAAAGGAAACCTGCGCCTTCACAAACTCATCTCAAACAACAGAGAGGTACTGGAATCCATCAGTGACTCTGAACGTGCATCAACTCAATGAAGAATGTAGATCTCAATTATGATCATCTTCCAGTTCATAATGTACTTGGCTTGGGATGGAATGTAGAGAACGACTAATTCTTGTTTGAAGTATCCTTTAAAGAGAAAATTGCAACCAGACGTACCATTCTCTCTGCAGTGGCTTCTATATATGATCCACTGGGATTCTTGGCCCCAGTAATCCTCAAATTAGGATTTGTATCAATGTGATGCCAATGTTCCGGATTTGTCATTTCCAGAATTTTCTGAACTCAACTGTAAGTGGACGACTGTTAACAATTTGAAAAAATAGAGAAAAAGTTGCGCTACTAGAATGTTAAAAATAAAAAGTGTATTAGCAGCCTACATCAACGATAAGACAAATCGAAATAAACATACAAAATAAAAATGTGGCGCTATGAAGACACACCGATTCCACACAAATGTGGGAGTATGTCTCTTACCCAAAATATATAATTGTGAAATACAATATATTGTATTATAAACATATAATAATGAATGTGGTAGATACACCTCAAAAGACAGTCCTATGAGAGACCGTATATGGTGAAGGTGGGACACCTTAGAGCCTAAAAAGACCTAAAGTAAGTCCAGGTGATATTAGCAATATATCTCTAAAAAAGAGTCCGGTGAGGGCATTCACGATGGAAGCTGTCATTCCAATGGAGGAGAGCAAAGGATCAACCATACATTCCACGGTAATCAGGAGAATTAGACACTCTTACCGGATTCGGTGGACCACACTGACCGGTGGTAGTATGTCAAATGGGCAAAAGATAGATCCTCATCCTGGTATGGTTCATGTAAGACACATCCGTGGCATCTACAGGAATCCCAAAATTCTTTGGTCTCACCCTTCCAGGATAGCAGGGAAGTTCCTCATGAAGTTTGGAGTCATATGGAAGCACATGAAAAAAATAAAGGGAGGCTCCACATAGTGCGGTTAAAACCCAAATGATAGGGTATGGCGGCTTTAATAGTAAAAGCAGGTATATAACAATATCATAAAAAATAATTAAAATAATGTACAAAGTACGAGCCAGATGAAAGAGCAGGTACAGGTGATCACATAAATAAAACGTGGTGAATGGGCTTGCGTGGGTGGATATGTCCGCTGGTGAGTGTACTGACCAGCGGACATATCCGACGGACATGTGTCCGGCGGAAAAGTTTCCAAGCATGCTTTAGAAATTTTCCGCTGGAGAAAACAGTCCGAATCCGTCCGTTTGCCCCTACAGACGAGCAGATTTTTCGGCTGAAATGGTCAATCGGACCATTTCCAGCGGAAAAAAATTCCATCGTGTGTACGAGGCCTAAGAGTCATTTGTTTGTATGGCAGCAGGAGGTAAGGAATAAGACAGTTGAATTCATGCCAGCAAGCATAGAGTTAAGCTTTTGTGACTCATTGGTAGCCTGGCCCAATCACAGCCAATCTCACATTGAGCAGATTCTTGACCAGTCACACAGCCAGCTTACAAACACTCTGTCTGGGAGGTTCCCAATACTCCATGAGCTGCTAGGTTATTATTCCACCACAAAGACAGAGAGCCACATGGAGACAGAGAGCAGATAAGAACAGACACAAGGCCAAAGTTGTGTTTTATGGAAGCCAGGGGCTAAAAATAGGTATGTGACACAGTTATATATATGTTCTTATTGTAAATAGTAGGGTTGTCCCGATACCGATACCAGTATCGGTATCGGGACCGATACCGAGTATTTGCGGGAGTACTTGTACTCCCGCAAATACCCCTGATGCCTAAATAGAATACTTGCGCCGCCGCCGCCGTATATTGCAAAGCCGCCGCCACATTAATCACAGCGCGGGGAACATTAGTCAGCTTTCGTTTGAATAGCTGTTTTCCCTGCCGCGCATAGACACTCCCCCTTGCTCGGGATTGGACGGATCTGTCCAATCCCGAGCAAGGGGGAGTGTCTCTATACACAGTGCGGCAGGGAAAACAGCTTATTCAAATGAAAGCTGACTGCAATGTTCCCCGCGCCGGTGATTAATGCGGCGGCGGCGGCATCATTTAGGTATGGGGGACATGGCTAGATATGTGGGGGACATGGCTAGATATGTGGGGGACATGGCTGCAATATGTTTGGGAACATGGCTGCGTATATGGGGGACATGGTTGCGTATATGGGGAACATGGCTGCAATATGTTTGGGGACATGGCTGCAATATGTTTGGGGACATGGCTGCATTTGTTTGGGGACATGGCTGCAATATGTTTGGGGACATGGCTGCAATATGATTGGGGACCGGCTGCAATATGTTTGGGGACATGGCTGCATATGTGGGGGGAACATGGCTGCATATGTTTGGGGACATGGCTGCATATGTGGGGGACATGGCTGCATATGTGGGGGGACATGGCTGCATTCGTGGGGGACATGGCTGCATATGTTTGGGGACATGCTGCATATGTGGGGGACATGGCTGCAATATGTTTGTGGACATGGCTGCAATATGTTTGGGGAGATGGCTGCAATATGTTTGGGGACATGACTGCATTTGTTTGGGGACATGGCTGCAATATTTTGGGGACATAGCTGAGTATATGGGGGACATGGCTGCATATGTGGGGGACATGGCTGCATATGTTTGGGGGACATGGCTGCATTTGTTTGGGGACATGGCTGAATATGTTTGGGACATGGCTGCATATGTTTGGGGGCATGGCTGCATATATGGGGGACATGGCTGCAATATGTTTGGGGACATGGCTGCAATATGTTTGGGGACATGGCTGCAATATGTTTGGGGACATGGCTGGATATGTTTAGGGACATGGCTGCATATGTTTGGGGACATGGCTGCATATGTGGGGACATGGCTGCATATGTGGGGGGACATGGCTGCATATGTGTGGGACATGGGTAGATATGTGGGGGGACATGGCTGCATTTGTGGGGGACATGGCGCATTTGTGGACACATTTTAAAAAAAGTATCGGTATTCGGTATCGGCGAGTACATAAAAAAAGTATCGGTACTTGTACTCAGTCCTAAAAAGTGGTATCGGGACAACCCTAGTAAATAGTGTGGTTAGAACTGTATACTGATCTAGTTGTGTGTTCACTTGTATTTCCACCTAACCTAATTCACAAACCAAACCCAACTAAGCTAACCCTGCAAAAGCAACCCTGGAAACCAAGTTGCAAACAACAGAGTTATACCCTTCAGAGAATGCTATGATAACTTACTGAGAGAGAGAGAGAGAGAGAGAGAGAGAGAGAGAGAGTAAATACTGAAGAAATATTGAATATTTGAACCACCATTTTGTTATACATTATTCATCACATGTTTTTGTACATGGACTGTCTGCTGCAAAGAAGCAGCATTATATTATGAAGAGAAGTAAAGTTAATAAAGAAGTATTTTAAGCATTTGGTGTGCTCTTTAAACCTACTGCTACCATAGAACAGCGCTAGAGGAATTTTCAGAGTAATAGACAGTCTTGTTGGACTGAAAAGTCAGAGATATCACAATTCTTCTAATGCCACAGCGCATAAGGCACTTCATAGTGCTGCGCCTGCCACATCATTAAATGGTATGGAGACGGGTGGGGGCCAGCTTCCCCTCACTCATCTCCATACCAAGCCAGGAAGTGGACCTGATTGCCTCCGCTTCTACCGACGGTAAGCCGAGTTTGCCGAACTTAGAAAAAAAGTCCGGGTTCGGGACCCGAACTTGACCCTGAACCCGAACCCCATTGAAGTCAACGGGGACCAGAACTTTTGAGTAATAAATTGTCTCTAAAAAAAGTAATGGATAGGGCTAGAGGACTGCAAATGGCAAGCAAAATGTTGGTAAGAGCTTGGCAAGTACTCTGCAAACAAATGTGGAAAGGGAAATAACTTTAAAATAACATAAAATACATAAAATAAATCAAATAATAATCTTGATCTAGGAAGACGAGGTCCATATGGAGTAGGAGGTTGAGGTGGAGGGACGACGAGGTAGCCAACACAGGTTTTTTGTTTTTTCATTTATTTATTTTTTTAAATTAGGGTACACCCCACATAAAAAGTGAGAAAGATCAAAAATACAAGAATGGCTGGGTAAGGCCGGTATACCGTGTCTATTCTGCACAAGGTACAGACAAGTTCTGTGGGATCCATGCCTGGTTCATTTTAAATGAATGTGAGCTTGTCCACATTTGGCTCTGGACAGGTGGCTGCGCTTGTCTGTGATGAAACGCCCCCTGCCGTGCTAAATACATGTTCAGATAATACACTGGCTGCAGGGTAGGCCAGACACCTCCAAGGCGTAAAAGGGCAAGCTCAGGCCATGTGCCCAGTTTGGAGACCCAGAAGTTTAAGGGGGCAGACCCGTCATTCAGTACGTGTAGGCGTGTGTACACATACTGCTCCACCATGTTGGTGAAATGCTGCCTCCTGCTAAGACGTTCCATATCAGTTGGTGGTGCTGGTTGTTGTGGCGTGCCCGACAAAGCTTTTCCACATTTCGGCCATGCTAAACCCTGCCTTATGAGGTGCTGGGCGGTGCCCCGGCTGCGTTGGTGACCTCTTCCTCCTCCTTCGCCTTCTGCTTCCAATGTGCCCCCGCTGTCAGTTGGGAATTCCACCCAGCAGCGCGTCTACCAGTGTGCGCTTTTACTCGCGCATCTTACGATCACGCTCCAGTGAGGGACTATTAAGGATGGTAACATTGTCCTTGTAACAAGGATCCAGCAGCGTGGCCACCCAGTAATCAGCACCTGTTAAAAATGTGGGCAACCCGGCGTTGGGTTGCGGTGACACTGCAGCATGTAATCGCTCATGTGTGCCAGGCTGCCCAGAGGCAACGAAAAGCTGTCCTCTGTGGGAGGTGCTATCGTCTGTGTCCTCTGTATCTCCCCAGCCATGCACCAGTAATGGCCATAAGCTGGTCTGGCGTTTGCCACCTCTGCTGTGAACGTGGTTCCTCCTCCTCCATCTCCTCCTCCTCAATCCTCCACCTCGTCATCCCTCCCTAGAAACTGTGCCCTTGCTGGACCAATTGTGTAACCTGGCGTTTGTTGGTGCAGGGAACCCACCCTCGGACCAGCCACTTTCTGTCTGGAATGACTGCCCTCCAGAAAGCCTTGTAAACAATGATCCCGTAACTCCTCCTCACTCCTCCTGTGCCACATCCCCATCTTCCATCATCACCCGAAGCGTTTTTTTCAAGGAGGCATAGAATCTGGGATAGTATGTAAAGCTGAGAACGGCGTTCATCGGCACTGGCCATTTTGGTGGAGTACTCTAAACCAGCACAACAAGGCCACACAGGTCTCGCATGGAGGCCTAGTTATTGGTGGGTGAAGTGGTTCTGTTCCACAGAGTGACTCACGTGCGTGCTGCAGGTGAAACTCCACTGTCGTCTGCTGCTGCTAGCACAGTCTGGCCAGCTCATGTGCAAGGTGGAGTTCCACCTTGTGGGCACGTCACATATGAGGCGGTGAGTGGGAAGGCCGAAGTTACGCTGCAGCGCTGACAGGCGAGCAGCAGGGTGAGAACGTCGAAAGTGCGCACAAACGGCCCACACTTTCTGCAGCAGCTGTGGCATATCAGGGTAATTTTTAAGGAACCTCTGCACCACCAAATTCAGCACATGCGCCAGGCAAGGGATGTGCGTCAAACCTGCTACGAGATTTCGCCCATTATCGCACACCACCAGGCCCGGCTTGAGGCTCACTGCCGCCAACCACTTCATCGGTCTGTTGTTCCATGTCCCTCCACAACTCCTGCGCGGTGTGGGATTTTTCCCCCAAACAGGAAAGTTTTAAAACTGCCTGCTGTCATTTACCCATGGCTGTGCTGAAGTTGGTGGTGAATGTGTTACGCTGACCGGATAAGGAGGCGGTAGAGGATGAGGAAGCAGAGTAGCAGGAGTTAGCAACAGGAGGCAAACTGAAGCGCCCTGTAATCCTCGGTTTTAGAAGGACATGCGCCAAACTGCTATCCACCTCAGGCCCAGCCGCCACTGCATTTACCCAGTGTGCTGTTAGGGAGATATAACGTCCTTGACCGTGCTTACTGGTCCACGTATCCGTAGTTAGGTGGATCTTGCCACAGATGGCGTTGCGCAGTGCACACCTGATTTTGTCCCCCACTTGGTTGTGCAGGAAAGAGATGGCTCACCTGGAAAAGTAGTGGCGGCTGGACATGATGTACTGTGGGACAGCCAATGCCATCAGGCTTTTAAAACGCTGCGTCTCCACCAGATGGAATGACAGCATTTCAAAGGCCAGGAATTTTGAAATGCTGGCATTCAGGGCCAGGGATCATGGGTGGGTAGGGGGGTACTTCCTCTTCCGCTCCAGTGTTTGGGAGATAGAGAGCTGAACGCTTCCATGGGACATTGTGGAGATGGTTGATGACCCAGGTGGTAGTGTTGCTGGCAGATCCTCTGTTTGCAAGTGGCACTGTCACTACAGAGGTGGATGAAGAGGCAGAGACTGAAGCAGAAGAGGAAGCAGGAGGAGCCAGAGACCTTTCTTGGTTTTTGAGGTGTCTACTCCACTGCAGCTCGTGCCTTGCACTTAGATGCCTGGTCATGCAGGTTGTGCTCAGGTTGAGAACGTTGATGCCTCGCTTCAGGCTCTGATTGCACAGCGTACAAACCACTTGTGTCTTGTCATCAGCACATTGTGTGCAGAACTGCAATACTAGGGAACTCCTTGCACCTGGCTTTGGTGTGCTCGGTCCCTTGCTGCGTTGGGCAGTAGCAGGCGTACTGTCTAGGGGACAGACACTCCGCTTTTGCACCCTGCTCCCTCTTCTGCTGTGCTGGTGGCTCTGTGAGACTACCGCCTCTTCCTCCGAACTACACAGGTCACCTGCATGACGTTGATTCCATGTGGGGTCGAGGACCTCATCGTCCTCCACATCATCTTCCACCCAGTCTTCACCCCTGCCCTCCTTGTCGGTCTGTACAATTGCGAAAGCAGCAGCAGTTGGCAACTGTGTTTCTTCATCATCCGAGACGTGCTGCAATGGTCCTCCCATGTACTCATCTTGAAACATAAGTGGTTGGGCATCGGTGCAATCAATCTCTTCCACTTCTGGGGCAGGGCTAGGTGGATGTCCCTGGGAAACCCTGCTAACAGAGTCCTCAAAAAGCAGAAGAAACTGCTGCATGATTTGGGGCTCAGACTGCTTGGCTGATTTGCAAGGGGGTGAGGTGAAAGACTGATGGACATCGGCTGCAGGTGCCAACTCTGATCTTTCAGCACAAGACTGGTTGGGAGACAATGTGAAGGAACTGGAGGCACTGTCAGCAACCCAATCTACTATCGCCTGTACTGCTCCTTGCCCCAACATTCGTAGAGCCGGATTAGGCCCGACCAAATACCGCTGCAGGCTCTGTCGACTACTCGCACCTGAGGGCGGTGTTTCACTGTAGCCTGTAGCTGGTACAGATCGACCACGTCCTCTCCCTGCAACAGGAGCTCCACCAACAGCACCACGACCAGGGCCCCGTCCCTTATTTGACGTTCTCCTCATATTTCTCAAATGTAGGATCTTGCCCTAAATGGGTGTTTTTTGAATAGCACACTAGAAGAACAGTATATAAAGGGTGTATCTCACACATACAGATATGCAGGAAACGCACAAAAAAAAATGATTTACCCTAAATGGGTGTTTTTGAATAGCACAATAGAAGAACAGTATCTAAAGTGTGTATCTCACACGTACAGATATGGAGTAAACACTGCAATATATATATTTTTTTGCCCTAAATGGGTGTTTTTTTAATAGCACAATAGAAGAACAGTATCTAAAGGGTGTATCTCACACATACAGATATGGAGCAAACATTGCAAAAAAAATTTTTGCCCTAAATGGGTGTTTTTTGAATAGCACAATAGAAGAACAGTATCTAAAGGGTGTATCTCACTCATACAGATATGGAGGAAACACTGCAAAATATATTTTTTTGCCCTAAATGGGTGTTTTTTTGAATAGCACAATAGAAGAACAGTATCTAAAAGGGTGCATCTCACACGTACAGATAAGGAGGAAACACTGCAATTTTTTTTTTTTTTGCCCTAAAGGGTGTTTTTTGAATAGCACAAAAGAAGAACAGTATCTAAAGTGTGTATCTCACACGTACAGATATGGAGCAAACACTGCAAAATATTTTTTTTTTGCCCTAAATGGGTGTTTTTTGAATAGCACAATAGAAGAACAGTATCTAAAAGGGTGCATCTCACACGTACAGATAAGGAGGAAACACTGCAATTTTTTTTTTTTTTGCCCTAAAGGGTGTTTTTTGAATAGCACAAAAGAAGAACAGTATCTAAAGTGTGTATCTCACACGTACAGATATGGAGCAAACACTGCAAAATATTTTTTTTTTGCCCTAAATGGGTGTTTTTTAATAAAAGCACAATAGAAGAACAGTATCTAAAAGGGTGTATCTCAGACGTACAGATATGCAGGAAACGCACAAATTTTTTTTTATTTGTCCTAAATAATTTTTTTTTGAATAGCACAATAGAAGAACCGTATCTAAAGTGTGTATCTCACACGTACAGATATGCAGGAAATGCACCCAAAAAAATAATTTGCCCTAAATGGGTGTTTTTTGAATAGCACAATAGAAGAACAGTATCTAAAGTGTGTATCTCACACGTACATGTAGGGCAACCCCCGAAGAAGCTGCTGATTCGTTTTGGGTCTACTCTCTGACCTATCCACCCGTTTAAGTGGCTCAAACTCTCCCTTGGCACAACAGGCAAGAAAATGCAAATGTATTGTGAGTCCCACGTTTGGCTAGGGCCACAATAACACATGTAAAATATACAATGACATGCAATAAGGTGATTACCTTCTTCTGAACTGCAATCCTAAAGAGCAAACACACCCAAACAATCAATGTAATAAACCAAGGGTAACTTTACTTGGCATGTAAGAAGATAAATGAACAAACAGTAGTTTACAAATATATATTGTGACGGTATGCGAGGTGAGATACTTGACCATAGGTATATTTCACCGCGCATACGTTCTATTTTGAGAAGCTGAACCGGAATCCAGGCCGGGTTTTACGGCCTCTGGTGTTCCGGTCCGGATATTTGGGTCCACTGGAGTTCAATGTCAGGTGGACCTTAAAAACAACCAGGAAGAGATCAGAAGGGAGCTCTCTGGTTTTGGGACACTGAGGAGGGAACCTGAGTGTGAGGAGCTCTAAAGACATTGCAAGAAAAAGGTTTGCGTTGTTGTTTATTTTATGGGTGGTGGGGACCAGCCCCACACTGTATAGATAGGAGACCCTGATGTTTAGTTAGCGCCGGACGGCAAGGATTTAAGTTTACTGTTTTGTTTGTTTTAACCTGCAAACCTTTTGTGAAATAAACCTGGCAGCTGCCAGACTTAAAAAGAAAGTGCCTGTTTACGTTTTCAGAAAAGTGATCCCCACGAGCTAATCTCCCACACGTGGTGGATTCAGCGGGCAACTTTTCTGAAGATGGAGGAAATGTTAAAAGCCCTGCTACAGGCCAATGCAGCCCAGCGGGAAACCAACCGCCAAGTCGCAGAAGCTGCTGCAGCGCAACAGGCTGCCCTGCTACAGGCCAATGCAGTCCAGCAGGAAACCAGCCGCCAAGTCGCAGAGGCCGCTGCAGCACAGCAGGCTGCGCAACAGGAGATGAACCGACAGTTTGCCGAAGCTCTGAAAAAGGGGTCCGCACCTCCTGTGGCAGCAGAACCAAAGATACTACGGGCCTCCTACCACCTGCAAAAGATGACACCAGCGGATGATGTTGAGGCATACATGGCGACTTTCGAGAGAGTCGCTGTCCGCGAAGGATGGCCAAAAGAGCAGTGGGCGGGACTATTGGCCCCATTCCTAACTGGAGAACCCCAAAAGGCCTATTTTGACCTAGAAACAGATAAGGCACAGGACTATGAGACTCTCAGATCAGAGATACTAGCACGCTTGGGTGTCACCATGGCAGTTCGGGCCCAGCGCGTGCATCAGTGGTCCTACTCCAGCAACAAGCCACCCCGATCACAAATGTTTGACCTGGTCCACCTCACCAGGAAGTGGTTGCAGCCAGAGACCCTGACCAGCCCCCAGCGGTTCGGGTAAGACTGTTCCGGGGTTCAAGAGCTTGGGGAGAGTGGATAAGACTGTTGTTACAGCAGATGAGACTGTGGGTCCTAGACCTGGAGACTGGCCACAGAAGCCAGGAAGGTCTTTGGGACCGTTAAGAGGACTGGGGGTGGGGCAAATACGGTGTTTTCGTTGCCATGCATTGGGCCATATTGCTGCAAACTGCCCTCTAAATGATGAACCTATGCAATGTGATTATGCTGATAGGAAAAAACACATTTCTCTGTTTGCACAGGTCGCATGTGTTGCGCTAGACCAGAGTCACCTTGAAAAACAGATGTGCGTTATTTTAGTGGATGGCAAGCCTCTCACAGCACTACTAGACTCTGGTAGCGTGGTGACCCTTGTTAGGAGTGCTTGTGTAGACCCCGAAAAACTACACCCCAGTAGTATTGGGGTAATTTGTATCCATGGGGACACTCGGGACTACCAGACAGCAGTGGTTGAGGTTGATACCCCCTGGGGCAGGGTAACACATTCAGTGGGGGTGGTACCCTCACTGCTCCATGAAGCTTTAGTAGGGAGAGACTTTCCCCATTTTTGGAAGTTATGGGAGAATAAAGGGAGGCTCGTAGATAGAGTTCCCCTGCTGGGGAAACAAGGGAACTCTCACCAGACCCGTTTTTCAAAAGGGAAAGGCAGGCTATTGGTGGGATCGAGGGAGCCGGAGATCCTCTTCCTTTCCCTGCCATGGTTGGGGAACCGGAAGACTTGGAAGCTAGCACCCAGCCTGAGGGTAACGAACAGGAAATCACGCCTGACCCTGACATCGAGAGTAGCCAAAATGTGGTACCCGACTTGGAGGTCAGGAGGGAGGATTTCTGTACCGAGCAGCTGCGAGAGCCCACCCTCATGAGTGCCAGGGAAAATGTTAAGGTGTTGGATGGGGAACCGGTGGATCCTAATTGGGTGGTGTCCTTCCCCTACATGGCGATTAAAAACAATTTATTATATTGAGTGATAAAACACAGAGAGGAAGAGGTAGAACAGCTGCTGGTTCCCAAACCTATTCGCAGGGTGGTGCTAGACCTGGCTCATGGCCATGTAATGGGGGGACATCTCGGGGTCGAAAAAACCAAGGAGAGAATCACCCAAAGATTTTTCTGGCCCGGGTTGCATGCAGAGGTCAAGGAGTATTGCGAATCGTGCCCCGAGTGCCAAATGTCAGCACCGTCGCCCCATTTTCGCAGCCCCCTTGTCCCTCTACCAATAATTGAGGTTCCCTTTGAGAGGGTTGGCATGGACCTGGTCGGGCCGGTGGTGAAATCTGCCCGAGGTCACCAGCATATTCTGGTGATCCTGGACTATGCGACTCGATATCCTGAGGCCATACCCTTGCGTAACACCTCCGCTAAGGCTATTGCCAAGGAATTGGTCCAGGTGTTTAGTCGAGTCGGGATCCCGAAAGAGATCTTGACCGATCAGGGCACCCCTTTCATGTCTAGGGTTACCAAGGAATTGTGTAGATTGTATAAAATCTCCCATCTCCGTACTTCTGTCTACCACCCCCAGACAGATGGTCTGGTCGAAAGGTTTAATAAAACGTTGAAGAGTATGTTGAAAAAGGTGGTCGACAAGGATGGGAGAAACTGGGATTATTTGCTACCATATCTCATGTTTGCCATACGAGAGGTTCCACAGGCCTCCGCAGGCTATTCCCCCTTTGAGCTCTTGTATGGTAGGCATCCCAGGGGCCTGCTAGATATTGCAAAAGAAACGTGGGAAGGAGAGGTCAGCCCATATACAGTAGGAGCATCATAGAACATGTCTCCTTGATGCAGGACCGAATCGCAGCCGTCCTGCCCCTAGTACGGGAACATATGGAGCGAGCCCAGGAGGCCCAAAGGAGGGTCTATAACCGGGGTGCCAAGGTCCGTACTTTTAGCCCGGGGGACAGAGTGCTGGTACTGGTTCCCACAGTAGAAAGTAAGTTTTTAGCTAAGTGGCAGGGTCCCTTTGAGGTTGTCGAAAGGGTGGGGGAGGTAAACTACAAAGTCTACCAGCCAGGCAAAAGGAAACCCCACCAAATTTACCATGTAAATCTCTTAAAGCCCTGGAAGGACCGAGAGACTTTACTGGCCACGTCCTCACCTCCAACAGACCGGATACCCGTGATACCTGACGTTCCCATCACGGATTCCCTGTCCGTAGCACAACAAAATGACGTTAGGGCATTTGTGCAGAAAAATAGAGACTTTTTCTCCCCCTTACCCGGACTGACCAACACGATCCAACATGACATAGTGACGGAACCAGGGGTTTGGGTAAATGTAAAACCCTATAAAATTCCAGAGGCCCGGCGAGAGGCGGTTGCGGAGGAAATAAAACAAATGTTAGAGTTGGATGTGATCGAAGAGTCCCACAGTGAGTGGTCAAGTCCCATAGTGCTGGTCCCAAAACCTGATGGCAGTATCAGGTTTTGTAATGACTTTAGAAAACTTAACAGTGTGTCCAAGTTTGACGCCTACCCGATGCCCCGGGTCGACGAACTTGTGGACAGTTTGGGACAGGCTCGCTACATAACGACCCTGGATCTAACGAAAGGTTATTGGCAAATACCGCTTACTGAATCAGCCAAGGAGAAGACTGCCTTTTCCACTCCTGAGGGCTCGTTTCAGTATAAGCGGATGCCGTTTGGTCTGCATGGAGCCCCTGCATCATTCCAGCAAATGATGGACAAAACTTTGAGACCACATTGCTCGTATGCAGCGGCGTACTTGGACGATGTGGTCATCCACAGCCCAGATTGGGAATCGCACCTGCCCCGCGTACAAGCGCTGGTAGATTCCCTTAGGGAAGCACGTATCACGGCCAATCCAAAAAAATGTGCCATAGGCCTGGAGGAGGCCAGATACCTTGGGTACATTATTGGCCGGGGAGTGGTCAAGCCGCAGACCAATAAGATTGAGGCAATTCAAAAATGGCCCCAACCAGTCAATAAAAAACAAGTGAGGGCCTTCCTGGGCATTACGGGGTATTACAGACGTTTCATACCCAATTTTGCCACCGTTGCTGCCCCCTTGACCGATTTGACGAAGGGTAGGGGGTCGGTCATGGTCAAGTGGAACCCCGAAGCCGAGGAGGCATTTCAGAAGTTGAAACAGGCTCTTTGTATGGTACCCGTACTAGTAACCCCGGACTTTAGCCAGGAGTTTGTTGTACAGACGGACGCCTCTGAGGTGGGCCTAGGGGCCGTACTCTCACAGAACAGGGATGGTGAGGAGCACCCAGTGGTATACCTGAGCCGGAAGCTGAACAAGCACGAGAAAAATTATGCCATCGTAGAAAAGGAGTGTCTCGCCATTAAGTGGGCTTTAGACTTCCTGAGGTATTACCTACTGGGGAGGTCATTTAAGCTGGTCACAGACCATGCTCCCTTGAAGTGGATGTGTGATAACAGGGAGAAAAATGCTCGGGTGACAAGGTGGTTCCTGGCTTTACAGCCTTTTAAATTTACGGTGGAGCATAGGCCAAGAAAACTCCAAAATAATGCAGATGCTCTCTCCCGGGTGCACTGTATGGTTGGGGCAAGTGCTCAGCCGCAGGGGCTTGAGCAGAGGGGGAGGATATGTGACGGTATGCGAGGTGAGATACTTGACCATAGGTATATTTCACCGCGCATACGTTCTATTTTGAGAAGCTGAACCGGAATCCAGGCCGGGTTTTACGGCCTCTGGTGTTCCGGTCCGGATATTTGGGTCCACTGGAGTTCAATGTCAGGTGGACCTTAAAAACAACCAGGAAGAGATCAGAAGGGAGCTCTCTGGTTTTGGGACACTGAGGAGGGAACCTGAGTGTGAGGAGCTCTAAAGACATTGCAAGAAAAAGGTTTGCGTTGTTGTTTATTTTATGGGTGGTGGGGACCAGCCCCACACTGTATAGATAGGAGACCCTGATGTTTAGTTAGCGCCGGACGGCAAGGATTTAAGTTTACTGTTTTGTTTGTTTTAACCTGCAAATCTTTTGTGAAATAAACCTGGCAGCTGCCAGACTTAAAAAGAAAGTGCCTGTTTACAGACTGTGTTTCAGAAAAGTGATCCCCACGAGCTAATCTCCCACAATATGTATATATGTGACTCTACCAATAGCTATAAGGCCTTGTACAGACAATTAAATCTGTCTGTTCAAATCGGTCGGACCGACCGATTTGAACAGATCTGTCTGCTGGCATTTTGGTTTGCTCGCGTGTACACACGAGCAAACCAAAATCCCCGCCAGCAGACAGCACGCTGACGTGTCGGTGACGTGGCGGTGACGTTGACGCCGCCACGTCACCGCACCGGGAAGTAAAACACTTCCGCGCATGCGTCGAAATCATTCGGCGCGTGTGCGAGAAGACATGTCTGCTGGTTAGCATACTAACCAGCAGACATGTCGGGCGGACGGGTTCCCAGCCGACAGATTTCAAAGCATGCTTTGAAATCTGTCGGGTGGCCAAATCCGTCTGTTTGCCCGTACACACGATCGAATCTGTCTGCTGAAACGGTCTAGCAGACCGTTTCCAGCAGACAGATTTGATCGTGTGTACGAGGCCTAAGTAGTCCCTGCTCGCGAGCTCCCCCTAGTGGGCAATTCCTTTAAATGCAGTTGCTGATAACCTCAGTTAGGTCTGGCCCAGATGACTCCAGATAGTTCCTCAGCGGTGAAGTCTATGGTGGATACGTTGGTGCACTTTAACTTGTTTGTAATCCAAGGGTATTCAAACTAAGTTTAAGGGTATGATCAATAGAGGTGCTTGTGGAATGATCCTTAAGTCAGTATCGGTCAGCTTGACTATTGTAACTTTCAGATGTTATATCTCTTGATTAAATTAGTATACAGTTCGCTATTCCGATGTGTGGAGCACTAAAAGTCGCAAGGCTAAGGTAGTATTGAAAGCTTGGGCCACAGCCCTCTCACCCGAGCAGGCCTAGTCTGCCTGAGTTCCTCACGACATATACGCGGATCAGTGACCACTCTGCAAGACACAGTCTCTGGTCTCTGGCTCGCCACTGTTACAATCGTCAGCTGGTGGTAGACACCGGTCTCTTGGAAGCACAAGCTGGATGCACTTGATCTTGTCTCTCCCCAGATGGCTGATCTTCCGGTGGATCCAGGCCCAGGCTTCAGGCCTAGCTGCTTGGCTGAAGTGCTCTCTCTCTTGTTCCGCAGAGGGAAGAATGTGGATCCCAAGAGAGCAAATTCAGCTCCTCCCATCCTTTAAATAACCTCCCCCATAAAGCTGTGCGGAGGTGTCATGTTCTCTGGAAAACCAATGCATTCTGGGTACTGTAGTCTATTTCCACTATGTCAACGGAGTCCTTTTCTCCTACTCCTTCAAATCCCACAATGCATTGTTTTAGAAAAAATAGATAAACACATATAAACAACATAACTGGAACACCCGGGGGAGGAATTCAGGCATGCACAATTATCAAATAGTCTATGATAGCATGGCCCCGCTACACACTCCCCCCACTTAAAGACTTTGGTCCCCAAAGAGGACAACAGTTCGTATCGTGGACAGAAAAACCTCCCACCAATTATCAGCTGAGGGCAGGCCACTCTGCCCACCACTTACTAACACTGAGGTGTCTTGCCTAGATGTGCCAGGGGGTGAGCTAGGGCTAACCCCCACCAAATTCACAGTGAGGGAACTAGGTATGGTACTGGATCTTTTGGAAGTGATAATAGCCTCTTCAGAGCACTCCTCCAAATGGTCATAAGTCAGTCTCTTAGGTGGGTGAATGACTTTTATTTCTCTGTTTCTTAGTAATTATAGGCTCGGGAAGGATAGGTTCAACCTCACTGTCTTCTGCATTAAGTATAGCAGACTCCATACCTCTTGAATCACTCCATTCTCTGTCAGGTAGGCTTGAGGCCTCCATGGGGTCTCTTATGGATGATAACTCCACACTCTCCTCTAACTCTTCAGTGAGTATTTTGTGGGGTATGAATTCAGGGGCCTCCGGTCGAAGTGTCCCACGATTTGTCACTTCAGATGAGGGCAGGAAAGAAGTACTGGGCACTGGTTGTTGAGAGGACCATAACCACTCTGACCCTATACATTCATCTGTGGACTCTTCATCCTCGGTATCTGGATGTGTCAACTGGGATCTGGTGACCGGTCCAGATAATTTGGAGGTCGAGGGCAACTCCAAAGAGGCAGATGCAGAAGGTATTCGGACAGCTTCAGTGAGAGGTAACAGGTGATTGCTGTGCCAAGTCTTTAGAGGGCCCACACTTCCTTCTGGTCGGATCTGGTATACTGAGAGACCAGGTAACTGTTTGCATATAATGTATGGCTGTGACTTCCAGTGATCAGCTAATTTATGCTTTCCTGGGATACCCAGATTCCTCTCCTGGCTGTAAGTACTGTATCCTGACTTTCAAGTCAACGTTTCTTTTGTTTGTTAGTTCCCGTTTATTCGAGTTAGCATGGGCCTTCTCATAGGCTGTTTTCGAACTGCTTCTTAAACGGTCTACATAACCCTTGTGGGAAGTTGCAGATGTATGATCCAGAGATACACCGAAAGCTAAGTCAATTGGTTATCGGGCTTCTTGCCCAAACATCAAACGGTAAGGCGAGTATCCAGTCGCATCATTCGTAGTGCTGTTATATGCATGCACAATGGCAGCCACATGCTTGCTCCAGTGTTTCTTTTTTTCTGAGCTTAATGTTCCCAGCATATTCAAAAAAGTTTTGTTAAAGCGTTCAGGCTGAGCATCCCCCTGAGGATGGTAAGGGTGGTCCTGGTTTTCTCTATGCTCAATAAATCTAACAGCTTCTTTATTAGGTTACTTTCAGAGTCCCTCCCCTGGTCGGAGTGGATGCGTTGTGGTAGTCCATAATGTACAAAGAATTTCTCCACTAGCACTTTTGCTACCGTTGAGGACTTCTGATCCTTAGTTGGATATGCTTGAGCATACCTGGTGAAATGGTCACAACTAGGACATTTCCTATTCCACTCAAATCAGGCTCCAGACAGAGAAAATCCATGCACACCAGTTCCAGAGGTCCCTGAGTTTGGAGATGACCCATTGGGGCAGCTTGCCGGGGTAAAGTCTTTCTCTGGATACACCGGATACAAGAAGGACAGTATCCCTTGACTTCAGCCCTCATACAGGGCCAGTAGAATCTGTCTCTGACTAGTTGGAAAGTCCTTTCAGGGCCCAGATGACCATGCTGGTCATGGAGTGCAGCTAGACCGGTCTCGCTGTGATTTCTGGGCAGGAACATCTGCCATTTCTCTTCTGGACCATCAGAGGGGCCCCTTCGGTAGACCACCCCTTGATGTAGCTGCAATCTGACCCACTCTTTGTGCATTAGCCGTGCTTCTCTTGGGAAGTTAGTGAGGAGCACACACGGGTGGTCTTCAAGGGCCTGTAGAACCAATTTTCCCAGGGGATCTTCTTCTTGGTCCTTCTTGGACAATTTAGGCAGACCCTCGCTTCCCATTTGAGTTAAGTTACAGTAATACTTGGGCACTCCCACAGCCGAAACTCCTATCTCTTCAGCTTTGGGTCTTCCTTTCATCTGTAGCTCCACTCCTTAATACAGAGCCCGCACCCCTTCTGGGGTTATTCGAGTCCATTCCTTGACAGAGTCACTTGAGCCATGAGGCCTCCTTGATAGGGCATCTGCATCTCTGTTCCCCACTCCTGGTCGATATTTCAGACTGAAATTGAACCCTGTAGCATCCAATTTGGCTGTGGTTAACAGATAAGTGAGCCGGTTGTTGTTCACCACAAACTCAGCTCCGTATAAGTAGTCCCTTAGCTTATTCACTACAGCCCATTTTAGCGGCAAAAATTCAAGTTTGTGGGTGGGGTAATTCTTCTCAGATGGAGTTAGACTCCGGCTCACATAGGCTACTGGGCGTAGATAGACACTGTATTCTTGGTACACCACCCCTCCTAGTCCCTCTCTACTGGCATTCACGTGCAGCTCATAGGGCTTGGAAGTATATGCGTAGGCCAATACAGGGGCCGTAGTTAAGTTCTTCTTGAGCTGGACGAATGCCTCTTCACACTTGGGGTTCCATTGGTCCTGAATGGACTCTTTAGGCTTCCTGGGACTCAAATTAACCTTTACTGGTTTCACTGATTCAGTAACATCATCTTCCTCTTCAGTCCTCAGCAGTTCATTCAAAGGCCGGGCAATCTTCGCAAACCCCTCCACAAACCTTCTGTAATAGGAGCAGAATCCCAGGAATGACCGTAACTCTGTCACATTAGCTGGCCTAGGCCAAGAGGTCACCGCCTCAAACTTCTCTGGGTCTGTTGATATCCCTTCGGCAGACAAAATGTGGCCAAGATAGTAAACTGATGGTTGGTAGAATTGGCACTTTTCTCTGGAGAGCTTTAATCCTTCATCATGGAGCCTTTTCAGTACCTTCTCCAGTCTCTCTTCATGTTCTTCCAGATTTCTCCCGAATACAATTATGTCATCCAGATATACCAACACTTCAATCAGATTCATGTCCCCTACTGGCTTTTCCATCAATCTTTGGAAAGTGGCTGGAGCCCCTGACAATCCCTGTGGCATGCGGTTAAACTCAAATAAACCCACTGGGGTGATGAAGGCTGTCTTTTCCCTGTCTTCTGGGTGCATGGGAATCTGGTAATAACCACTCTTTAGGCCCACTACACTGAACCATTTGGCTCCCAACAGACTCTATAAAGCATCCTCTATCCGAGGAGTGGTATACTGGTCAGGTATGGTTCGCTTGTTGAGGGTTCAGTAGTCGATGCACAGCCTCAATGAGCCATTCTTCTTCCTTACCACCACTATTGGAGAGGCACAGGGACTCCTGGACTCTCTGATGGTTCCAGTCCTCTTCAGTTTTACCAGTTGCTCTCTGAGGTCTTCTAGGGCCATCAGAGGAACTCCCCGGACCCAATCCCTGAAGGGTTTATCTTCCTGCAACCGAATCCTGTGAGTGGCACTCTTCGCACACCCAACATCAAACTCAGTTTTGGATAATATCTTTTGCCACCTTTCAAGTTGAGCTTTCGCCCTCTCTTTCCATTCTAGTGGAAGATTTGTGCCGTCAGGATGGTAGCCCCCTGTGAGGTCTTCTACATTCTTTCTCTCTTCTAGGTCAGAGGAAGCAACTGGGGTGGGTTGGTGTACATGGCCCAGTAGCATTCTGTCTGGCACTTCCACAGGGCTGGTGGTGGCATTCCTAATGCTGACGGATACCCTTCCATGATTTCTCTCCAACACCTTCAGTGGGATTACCTCTCGTATCACTTCCACTCCTGAGTGTCCAGCAGAGTCAGGCTCGAGAACAAGGAACGGGCCTGGCTGGGAACAGGTAAGCTTTACAGAGGCCTTAAAGCAGGTCACTTCACCTGGTTGTAAGATCTTCGCTGTCTTGTCCAGCCGCCAGATCTTACCCACTCCTTCTTCGGGGGCCTTCTTTTCCATCACCAACTGTTGATAGACCTTCCGTAACATGGGATGGACTCTGGGTGATGGGGCCTCTGCCCCCTCCGTTAGACGGATCAAAAGTCCCCTGACTAAATCAGTGTTTGCCCCTATAATAAGAGAGCTCTTGTGGGCCCCTAGTGGCTGGAGGCAGACTACTGCCAGGGTGTCAAAGGTCTCTGCTGCTCCTGCTACTGAAGGGTCAAAGGTCAATTGGATTGGTCAGTATCCATCATAAGGGACACTTATGAGTCCCGATACCCCATATTTCCTATTCTTCCAGTTTCAGTAGGGGCAAGTGAGAAAGGTGTCGGTCATAGAAGTCTATACAAAAGAGTCACTTGATCTCCTGTATCCAGAAGGGCCTTGGTATAGATCCCTTCCACTTGAATATAAACTAGTGGGGAAGGCCCCACTAAATTTTTAGGAAATTTCCTGGGTGTAGTTTTTACTTTTGGCTCTGTAACCTGCACTCTTACCCCTTTCTTATTAGGGTTCTTTGGAGCTTCCACCCGTTTTTGCGGGGAAGAGGTGAATTGTGGCTTTGGGAAAGGTTATTTTTCCTTCCTTGATCTCTTTGCTTTCTTTGGCCTTTTGGAGTTGTCTACAGTAGGCGGGCACCCGGTTGACTCAGTAGGCGGGCACCCGGTTGACTCCTTCACCGGGGCCTTCGGAAGTTTTCTGCCGGCTTGTGCACTTGCTGACTAGCTTTAGCTGGGCTGGGGCAAACTTCTCTCATGTGTCCTACTCCTCCGCAGTTGAAACAAATTATGGGCCTCTTTGGCCCCCTTGCTTGATCATTCTGCCGACAGGTGGACTTCTCTGGCTCCTCTTGTTTGGTTTGGTAAGGCAACAACTCTGCCTGACTGGTCAATGCGACCATCATTTCCATTCGCTGGGTCACTTGCGTCTTCAGAAGCTCGACTTGGGAGCCGCCGCCTTCTGTGCTTACTACTCGAACTCGAGCTGGAAACTCTGGCGGTTGGTGCCTATTCTTTTGATCCAGTAAGACCTCTTCTTCTCTGAACATTCGAATCAGGTCAGGGTACTCCAACATGCTGCCCCCTTGTCGAGTTCGTAACAGAAGGACAACGGGATCCATAGGCTAAGCTTCCCTTAAAACTTGTTGGGCTCTGGTTTCATCCACCTTTCCTGGGTCCATTCCCTTCTTCAACAAGATCTGGTGTAAGATCTTATCTAATCGCCCAACAAATTCAGACAACTTCTCTCCTGGTTTTTGATAGAAGTGTTCTAATTGGTAGCGGAGTTCCATGGCGTTTTCAGTTCTCCCAAACACACTCTGCAGAACATCTAAATAATCCTGTGCAGCACAGTAATTTCTGCTAAGTTTAAGATTACGTATGTCCTCTAATGCTGGTCCCCTTAGACTCTCTATAACCCTTTGCTTCTTGTGCTTCTTGGGTATTTCCCACTCTTCTAGAGCCTGAGTGGCGTGATCCAGCCTGTATCCAGTCATCAGGTAATCTTGGGAATCCTTGCACTGAGCCACAATTTCTCCTAACACAGCACATAACTCTGGGCCAAGAGTATTTAGTGATGAGGAGCCGAGACCCTCTTGTTCTTTCGCAGGGTGTATTAGGAAAAGTTCTACTTGGTCTGCTGTCTTTATGCTAGCACCTTTAAAATACTCTGAGAGTCCTTTCCTCCACTCGCATAGGGCATATGTGTGAGGATTTGCAGTATCTATTCTCATCTCCACTACCCATGGCTTCCGATCTCTGGATAAAGTCCTCAGGACTGGGAGCAACTTTTTCTCTGTCCAGGCTTCTCCCTTAATCTCGACCACTAAGCCATTCCTTAAGGTGACATTTTCTTCTCTAAACCACCTGGCTGCAGCAGCAGCATCCATGGCTGGTCCTGGCAAGGGAAAGGTTCAATATAAAGGGATTTTTTTTTCCAGAGAAGTAGAATCCCGGAAGAGCCCCCATGTGTAGCGCTACCCCTGAAGGAGCTGCTGATTAGTTTTGGGTCTACTCTCTTACCTATCCACCCCTTTAAGTGGCTCGAACCCTTCATTGGCACAACAGGCAAGAAAATGCAAAGCCGCTCTAACCCTGACTATCTGCCATTCCGCGAACCATTGGTGAGACACCTGAGTGGAAGAGCACTGACACGCTATAGTCCCAGTGCCAGGCAGGCACCAGCCAGAGTAAGAGGCCATTTGGCTGTTTGTGTGCAAATTTTATTTATTTTAATAAACGGTATTGCACCATGATTTTTTCCATATATTTTTCTGTCCATATATGAACATACCCATTGCTACTGTGGTTCCAGCGTGATCCAGCATGCCCCAAGTGTAACAGGCACTTATCCTGTCCTGCTCATCTGACCTACTTGTAACAGAGAGGTCTTACTATCTGGTAAGAATCTAGTATCTCTCCAGCACTTTGGGTGGAGCACTGAATATTTTGGTGAAGGATTCTCTCACAGTCCAGAACCAACCTACTACAATCTTGTCACAGATCTGTTCACAGACTTTGCTTAATCAAGATTGCACTCTGCACAAAGAAGACTTTTGCATTTTTTTTTTACCAGTTGGACTAATGTTTATCTAATGCATTTGAAACAAAAAAAAATGTTTTATTACTTCACTGAGGACAATTTTACATTATATTAGTATTTGTTGTTGCTATTCACCAATTATCACAGTATTTCACTAGTTGTGGTTTGTTTTCAGAGTTTTTGCTGTCCATTCACGCATATCCACACTATGATATGCCAGCTAGCTATCACATATAGTTCTATTGGCGCCCTCTATCGTTCCTTTTTTCACATTTTATAGTCACCTACTATACAACCGAGGAGCAGCCTACCAACTAGATTAAATATAGTAATTTTTACTGATTAAGGTTTAGCTCACCCTATTTAGTATTGGCGCGGATTCATTTCTTTTTCTGTAAAATATACAATGACATGCAATAAGGTGATTACCTTCTTCTGAACTGCAATCCTAAAGAGCAACCACACCCTAAACAATCAATGTAATAAACCAAGGGTAACTTTACTTGGCATGTAAGAAGATAAACGAACAAACAGTAGTTTACAGATATATATATATATATATATATATATATATATATATATATATATAAAGGGATTTTTAAATACAGCTTACCTGTAAAATCCTTTTCTTGGAGTACATCACGGGACACAGAGCGGCATATTCATTACTATATGGGTTATATGGAGTACCTTCAGGTGTGGACACTGGCAATCTCAAACAGGAAGTCCCCTCCCTATATAACCCCCTCCCCTAGAGGGAGTCCCTCAGTTTTGTAGCAAGCAGTATGCCTCCCAAAAATGTTTCCCAAAAGAGGGGTGGGAGCTCTGTGTCCCGTGATGTACTCCAAGAAAAGGATTTTACAGGTAAGCTGTATTTAAAAATCCCTTTTTCTTTCTCGTACATCACGGGACACAGAGCGGCATATTCATTACTATATGGGATGTCCGAAAGCAATGTTTTAATGAGGGGAGGGAGACATCTTCTCAAAAGAGATTTAATTTAGAGGTATACTCAAATAATAATAATAAATCCAACTTAGTCAAGAAAAACTTTTTTTTTTTTTTTTTTTTTTTACACCCAAGGGTGCCCCTGATCCCGAGGATCTTAAACCGCAGCCTGTAGTACTGCCTGCCCAAAGGCTGAATCCGCATTCCTTCTCACGTCTAGTTGATAAAACCTTGTAAACGTGTGGACTGATGACCACGTCGCCGCCTTGCATATCTGAGCCATAGAGATCTGATGGTGTGCTGCCCAGGAGGCGCCCATGGCCCTGGTAGAATGGGCCTTTACCGACCAAGGAGGAGGCAACCTCTTCAAACCGTAGGCCTGAATGATTAATTGTCTAATCCATCTCGAGACGGTGGATTTTGCAGCTGCCTGCCCCTTCTTGGGGCCATCTGGTAGAACGAACAACACATCTGTTTTCCGGATCTTTTCTGTAGCTTTAAGATAGGCCTTCATGGCCCGGACAATATCCAAGGTATGCAGCAACCCCTCCTTTCTAGATGTGGGTTTCGGAAAGAAGGATGGAAGTACCAAATCCTGGTTCAAGTGAAAATTGGATATAACCTTTGGTAGGAAGGCAGGATGGGGCCGGAGAACTGCCCTGTCCTTATGTAGAATGAGATATGGTTCCTTACACGATAAGGCTGCCAACTCTGACACTCTCCTGGCCGAAACTATGGCGACCAAGAATACCAACTTTCTTGTCAGTAAAACTAAAGGAATCTCAGCCAATGGCTCAAAGGGTTGTTTCTGTAGAGTGGACAGGACAAGATTTAAGTCCCATGGACAAATTGGTGACTTGACAGGAGGATTAATACGCAAGACCCCCTGTATGAAGGTCTTTACCAGTGAGTGGGTGGCCAGCGGCCTCTGAAACCACACTGACAGAGCTGAAATCTGTCCCTTGATTGTGCTCAACGCCAGGCCTTTATCCACTCCTAGCTGGAGAAAACCTAACACCCTATCAATGGTATATTTGCGGGAATTCCATCTTTTGGATTCACACCAGCCTACGTAGTTCCTCCACACCCTGTAATAAATCACCCTGGAGGCCGGCTTTCTAGCCCTAATCAGGGTAGGAATTACCTGCCTAGACAGACCTCTACCCCTGAGAATCAGGGATTCAGCCTCCAGGCCGTCAAATTTAGACGCTGTAATGTAGGGTGGAGGATCGGGCCTTGTGAGAGTAGGTCTGGTCGTAGAGGGTCCAAGGGTCTCCCACTGCCATCCTTAGGACTAGTGAGTACCATGTCCTCCAGGGCCAAGCTTGAGCTACTAAAATGACTGGCTTGTGCTCCACTCTGATCCTGCGCAACAGGCGCGGAAGTAACTGTAGCGGAGGGAATGCATATAGAAGTTTGAATTGATGTCAAGGGCAAACCAACGCATCGGTGCCGCAGGCCATAGGGTCCCTCGCTCGAGACACGAACCTGTCTAGTTTCTTGTTGAACCTGGATGCCATTATATCTACGTCTGGCATTCCCCACTTCTGGCAGATTGTCTGAAAGACCTGAGGATGCAGAGACCACTCCCCCGGCGACAGAATCTGGCGACTTAAGAAGTCTGCCTGCAGGTTGTCCACTCCGGGAATGAATATCGCCGAAATGCAGGGTACATGAACCTCTGCCCACTGAAAAATCAAGCTCACCTCCCTCTGAGCGGCCTGACTCCTGGTTCCCCCTTGGTGGTTTATGTATGCCACCGCTGTGGCATTGTCTGACTGGATTCTCACCGGGGACCCCTGTAATCTGGAGGTCCATGCCAGGAGGGCTAGGCGAGCAGCTCTGATCTCCAAGACATTGATGGGTAGCTGCCTCTCTGCTTCCACCCAAGTTCCCTGGCGAGAGAACCCCTCCAAGACCGCCCCCCAGCCTGCCAGGCTGGCGTCTGTGGTAACTACCTTCCAGACAATGGGGCTGAAGGACCTTCCCTTTAGAAGATTCTGAGGGTTCAACCACCAAGCCAGGCTTTGTCGGACCCTTGATGATAGCGTCAAAGGGGACTCCAAGGCATGTGCTCTCTTGCCCCAGGCTGCTAGAATGGCTGCCTGTAGGACGCGAGTGTGGATCTGAGCGTATGGTACTGCCTCGAACGTGGCCACTAGCTTGCCTAGTAATCGCATACACCGGCGAATAGTTGGTTTTTTCTTGCTTAGAACCAACTGAACCAACCCCTTGATAGCCTCGATCTTTACAAGGGGCAGGAACACCCTTTGCTGTTCTGTGTCTAACCTCATGCCTAGGTATTCCAACTGCTTTGTAGGCTGGAACTCTGACTTTTCCCGGTTTAGGACCCAGCCGAACCTTTCGAGGTACTGAACCGTGAGGTTTACTGCCTGTTGCAGACACGGCCGTGAGTGATCTATGATTAAAAGGTCGTCCAAGTATGCTAGGACTGTGACCCCTTGGATCCTTAGATTGGCCAAAACTGGGGCTAGGATCTTCGTGAATACCCGGGGGGCCGTGGCTAGCCCGAAGGGGAGCGCCCTGAATTGGAAGTGTCGCTGCCCCACTGCGAAGCGTAAAAATCTTTGATGCGACTGAAAGATTGGTACATGAAGGTAAGCATCCTTTATGTCTATGGAAGCCAGAAAATCGTCCCTCTGGAGCGTGGCAACTGCTGACCGGATGGATTCCATCCGGAAGGAACGAACCCTTAGGTAAACGTTTAAACTCTTTAGGTCCAAGATTGGCCTGACATCGCCGTTGGGCTTTGGTATGACAAAGAGATTGGAATAGAAACCTAGCCCCTGCTCTTGGGCTGGCACCTCTATTATCACGTCCTGGCAAAGCAGGTGATCCAAAGCTGCCAGCATCGAGGCCTTCTTTGCTGGATCCTTTGGTAGCCTTGACTCTTGAAAATGAGGCGGAGGAAACTTTAGAAACTCCAGTCTGTAGCCTGTGGTTACAGACGCCCGGACCCATTTGTCGGGGATCTTGGCTTCCCAAACTTCTGAGAAGAAACGAAGCCTTCCCCCCACCCGCGAGAGTGGGGGCGCCCCTTCATAAGGCAGACTTAGGGGCTGGTTTTGTCGGCTTGCGATACCATGGTCTCTTACCCCCAGGGGCCTGTCCCTGCGATCTACTTTTAAAGTTGGATCGCGCAGGCGGCCGTCGATACTGCCTGGAATTTGAGGGCCCTGAGACAGGAAAGAGCTGCCTTTTAAATGTAGGACCCCGGAATGTCTTTTTGACTGGTAAAAGGGTACTTTTGCCACTTGAAATAGTCTGAATGTATTTATCCAGATCCTCTCCGAAGAGTCGTCCTCCATGGAAGGGAAACCCTGCCAGAAGCTTTTTGCATGGGGGCTCCGCCGCCCAGTTCTTCAACCATAAGAGCCTTCTCATGTGCACCAAAAATAGTGATAAACGAGAGGCCTGCTGGATGGAATCCTTTATAGCATCTACCGCAAAACACAGAGCTCTGGGAATGTCAGAAAACTCTTCTGCCTGTTGGGTAGGCATGTCTTTTAGCATTTCTTTTGTCTGGTCCTTTAACGCCTGACAAACTCCAATCGCAGCCACAGCTGGCTGCACCACTGCTCCTGCCGTAGCAAAGGATGCTTTTAAAAGTGTCTCTAACCGTTTATCAACCGGATCTTTAAACATTTGTATGTTTTCCACCGGGCAAGTTAGTGATTTATTCACACATGAGATGGCTGCATCCACCACTGGGAGCTTCCACCTCTTCGAGAATTTTTCCTCCATAGGGTAAATGACCGCAAATCTCTTTGGCGGCAGAAAAACCCTGTCCGGTCGTACCCAATCCTGAAAGATCAATTCCTCCAAGAGAGGATGGACCGGAAAAACTGCGTTGCTTAAAGGAGCTTTCAAAGAGCCCAGAGAGGATACCGCAGGAACCTAAGGCTCTGGCAATGGTAAATTAAATGCCGAGCGGACCATGTCCGTCAAAGACTGTACCCACAGTCTCTCTGTCTGGGAGTCTGAAAATGGTTCCTCAGAGGTAGATTCCTCAATCCCTGAACCCTCTTGGTTCAGGTCTAGTTGATCCTCCTGCGATTCCAATTCCTCCAGAGAGAGAATTTCAGCATCTGAGGATACACCTTTTGGTGATGGGGATCTAGCCCGTTTCTTGCCAGGAATAGATCTAGCGATCAACGCTGCTAATCTCTCTTCTAGCCCCCCTAGGGATACAGCTAGCATCTCCTCTGTGATAAACACAGGGCTAGGCTGATCTGGGCCAGCCTCAGCACCAGACCCCCCTAATGGCTCATCCAAGGCGACCTTCATGGGAATAAGCTGCAGGGAAAGTATCGGCATATCATCAGAATCAGAGGGGGAACCCCTTTGTTTTTTGGTCTTTTTTGTACCCTTTGACCCCGAACCTTTGGAAGCCATATACAAAATCGAGGGACTCCGCCTACAACAGCAGACTGTAGTGGCCAGGAGTACAAAAACTAGGGTTTAGGGGACAATAGATCACTAATGCCCAAAAACTGATGGGGCCCCGTATGTTTTCCTTTTATTTATTTTTTTATTTATTTTTTATTTTTATTTTTTTAATATATAAGTCCTTTTTTTTTTTTTTTTTTAAAACATACAGCGACCCCAAACTTAGTTTGCCAGCCTCCAACCTGTTGCAAAAAGGGGGATTTTTTGGCTTAACAGAAAAGCATTGGAACTAAGTCCAGCATGTACTACCCCTCTTCCGCCACCGGGAGTCACTGTTCTGCCGCTCTGCGTCCTCTCCCTTTCAGATCAGCCTCAGACTGAGCACTGACTATAGCCTGCTGATCTATAACAGCACAAGGCGCGCCCCTGATGACGCTGCAGGCACGCCCCCCCCCCGCCCTCCCCTCCGAACGGCGCGAAAAACGTCTATAAGACGTGCGCGCGCACGCGCGCGCGTATGCCGGAGCAAGAAGAACATGGAGGAGCCGCGCTGCTGGAGACCCAGGACTGCAGTACCAAGCGGCAGAATCAAACCCCCGGCCAGGTAGGACTCTCCAAAAGGCCCCATAGGGGTCCTTACTTAGCCCTAGGAAGAAAGCAGCAGGTAGCTAGCAAACACAATTGTTTCTTAGACAGGGGAACCTAGTGATGGGGGAATGAGACCATCCTGTCTTCTTAGACATAGTGAGCAAGGTTGCCAATGCAGAGCATACTTAGGCTACCCCCCTTTTAGGTTACCCCGGAGAGCCTGCTGTCGAACCAAGTCCCGCAGGCTCCCCTCTTACCTGCTCCATGCTGCAGGATGTTTGTCTAGCAAAACGATCCAATCTTCTCCCATCTCCGTGGGTAGCGTAATAGACCTTCAGGCCCTGGGGTCCTATGAAGGTACCCACTGTCCTGGACCTATATAGCACCCTGGCAAACAGGAACTTATGGTCTTTACGAACTCCAAGTCCTGGGCCCAGGGTCCAGCCCTCCAAAGAGGAGCATTATAGGCAAAACCCCACGGTTTGGGGCCCGGGTACTGTCCACTTTGGCACTGAGGCTCCTTGGACAGATCCGGTTAGCCCGCCCTTAATCCCAAGGATGTGGAGCAAAGCTATTCCGTGACCAACACCTAAGACACTGGCGAAAAAACTGAGGGACTCCCTCTAGGGGAGGGGGTTATATAGGGAGGGGACTTCCTGTTTGAGATTGCCAGTGTCCACACCTGAAGGTACTCCATATAACCCATATAGTAATGAATATGCCGCTCTGTGTCCCGTGATGTACGAGAAAGGAAATATATATATATATATATATATATATATATATATATATGTGTATATATGTGACTCTACCAATAGCTATATGTAGTCCCTGCTCGCGAGCTCCCCCTAGTGGGCAATTCCTTTAAATGCAGTTGCTGGTAACCTCAGTTAGGTCTGGCCCAGATGACTCCAGATAGTTCCTCAGCGGTGAAGTCTTTGGTGGATACGTTGGTGCACTTTAACTTATTTGTAATCCAAGGGTATTCAAACTAAGTTTAAGTTTATGATCAATACAGGTGCTTGTGAAATGATCCTTAAGTCAGTATCGGTCAGCTTGACTAGTGTAACTTTCAGATGTTATATCTCTTGATTAAATCAGTATACAGTTCGCTATTCCGATGTGTGGAGCACTAAAAGTCACAAGGCTAAGGTAGTATTGAGCAGGCCTAGTCCGCCTGAGTTCCTCACAACAGATACGCTGATCAGTGACCACTCTGCAACACACAGTCTCTGGCTTGCCACTGTTACAATCGTCAGCTGGTGGTAGACTCCGGTCTCTTGGAAGCACAAGCTGGACGCACTTGATGTTGTCTCTCCCTGGATGGCTGATCTTCCGGTAGATCCAGGCCCAGGCTTCAAGCCTAGCTGCTTGGCTGAAGTGCTCTTCCTTGTTCCACAGAGGGAAGAATGCAGATCCCAAGAGAGCGAATTCAGCTCCTTCCATCCTGGGGAGGAATTCAGGCATGCACAATTATGAAATAGTCTATGATAGTATGGCCCTGCTACATACAGATATGGAGGAAACACTGCAAAATATATTTTTTTGCCATAAATGGGTGTTTTTTGAATAGGACAATAGAAGAATAGTATCTAAAGTGTGTATCTCAGGCTGCGTACACACGAGGAGACATGTCCGATGAAAACGGTCCGCGAACCGTTTTCATCGGACATGTCTCCGGGGATTTTTTGGTCTTATAGTTTGTACACACGATCAAACCAAAATCCCAGCGGACAGACAGCGCGGTGACGTGATATGAAGCAAACACTGCAAAATATTTTTTTTTTACCTAAATGGGTATTTTTTGAATAGCACAATAGAAGAACAGTATCTAAAGGGTGTATCTCACACATACAGATATGGAGGAAACACTGCAAAATATATTTTTTTGCCCTAAATGGGTGTTTTTTGAATAGCACAATAGAAGAACAGTATCTACAGTTTTTTATCTTACACGTACAGTTAAGGAGGAAACACTTCAAAATATATTCTTTTTCCCTAAATGGGTGTTTTTTGAATAGCACAATAGAAGAATAGTATCTAAAGTGTTTATCTCACAAGTACAGATATGGAGCAAACACTGCAAAAACATTTTTTTTTGCCCTAAATGGGTGTTTTTTGAATAGCACAATAGAAGAACAGTATCTAAAGGGTGTATCTCACACGTACAGATTTAGTGGAAACACTGCAAATTTTATTTTTTTTTGCCCTAAATGGATGTTTTTTGAATATCACAATAGAAGAAAAGTATCTAAAGGGTGTATCTCACGGTAACATATGCAGTGCTGGTGTAATTTGATTTTTGAAGCAGGACTGACTCCTATCTATTTCTCTCCCTAAAACCAACACCAGGAACCTTTCCCTAAAGTATCTAAAGCAGAGTGACTTGCTGTGCTATGTAGATTACTGAGTAATTTGACTTCTGAAGCAGGACTGACTGACTCCTATCTAATTCTCTCAGTAAAAACAACAGCAGCAACCTTTCCCTAAAGTATCTAAAGCAGAGTGACTTGCTGTGCTATGTAGATCGCTGAGTAATTTGATTTCTGAAGCAGGACTGAGTCTGACTCCTATCTAATTCTTTCCCTCAGAGCAGCAGCAGCGCCAGCCTTTCCCTACCCTATCTAAAGCAGAGTCACGTGCTGTGCTATGTGCCTCTAGCTTATATAGAGGCTGGGTCACATGCTGCACTGGCCAATCACAGCCATGCCATTAGTAGGCACGGCTGTGATGTCTTCTAGGTCACACGAGTTAAACAAATGTTGATTGGCTGCCCTGAGGCGCACCATTACATTGCCGAACACCGAACTCGAACTTACAGTAAATTGTTCGGGTCCGGGTACCAAAAATCCACTTTACAGTTCGAGTTCGCTCAACCCTACTTTTGGGTGGTTCAGAGGATATGCAGTTGGCTAATGGATAGATACCAGATTGCGTTTGTAAATGGGGTTAATTCAGAACAGAGAGAAGTCACGAGGTCCTGTTCTATTTTATCTATATGTAAGTGATAAAATTAAAGGATTTTTGGGCAAGGTATGTATCTGCCCTCCATTCATGGGGAACTTTTGCTGTTACCCCAGAGGAGGAGAATTAGATGAGGTGGAGGATTGTGCAAAACCATTGCACAGAGCAGGTAAGTATAACATGTTTATTATTTTAATTTAAAAAATGAAGCTTTACTAACTGGTGTCCCTGTCTTGTTCAAGTCTGTATTTTTCCTTGATCTGTCATGCTGCTACTGCACACAGGATCAAAGTGTGTATCACTAACTGTGAAATCAATGCTTGGCAGTCTGTTTTTTTAGATTAAGAATTCAAATTTCTGACCAGTCTACATCACTGTTGACTTTTAGAAAGCTTTGCTTTAGAACTATGATAAATATGACATGTATATTGACTTGTCGGCATGGTGTCAGACCAAGCATATTAACCTTTTTTTATTTTGTGTTACTTTAGCTGTTTCTCTCTCTTCATTCACATTACACTTTCAGTTTCCACCAATTTGATTGTCACTGTTCTCTGGGTCTGACACCTTGACACAAATCGGATCATTACAGCAAATTTTATTTGACATTATGAAACATTTTGTGACTTTGCAGAGGGAAATACATTGGATTTTAATATATACATATTTGAAGTTTATATTGCTGTTGACTACATCTGCTTTAGATGACTTAAAGTGTGTGTGTATGTGTGTATGTGTATATATATATATATACACACACACAAAACTTTTATTCTGTGGGAAAGAGTTATGCCACATACACACAATCGGTTTATCCAATGAAAATGGACTGATGGATTTTTTCATCAGATATCCGATGAAGCCGACTTTCATCAGTCTTGCCTACACACCATTAGTTAAAAATCTGATCGTGTCCAACACGGTGACGTAAAACACAACGACGTGCAGAGAAAAATGAAGTTCAATGCTTCCGAGCATGCGTCGACTTGATTCTGAGCATGCATGGATTTTTGAAAGGTGTGGTATCTCGCACCAATAGTAAAAATTAATGTGACAACAACAAATAATTATAGTGAATAAGCAGCTCCCCTAAAATTGAGACCTCCTCAAAGTTCTGAAGTGAACAGTAATGGTATATGGAGGGGGCGCTAATAAAAAATAATAAGAGAATAAACAATAAAGTGAAATCTAAGGCCTCGTACACACGAGCGGACAGATTTGTTCAAATCTGTCCGTCCGACAGATTTGAACAAATCTGTCTGCTGGGATTTTGGTTTGCTCGCGTGTACACACGAGCAAACCAAAATCCCCGCCAGCAGACGGCGCGCTAACGTGTCGGTGACGTGGCCGCCACGTCACCGCACCGCACCAGGAAGTAAAACACTTCCGCGCATGCGCCGAATCCATTCGGCGGCGGTGCGGGACGACATGTCTGCTGGTAAGTGAACTAACCAGCAGACATGTCGGGCGGACAGATTCCCACCCGATAGATTTCAAAGCATGCTTTGAAATCTGTCGGGTGGACAAATCTGTCTGCTCGGCCGTACACACGATCGAATCTGTCTGCTGAAACGGTCCAGCGGACCGTTTCCAGCGGACAGATTTGATCGTGTGTACGAGGCCTAATAAATGGTCCGTCTGAACCAACAATAGCAGACTTAGTAAACAGCAACACACTGAAAATAGTGAAATGGAAATAGATTGTACAAAAAAAGGTGAATGAATAAATAAACTCAAGTCCATTCAAAGAGTGTTAAATAAAGTCCAATCAAGGCTAATCTTTCTCAGATTCAAATTGTTGAAAATTCATTGTAGAAGGTGTCCACCTCCACCAAGAAGATCCCCCAAATGTGCACTAATGGATATCTTCTTACAGCATGGTGTTGACCTGATTGTTTAGAAAAGGTCAAATACAGCAGTTGGTCACTAAACCAGTTGAATGATTCAGCTGCGCAGCTCTATGTTTCCCGGAATCAAACACTCTCATGAAGAAGGGAGAGGGGAAACCACCATAGTGAAGTACAGTTTATTTAAAATATGTCACAGATAAAACAGCATAGCCAAATGGCCTCTTACTTTAGTAGTGCCTAGGACCCGGCACTGAGGCTAGTCGGCATGGCAAGATAGGCTATGATGGGAGTTCCTCGCTGGGGAACTGGCGTGTAGTCCAAGCCGGATAGGAGTTCCTTGCTTGAAAGCTGGCGTGCGTTCCAAGCCAGAGGACCAGCGGGACCGGAAGTGTGTCGTTCGTACGTATCCAGGTGCTTCGACGTACGTTTTGTGATTAACACGTCGTGAGGAAGCGTGGATTTTTGACCGATGGATTTCACCACAGACCATTGTTTTTTTCTATTGTTTTTTTAACCATCAGAAAATTTTAAAACAAGTTTTATTTTTTTCACTGATGGGGAAAAAAAACGATGGGGCCCACACACGATTGGTTCGTCCGATGAGGCATTAGAACTCTTGTCAGATTTTTATTTGAGTCTGTGTTTCCACTAGTCAGATCCACCCTCTAGTTGCCCTGATGATTATTATCTCCACTACTGAAAGAATGTTATCTCAGAAATGTATATCTTATGTTTCCAAAGCAGGAAGATAAATCACTCCAACAAAAATTAATTAAAACTGTCAGTGGTTTTAACAATTCCCTACCTTGTCTAATGCCGCGTACACACGACCGTTTTTCATGACGAGAAAAATGGTCAAGTGTAGGCTACAGAGCATTTTTCGCGACGAGAAAAATGGCCATTAAAATTTTTGAACCTGCTCTATTTTTTCTTGCCATGAAAAACGGTCGTGTGTAGGCTTTACCGATGGGGGGAAAAACCGTGCATGCTCAGAAGCAATTTAAGAGAAGGGAAATTTGCATAATCAGCTGAAAGGGTGGCGCCATTCGAATGGAACTTCCCCTTTATAGTGTCGTCATACTTGTACGTCATCGTGCTTTGCTCAAGCATTTCTTATCACAAGCGTGTGTATGCAAGACAGGCTTGAGAGGAATCATGTTGAGAAAAACTTTTCCATGACATGAATTATGGTCATGTGTACGCGGCATAAGACTAAGAAAAATCTTTATAACAAGAGAAAAAAATTGCGCATACCAAGTGAATAACAAACAAGCAAAAGCTGCGATTCAAAAATGTTATACAACATAAACAAATATATAAAGAAGGAGCTGGAATCGCGCTTAATATGAGGCTGTGACCATATGAAGGGCACAATGTGTAGTGTAAATACTCAGTGTGGAGGTGAAAAACCTATAAAACCACAGAGAAATACCAAAAAAAACAAAAAGGAGAAAAATTATTATGAGAAGTCCACCTGTTGGTCACAAAGAAACCTACTCATGGTATGAGGCTGTGATCATGTGAAGGGCACAGATACACTAAGTGGTATAAATATTCAGTGTGGAAATAATAAACTTATGGAGCCACAGAGAAATAACAAAGAACCAAAAAGGAGAAAAAATAAAAAATAAAAAGTCCACCTATTGGTCACAAAGAAGCCTACTCCTAGGGTGAGGTCTTAGCAGGGAAATGTCTTCAGATGAAGATGGATGTGCCTTCTCCCAAAAATGTAGTGTGTATATAGATCAAGGAGGCAGAATCCCAGGATAATAATAATGCATCAACTCCGCGCTGTCGGTCACACTTGGGCTTTCCCGGATTTGAATGTAGAATTACAGCACCAAAAACAAAGCAGAAAACAGAAAAACTTGCATAGTGTGAAACCTTATGGACAACGTGTAAATCACCACCCGTGTGGGACAGTCGTGAAATAGGGAGGGGATAGTGCAAACCCACCACCACTATACACACTGACCCTTACCAGACAGCGGGACCCCTCAGGGTAGATGCAAAACACCTAGGATAGGATGAATCGGATTTCAACAGCCGTGAGACTTCAGCAGATAGCAGCACTGATATGGTACCATGAAACGACAGAAAAACTCACATAGTGTAAAACCTGATGACATTTATTAAAAGAGGATAAAACAAGTTGCACTCACAAACAGATGCAAATATGGAGCTAAAACAAAGTCCTGGCCGGCTCGGTGGAACGCGTGCGTCCTTCCGTATGGTTGCGGTGACGTGGGAACGTCTCCTCCCAACGTTTCGTCTTCACAAAGACTTGATCACGGGATAAGGACGACGCTCCATGTCACCGCAGTAATACCCTCAGTGGGCGGAGTCAGTCTAAAGTGACCACAACATCGCCATCTTGGAGAAGGGATGAAGTGAGGGAAAAGTGCTAAAACTCCTCACCGCGTTTAAATGGAAATAGCAGCTAGGGAAAAGAGATCTGGACGGCGGAGTCATTTGCGGACATCCACTCAATGGCCATCTTAAAAGGCGGGGAACAGATTTACAAACCACATTAACTTTTATGGTACGGACGGACAAACAGTAAGTCCATCCTTTCCTCACCAAAGACAAGGACATTTAGTCATCGTGTCTTTTAAGGAACTCCAAATTAAGATGGGTAAAGTATTATTGACTACAAAAGGGGGAAGCAATACCGCTAAAAAAGACTGACACACAACCACTGTGGAAAAAAGTGTTTGTACCATGCAGATGGTCTGTGTAACAATTAAATAAATGCATGTCAATACACACAAATATGGATGCGTACACGGGAACATGAACAATCTCATCATTACAATATGAAAGGGATAACAATGCTCACCATAGTAACTAACAATAGACCACACCTCATAAGGTACAATGGTCAAAACCAATATGTACTGACTCGCGGTCAGGGGGTGACCGTATAAAAATAGAGTATAGAAGACCAAAAATATAAAAAATATAAAAAGACTGGCAATGAACTAATAAGTAAAGAGCATATATATATCAAAGATCACCATAAGAAACATGAAGTGAATCTATATAATGACCTAGTATTGCATGGGATCCCCCAGATATAATTTCACATGGGTTACATCAAGAGTTGTCAATGAAACAATTGACATCTACTTCGATGTTGAGACCATGTGGTTGAAAACATCTCAAGGTGTGTATCCATGCCATTTCGGAACGAGAAATACTCCTAACAAGGTCACTACCTCTCCAGTGGGCCTGATATTTTTCAATCCCCAAAAAGATGGTACCCCTCAGGTCTTTATTGTGGACTGTTAGGAAATGCTTGGAGACTGAGTGGTCCGGAAAACCTTTACAGATATTTGTCAAATGCTCATTCAGGCGTACCTGTAGTGGGCGCTTGGTCCTGCCCACATACTGTAGGCCACAAGGGCATTGGAGCATGTAGATAGCACCCACAGTCGAACATGTAATGAAAGATTTAATCTGATAGACCTTGGGTGAATATCTAGAGTTGAAACTGGTGGTCCTCTTAGGGGTATGGTTATTGACCATACAGACCCGGCATCGTCCACATTTAAAAAAAAACGACCAACCCTGATGAGAACATAGAAGGAATCTTTGGTGGATCCAAGATGTTGGGTGCCAACCTATTTCTTAGAGAGCCGGCACCCCTAAAAACTACCTGAGGTTTATCAGGTAGGATGCTGCTCAAGATTTTGTCACTTTTGAGAACATGCCAATGTTTCCTTAGAATGTGTTTAACGTTGGCATGCTGACAGGAATAGTCAGTCACAAAAGGACTTCTAAACTTATCCACCATAATGGGCTTGGGTCTATCTTTTAAGATATCTTCACGGTTTAAATTAGCCACTGATTCCAGAGAGTCTGTCAAGAGGGAACGGATATAACCTTTTTCCAAAAATTGTCTATTAAGTGTTTCAGCCTGTTTCAAAAAGGTCCCCTGGTCAGTACAGTTTCTTTTTAAACGAAGAAACTGGCCTTTGGGGACAGCCTTAAGCCAACTTGCATGGTGGCAACTGTCGTGCGGGATGAAGGAGTTTCTGTCCGTTGCTTTAAAATAGGTGGACGTGGACAGCTGGATAACCAAATCAAGAAAGTTAATAGTGTCCAAACTCGTTTTATGTTAGAGGACAATCCCCCTATCATTATTATTGAGAAACTGTATGAACTGGATAAGGTCGTCTTCATTGCCATCCCAAAGGAGGAGGATGTCGTCGATATATCTGGCCCACAACAATAGTTGGGGCCTAGATGGCACGTCGACAACATCCCCCTTCCACTTGGCTATAAATAAATTGGCCAAGCTGGGGGCATACTTGGCCCCCATTGCGACACCTCTATCCTGCCTATAGAAGTGTCCATTGTGCCAGAAAAAATTGTGGGATGCCACATATTCCAGTAGCTCCATGATAAACCCAATCTGTCCATCAACAAGACCAGAGTCCCTCTTTAGAAAATGTAAGACTGCTTCCAAATCCAAAGTGTGGGGAATGATAGTGTATAGTGATGTTACATCGGCAGTTACTAGCCAAACATTGGGAGGAAGTGTCAGTCCTGCCAATAGATTAATGACATGCTTAGTGTCTCTAACAAACGAGGGCATGCTTCTAACGAGGGGCTGGAGGAAAAAATCTATATATTTGCCCACCCGGGACGTGACAGAGTCTATCCCACTAACTATGGGACGTCCCGGGGGGCAAACAGGGTTCTTGTGTACCTTGGGAAGGTAGTACATGATGGGCACTCGGGGGGGCTTTAGGGGTCAGAAAGGACTTCTCTTTGAATTGAGGATGTTCAAACGTGATCCCTTGTTTACAATCTCTATCAGGGCTTTTTTTATATTTCTCTCCCGGATTGAGAGGAAGAGGAGTATATGTATCTCTATCACTTAAGATGTTTGCCATCTCCTCTAAATAGTCAGACTTATTTAAGACTACAATCCCACCCCCCTTATCGGCGGGGTGGATTACGAGGTTCTTATTGTCACATAAAGATTTAATGCCTATTTCGATATCTAGTTTACATCGAACTCTTTTGACCTGTAGATCGTCCAGGTTCTTAAGAGCTAGATCCCTAAAAACCTATAATGATGCCGGCAGATGACCTGGCGGGTTATAGGTAGAGGCATTAGCCAGACCAGAGTGAACGTAGACATGGGCAGAAACATTAGGGGGGTCAAAGGGGTTAGAGGATAAGTATCTTTGGATGCTCAATTTCCGGACAAATTTATGTATGTCCATATATGTTTTGAATTTATTAATGTTTTTTGGAGGGGCATATTTCAACCCCCTATCCAAAACAATAAGTTCTGACTTTGTCAAGGTATGTGAACTTAGATTGAATATCCCAGTACTAATTACGTTTTTGGTCTTTTGGGGCTTAAGACGCCTCCCCCCTCTGACCCCTCTTTTAGTTCTGCTAATCTTTTTACCCCCTGTGTAGCCTGGGGAAAACCCCAATTGGGCTGGACAAAGTTCATAGATTGGTTACCAATGTCCCCATAACCAAATTCATATGGTGCTGGAGCCGTAGGATGGTTAACGTTCGGAAAGAAATTTTCATTGCCAGAATTTTCCAGATTACCCAATGGTAAGAAACTGTTATGCGTCAAGATGTTATAATCTGGTTCGAAGTTTCCTGTGTAATGGACCACCTGGTTGTTTCTAAATCCCTGGGAGGAAATAGGGTTGGACCCCTGGTTGTATGTGGTGCCCCTACTTGGACCCTGTGAAGTGGATGGGCCATTGCCATAGCCCAACGGGAAACAGGGGGGGGGCCACCATAATTACCACGACTCCGGGAGGGGGTGGAGCTATACCCCCCATAGCTCCTTGTCCCCAAGGTTGGGGCCGGTAGCCTGGGGGTGGGCCAAACTGGCCACGTTGGCCAACATAACCTCCTCCACCTTGATGGAGGGATTGTGGTGCGGGATTTTTTTGGGTGGAACCCTTTTTAGGTTTATATTGATTCTTGGGTGTACCACCTGAAGTGGCGCGATTATGGTTACTCCTGTTTGGTGGTGCTGAGGGCAAACAAGTGGCAACATTAATCGCTCCTATGTTGGCTGAAGTGACATCCATCTCAGATGAGTTAGAGATGTTGGCTTCAGCCAAAAGTTTCTTTTGCCACTCAAAAACTAATTTAGAGTGGTAGTCACTAAAATCCCTATTAAACTTCTTTTTCTTTTTAATTTTCTGCCCTCTCTCCTCTTTTTCCAGTGTTCTTAAAAGTTTTTTTTGGATCTATCAGCATAGTCCTCACTGGTCATAAAAGGGGAAAGTTTTTCTTTGATGAGCTTGATCTCATCATCTAATTTCTTAAGTTTAATTGCTTTGCGGTCACCTAAAAATCTCAACAGATTTAAACCAGTGTCGTTGAAGTACTTATACCAACCCTCCAGATCTAGGTCACCCTTTTGGGGGGCAATTTCCCATCTCAGGCTCCTAGGAAACATTTGATGTTTGAGATAGGTATCAAGGAAAACTACATCCCATTGAGTATGTATCTCAGAGATGGTGAGGTTTTTTAGTCTCATAAAGAGACCCCCTATGTCACTTTCACCCTCCTTGAATGTTTCAAAAACCCCTTCTAAATTGACAACTCGTGTGGCTCTGAATTCAAAGACATCCATGGTTAGTGACAGTATATAAAATAAATCAGTGAAGAAAGTGCTTATAGATAAAGTACGGAAGGTAGCTGCAATAATTGTGTATACGGAAAAATATTATAACAAGAGAAAGAAATTGCGCATACCAAGTGAATAACAAACAAGCAAAAGCTGTGATTCAAAAATGTTATACAACATAAACAAATATATAAAGAAGGAGCTGGAATCGCGCTAAATATGAAGCTATGAAGGGCACAATGTGTAGTGTAAATACTCAGTGTGGAGGTGAAAAACCTATAAAACCACAGAGAAATACCAAAAAAAAACAAAAAGGAGAAAAATTATTATGAGAAGTCCACCTGTTGGTCACAAAGAAACCAACTCATGGTATGAGGCTGTGATCATGTGAAGGGCACAGATACAATAAGTGGTATAAATATTCAGTGTGGAAATAATAAACTTATGGAGCCACAGAGAAATAACAAAGAACCAAAAAGGAGAAAAAAAAAAGTCCACCTATTGGTCACAAAGAAGCCTACTCCTAGTCTATGATGAACTAGGGTGAGGTCTTAGCAGGGAAATGTCTTCAGATGAAGATGGATGTGCCTTCTCCCAAAAATGTAGCGTGTATTTAGATCAAGGAGGCAGAATCTCAGGATAATAATAATGCATCAACTCCGCTCTGTCGGTCACACTTGGGCTTTCCAGGATTTGAATGTAGAATCACAGCACCAAAAACAAAGCAGAAAACAGAAAAACTTGCATAGTGTGAAACCTTATGGACAACGTGTAAATCACCACTCGTGTGGGACAGTCGTGAAATGGGGAGGGGATAGTGCAAACCCACCACCACTATACATAGCACCCACTACAGGTACGCCTGAATGAGCATTTGACAAATATCTGTAACGGTTTTCCGGACCACTCAGTCTCCAAACATTTCCTAACAGTCCACAATAAAGACCCGAGGGGTACCATCTTTTTGGGGATTGAAAAATATCAGGCCCACTGGAGAGGTAGTGACCTTGTTAGGAGTATTTCTCGTTCCGAAATGGCATGGATACACACCTTGAGATGTTTTGAACCACATGGTCTCAACATCGAAGTAGATGTCAATTGTTTCAAAATAACCCAACATTTTTCGAAATTATTTGGTCTGTGTGAAAGTTTTAGAGTCTACAAGCTATAGTGCAAATCATAATAAATTATCACATATGATCACACCCGATGTACTGAAGGCCTATCTCATTTCTTGAGACCCTAACAAGCCAGGAAAGTACAAATGCCCCCCAAATAACCCCTTTTTGGAAAGTAAACATTCCAAGGTATTTATTAAGAGGCATGGTGAGGTATTTGAAGTTGTAATTTTTTTCCCACAATACTTTGCAAAATTAAGATTTTTATTTTTTATTTAAAACTGTTCTCAAAATTGTCATTGTAATAGCTTATTTCTCTCACATGGCATGTGCATACCACAAATGACACCCCAAAATACATTCTGCTACTCCTCCTGAGTAAAACGATACCCCATGCGTGAGACTTTTTCACTGTCTGGCCACATACGGAGGCCCAACATGCAGGAAGCGCCATCAGGGGTTTTAGGAGCATAAATTGCACATCTAACTAGTTGACTACCTATTACATTTTTGAAGGCCCTGGAACACCAGGACAATGGAATTACCCACAAAATGACCCCATTTTGGAAAGCTAACACCCCAACGTATAATCTATGAGGCATAATGAGTCTTTTGAACGGTTCATTTTTTTCCAGAAGTTTTTTGAACATGTGGAAAAAAATGAAAACGCATTTTTTTTTACACAAAGTTGTCCGTTTCTAAGATTATTCCAACACATAGCATTTAGATAGCAAAAATGACACCCCAAAATACATTCTGCTACTCCTCCTGAGTAAAACGATACCCCATGTGTGAGACTTTTTCACTGCCTGGCCACATACGGAGGCCCAACATGCAGGAAGCGCCATCAGGGGTTTTAGGAGCATAAATTGCACATCTAACTAGTTGACTACCTATTACACTTTTGAAGGCCCTGGAACACCAGGACAATGGAATTACCCACAAAATGATCCCATTTTGGAAAGCTAACACCCCAACGTGTAATCTATGAGGCATAATGAGTCTTTTGAACGGTTCATTTTTTTCCAGAAGTTTTTTGAACACGTGGAAAAAAATGAAAACGCATTTTTTTTTACACAAAGTTGTCAGTTTCTAAGATATTTCCAACACATAGCATGTACATAGCAAAAATGACACCCCAAAATACATTTGGCTACTCCTCCTGAGTAAAACGATACCCCATGTGTGAGACTTTTTCACTGCCTGGCCACATACGGAGGCCCAACATGCAGGAAGCGCCATCAGGGGTTTTAGGAGCATAAATTGCACATCTAACTAGTTGACTACCTATTACACTTTTGAAGGCCCTGGAACACCAGGACAATGGAATTACCCACAAAATGACCCGATTTTGGAAAGCTAACACCCCAACGTATAATCTATGAGGCATAATGAGTCTTTTGAACGGTTCATTTTTTTCCGGAAGTTTTTTGAACATGTGGAAAAAAATGAAAACGCATTTTTTTTTACACAAAGTTGTCCGTTTCTAAGATTATTCCAACACATAGCATTTAGATAGCAAAAATGACACCCCAAAATACATTCTGCTACTCCTCCTGAGTAAAACAATACCCCATGTGTGAGACTTTTTCACTGCCTGGCCACATACGGAGGCCCAACATGCAGGAAGCGCCATCAGGGGTTTTAGGAGCATAAATTGCACATCTAACTAGTTGACTACCTATTACACTTTTGAAGGCCCTGGAACACCAGGACAATGGAATTACCCACAAAATGACCCCATTTTGGAAAGCTAACACCCCAACATGTAATCTATGAGGCATAATGAGTCTTTTGAACGGTTCATTTTTTTCCAGAAGTTTTTTGAACACGTGGAAAAAAATGAAAACGCATTTTTTTTTACACAAAGTTGTCAGTTTCTAAGATATTTCCAACACATAGCATTTAGATAGCAAAAATGACACCCCAAAATACATTCTGCTACTCCTCCTGAGTAAAACGATACCCCATGTGTGAGACTTTTTCACTGCCTGGCCACATACGGAGGCCCAACATGCAGGAAGCGCCATCAGGGGTTTTTGGAGCATAAATTGCACATCTAACTAGTTGACTACCTATTACACTTTTGAAGGCCCTGGAACACCAGGACAATGGAATTACCTACAAAATGACCCCATTTTGGAAAGCTAACACCCCAACGTGTAATCTATGAGGCATAATGAGTCTTTTGAACGGTTCATTTTTTTCCAGAAGTTTTTGGAACACGTGGAAAAAAATGAAAACGCATTTTCTTTTACACAAAGTTGTCCGTTTCTAAGATATTTCCAACACATAGCATGTACATAGCAAAAATGACACCCCAAAATACATTCGGCTACTCCTCCTGAGTAAAACAATACCCCATGTGTGAGACTTTTTCACTGCCTGGCCACATACGGAGGCCCAACATGCAGGAAGCACCATCAGGGGTTTTAGGAGCATAAATTGCACATCTAACTAGTTGACTACCTATTACACTTTTGAAGGCCCTGGAACACCAGTACAATGGAAATACCCACAAAATGACCCCATTTTGGAAATCTAACACCCCAACGTATAATCTATGAGGCATAATGAGTCTTTTGAATGGTTAATTTTTTTCCAGAAGTTTTTGGAACATGTGGAAAAAAATTTAAAACCCATTTTTTCCCACAAAGTTGTCAATTGATAAAATATTTCTAACACATAGCATGTACATAGCAAAAATGACACCCCAAAATACATTCTGCTACTCCTCCTGAGTACAACGATACCACATGTGTGAGACTTCTACACAGCCTGACCACATACAGAGACACAACATGCAAGGAACACCGTCAGGTGTTCCAGAGACACATAGCATGCACATACCAAGAATTACACCCCAAAATACATTATGCTGAGCAAAGCGTAAACAAAAGATTACCTGTGGTAATAGTAGCGCAGTTCTACACAGCAGGATAGCACTGGTCCAGGCAGCAGGCAGGGACTTGGTCAGCAACTGCATACACAAATGTCCAGGCAGGGATACAGTCCCGTCAGGGTTAGTGCAGGTAGTCAGTTCATGCATCAGGCAGAGGCATGATGGCATAGGTCCTACAGGCAGCAGGCAGAAGTAGGGCCTCGTTCAGGACAGAATGGGGACAGGGGTAGAGGCTTCTCCCACCCAAATCTCTTTGAAGTCTCCGGGCAACCAGACCCTAATCTAGAATGAGAAAACAAAAAAAAAATGTTTTCTTCATCCAGAAAAACTTTTCTGGAGCCCCTCACATATGTGAGACCCCTGTGTTAAATCCCACTAGTCCAGTAGCAGGGTACAAGATCAGTCCAAGGGGCAGGCAAAAGGCATGGTCAAACAGTCCGAGGTCAGTTCCAGATCAGGCAGAGGCATTACAGAATCGTTGGGCAGAAGAAAGGTCAAAAAACAAGCCGGGGTCAGTACCGGTTCAGGCAGAGATATTACAAAATCGTTAGGCAGAATCGTGGTCAAAAAACAAGCCGGGTCAGTTACAGAGCAGGCAGTGGCATAAGGGGTGTGAAGGTGTATGAAGGCAGGAACGGAGGATTAATAGTTTAGTTTGGTATGGTAAATCCGAAAACAGTCAATTAGACAGAGGCCAGGCTGTGAAGGGCAATCGGCACACTGGAAAGATGTGTCTCTTCTGATTCATTGACTGGTACACACCTTACATTTTTTTTACGTCGTCGGCCTGTTTCTGTGGGAGGGACTCTACCGGGAAAATGAGGCTCGGCGAGACGACTTAAAACATCAGATCGGATAGTTTGGGGTGGGCCGTTCGGGAAAATAAGGGCAGTGATAAGGTCCTCTTGGTAGCCAAGGAAGCGTTTGGGGTTTTGGGTGGAGTTGCGGTATATTACATACGAGTTGTATATGGCCAATTGAAAAAAATAAATGGCAACTTTTTTGTACCAATGGTACGTCCGCCTTATGGCAAGATAGGGTTCAAGCATCTGGTCATTGAAGTCAACTCCGCCCATAAACAAATTATAGTCCTGGATGCATGTGGGCTTTCGGATGGTGGTGCCACGCCTTCTGCGGGTTTCAACAGCGGTGTCATTGAGGATGGTGGATAGCATATAGACGTCTCTTCTGTCCTTCCACTTCACTGCCAGGACCTCTTTATTTTGCATACTTGCTGATTCTCCTCTTTTTAGTTTTTTTTTACAAGACTTTGAGGAAAGCCCTTCCGATTATTTCTGACGGTGCCACATGCTGGCGTCTTCTTCCGGTGCAGGTTGTGGAACAGGGGAAGGGAGGTATAGAAGTTATCCACGTACAGATGATTTCTCTTTTCCAATAGGGGGGTGATGAGTTCCCAAACAATTTTGCCACTTGATCCCAAGTAGTCTGGGCAATTAGGGGGATTCAACTTGGTGTCCTTTTTTTTTTTTCCCACATCAGACTTTACCATTTCCAGAGAGTCACTCGTGTTTTCACAAGTAGAGAAAAGACCGCCATCTCCACTTCGGTAATGCATCATTTGTGAGTTTCTATTTTATTTGTTTATTTTTAGTTTTGTTTTCCTTCTCTTTTTTTTTTTTTTTCTTTTTTTCCCCCTTTTCTTTTCCTTCCCTTTTTTCCCTTTTTCCGTACTTTCCACTCACAGTTTACATTTCCATTTGTGGTTCTACGCTTCCTCTCTTTAATCTAATTTCTCCTACTCTCTAGCCTATCTTATCTATGTCTATCCTCCCCCTCCCCCCATTCCCCCCCTCCCCTTTGTGGTTTGTTTCTGGAACTTTTTTTTTTTTCCTTTTTTTTTTCCCTTTTTTTCCCCTCCTTCCTTTGCACACTCTCTCCTCCTTTCCCCCTTTCCCCTTCCTTCCTCCTCTCCCCACTCCTCGTTCTCCCCCTCTTCGTTCTATTCAAGCATTTTTATTGTGTATTCTGGCGTCCTCTTGTAATTCTCCCATTGTTTCCATTTTCTGTTGAATTTTTCTAGTTGGCTATTATCACTGCTACTCAGATATTCCAGTTTGTTATAGTTATCTATTCGCTCAAACCACTCTTTTATGTCTGGTTTGTTTGGGTCTAACCAGTGTTTTGGGATTAACCCTTTAGCTGCATTTATTAACTGCGGCATCAGGGTTTCTTTCTTTCTGTTTCTAGGGCCTCTTGTATCGTGGAACAGACAGGTGTAGATGTTGTTGTCTAATTCTTCTTGGGTAATTTCCTTTGAGATTACTTGAATTTCCCTCCAGTATTCTTTTATTTTGGGGCAACTCCACCATATGTGCACGGCTGATCCTGTCTGTCCGCAGCCTCTCCAGCATAACAAAGAGTTGTCATTATGGAACTTATGCATTATTTCAGGTGTTCTATGCCATCTAACGATAAATTTATAGTTCATCTCAATGGTGTTCATGTCTCTTGCCGTGTTATGGACTGATGCTATAATTCTTTCCAGTTGTGGGTCTTCAAATTCTTTGTTTATTTCTTGTTCCCATTTTTTTATATACCCCGGTTTGCCTTGTGAATCGATCTCTGCCAGTATTTGATATATTTTTGATGTTACATGTTTTATTGGCGTTTGTATGGCACATAGTTTTTCAAATTGGGTTAAGTTTCCTCCATCTCTTATTGGTGTGGGAATTGATTCAATAAAATGCTGGAGTTGTAGGTATTCCCATTTGTTGATGTTCCATCCAAGTTCTTCTTTTATCTTCTGAAACGATTTAATCTTCCCCCTTTCTATGATGTCTTTTATTTGTGCTGTTCCTATTTTATTTCTTAATCGTGTTACTTTCCCCGGCAAAAAAAAATTAGTGCTCGTGAGTGGTATTAAAGGTGAATTGTGAATCCATTTATTCTGTTTGTACAGTGTGTCCCAAATTCGGAAGGCATTAATGGTTATTTCGTGTACATTCCTCCCCAGATCTCTGTATTCGCGAGGTATCCATATATTTTTATATAGTGGTGTGTTGCTTAAACTATTTTCTACTTGTATCCATTTTTTATCTTTTTCTTTGTGTTTATTTCCCCATTCTACTAATCATGCTAATATTATAGATTTATAATATCTCTCTATATCTGGTACTGCTAATCCACCGCTTCTTTTGCTTCTTGTGAGTGTTTTATAATTTATCCTAGGGGTTTTATTGTTCCAGATGTATTTTATCAGTATTGATTTCAAAATTTTGAAGAAACTTTGTGGGATTCTTATGGGCAGCGTCTGGAATTTATATGTTATTTTTGGCAGGTTCACCATCTTAAAAGCGTTGATTCTTCCACTCCATGAGAGGGCTCTAGTGGCGTTTTTTTTTAGGTCTATTTTCACCTCATTTAACAACGGGATAAAGTTTGCAGGGAATAACCCTTCGATTGTGGGTGTCAACTTAATCCCCAAATAGCTCAGTTCCTTGACCCATGTGTATGTACATTGTTTTTGCAAGGCTGACTCTTCCTTTTTTCTCATATTGATATTCAAGATTTCTGTTTTTCTGGGATTTATTTTAAAGTTAGAAAGTTCGCTGTAGTTTATTATTTCTTTCGCTATGGCCGGTAACGTTGAAGTTGGATTTGTTATAAACATTAAGATGTCGTCGGCGTATGCTGCTAGTTTGTGTTCTTCCACACCTGTTTTTGCACCTTCTATTCTGTGGTTATTTCGTAAGGTTGCTAGGAAAGGTTCGAGTGTCAATATGTATAGCAACGGGGAGAGCGGGCAGCCCTGTCTGGTGCCATTATACATTTCAAAGGGAGCAGAGACTTTACCGTTGACCTTCACCTTTGCCGTTGGTTTGTTATATAGGTTTTGTACCCAGTGTCGGAATCTTGACCCTATCCCCAGATGTTGAAGGGTCTCCATCATAAATCCCCAGTCCACCCTATCAAACGCTTTCTCGGCATCAATTGAGAGTAGTAGGACTGGGGATTCTACGGCTTCGTTTTTTTGCATTAGTAATATCGCTTTTAGGGTATTATCCCGTCCTTCTCGTCCTGGTACGAATCCGGTTTGGTCTGCGTTGATCCAGTCTGGCATTAGATCCTTGAGTCTAGTAGCTAAAATTTTTGCATAGAGTTTAGTATCTGCGTTTAATAATGCAATTGGTCTGTAGTTGGAACATATTGTCTTGTCTTTCCCGGGTTTTGGTATTAAGGTGATTATTAGCTAATAGGGATTCAGGTCGCATTTCTGTCTCTTCTCCTAATTGATTGAAATATTCCCATAGTCTCGGGACCAGCAATTTTTGAAATTTTTTATAATATTTAATAGTAAATCCGTCGGGTCCAGGACTTTTCCCATTGGGCGTTTCTTTAAGTGCTCTTATTATTTCTTCTTGTGTGATCTCCATTTCTAGGGCTGTCAACCGTTCTTTTTGTAACTTTGGCAGGTTCGCGATGTTTAAGTATTTTTGCGTTTTCTCTTGTCTCTTTTTTTCATCTTGGTGGAAGTTTCTCTTGCCAGTTGCATATAGGGAGCTGTAATATGTATGGAATGCATCCGCTATGTCATCCGTTTTGTTCACTATTTCGCCTCTTATATTTTTGATCTTTTCTATGAAACTTAACATCTTTTTTTGCTTTAACATTTTTGCAAGAAATTTTCCTGGTTTATTCCCTCCTATATAACGCTCCTTTTTCATCCTGTAGAACTCTTTCCTTGTCTCTTGTTCCAATTGATCTTTCAGGGCCTCTCTTTTGGTCATTAAAGCGCACTGGATTTCAAGTTTCGGGTCTTTTTTGTGATTTTGTTCTAATTCATATAATTCTTTCAAAATTTTTTTGGTGTTATTTTCTCTTTCTTTTTTTTTTCTGGCGCCTATAGCTATTAGTTGTCCCCGGATGACCACCTTGTGCGCTTCCCATATAGTTGCCTTACTTAGGTCTGGTGTGTCATTGGTCCGGAAGTAATTTTCTATTTCTTTTTCTATTATCTTCTCTGTTTCTTGTTCTTCTAAGATATCTTCGTTTATTCTCCAAACTCCCTTTCCTCTTGTTTCCCCGAAGGTCTTCAGTTTCATAGTCACTGGCGCGTGATCTGATAACGTAATTATTTCTATATTTGAATCCACTGCTTCCTCTAACAAACTGTGTTCAATCAGAATGTAGTCTAATCTGGAATACATCTTATGTACCACAGAATGGTAGGTGTAGTCTTTTCTGTTGGGGTGATGGATCCTCCAGATATCCACCAGTTGGTGTTCAAAGAGTTTTTTCTTTAACCGTCTTGTTTCTTTTGTTTCTGTAGTCGTCCTCCTGGATGTAGCATCTATTTTGCTATCCATATAGAAATTTAGATCTCCTGCCAGTATTAATTTGCCTTTTTTTACCTCATCTATTTCATTTAAGATTTTTATGAAATAGTTTTGGGGGCGTTTGTTCGGTCCGTATATGTTAACCAAGGTGTATCTTGTATCAGCAATGGTTCCTATTAATATCAGCGACCTACCATTAGGATCGACTTTCCTCTCCTCTATCTTGAAGTCCACATTTTTCCCGAAACCGATTGCCACCCCTTTTGCCCCTTTTGTAGGGGTGTCACTATAAAACCAAGTGGGGAATTGCTTTGAGTACAGCTTAATATTGTTCTCTAGGGCCAGATGTGTTTCTTGCAGGAATATTACTTCTGCTCCTTTCCTCTCTAGTTCTCGCAATACCATACGTCGCTTTTGAGGGGAATTTAATCCTCTGACATTATATGTTATGAAATTGATTGCACCCATTTTTTTTAATTACTTGTTCCTGCTCCATTTGTTTAGAGCCGTTTTCCCGATGGCCCTCCCAATCCAGGCAGGACGAGCCCGGGCATGGAAGGCCACCGGGTCGACCCCCGGTCTGCAAAATATTTTCCTTTTTTTTTCTTTTGAAACAAACCACAAAAGATTTCCCCCTCCTTTCCCTTGTTCCCACCCTTCCCCCTTCCCTCCCCCTTCCCTCCCTCCCTCTCCCTCCCTTCCTACTCCCTCTTTCCCCTTCCCCTGGCCCCTTGGCACTTGTTGGTATTCTTGACCCATGGTCTTGCAGGTTTCTACTCCTTTCCTCTCCCTACCTGCTATGTGCGCCGGGGTGGAGAACTGTCTGACGCTGTGTCTGCCCCTTGGTTGGCAGACTCGGGGACCCCACTGACTCCCTATGACTCCCCCCCCCCAACTTATTTCTCCATGGTTCCTCCAAATCCCATAAGTTCCATGCTCCCATTAAACCCTGTTTTGGTCTTCATCATGGCTTCCTTCTTGGGACTAGTTGCCAATTTTCTTCTTCCTGTGTTTCATGTATTTCTATTTCTTGGCTCCTCTTTAAGATTTCTGGTACGGGGATATTCAGTTTTCCACAGAAATCTTGCACTTCTTCAATAAACCTGAGTCTCACTGATTGACCATTCTTTTTTCCCACTAAGCAAGCAGGGAAACCCCAGTTGTACTGGATCTGGTGCTCTTGTAATGTTTTTATCAGAGGTTTTAACGTCCATCTTCTTCTTAATGTTTACTGGGATAAGTCAGGGTATATTTCTAAGGGGTTTCCTTCGTATTCTAGTGGAGGCTTCCCCCTCATGTTTCTCCATATTCGGGTTTTTTCTTCTAATTTTTCAAACCTTACAATTATATCCCTTGGGCTCTCTGTAGAGATTCTTGTGGGTCTCCTTATCCTAAAGGCTTCTTCAATTTTTACCCTATTTAGTTCTTGATTTCCCAATAGGGGGTAAAATATCTCCTCCATAATTTCTTTCAAATTTTCTTTCTGCGGTCGTTCAGGGAGTCCCCTGATTCTCAAATTTCTTCTCTTGTTTTTATTTTCCTGTTCTTCCATCCTGTATGCTTGTTCCCTCTGTTCCAGTTTAAGAGATTTTATTTCCACTTTTAGTTCTTTTATTGTGCTTGTGTGGGTGTCTACTTTATTTTCTACCTTTTCCACTCTGGTCAATAGGTGACCTACGTCACTGTGAATTGTAGCAATCTCCCGTTTCAGCGATGACTCCAGGCTCTTCAGTGACTTGTCCAGCGCCTGAAACATTGTTTCCATTTCCCCTTTTGTTAGGGGTTTATCCTTGCTTATTTGTTCCTCTTTACCTGACGTTGCTGTCTCCCCCACACTCTCAAGTTCTGTCTCCTCCTCCTCCTCTCTCGCTTCCTGAGGTTCTATTTGTAAGCTTATTTCGGGAGCTGTTTTATTTTGTGTTTTCTTATCTTTTTTGTCCCTCTTCTCTTTTATTTCCGTCTGCCAACCCTTAGTGATCTGTTTTTCTGCTCCTTGGTTGTTTTCACTTGCCCCCATTGTTACGTACTTAATCATAGGGCCAGGGCTTAGACTGGTGCGAGGTGATTTGGGGACCGCCCCCCTCTTCCCGATCTCCCTCTCATACTGCCCATCATCTCGCTGGATTATGCAAATGGGACAGGAGAAAAAAAAAAAAAAAGAGGGGGGGGGGGGAGTTCAGGTGTAAGAGCAAGAATAATTTCTATGTATATTAATAGTGAATCCTTCGGAGTGCCAGAGTATAACACGATGATAACACAACGGTGTTGCGCAATTCAGATTAATTCTTATGGGGAGCTGGTCTCGCTCTGTTTCTGCTCACCACTCTAAAGTTTACTCTGAAGTTTACTATATGTTTTTTTCTTTTTTTTTTTCTCTGTAGGCACAATACTCTGTGCGCAATGTTTTGTTTTAATCGCGCACCATATGTTGCCCCAAAAAAAAAAAAAAAAAAAAAGCAAAAGAGGTAGGAAAATCCCAGTTTACAGTGCGCTGGTCGTCCTCATACTTAAATTTAGGATCAGATTACTTATTTCCACCAAGAAGAAAAAAAAAAACAAAAACGAAGAAACCACATTAGGGCCCCAGATTCCCCGTGAGTCCAGCTCTACGCATCAGATTGTATACAGCTCAATGCGACAACTCAACGCCGTACCATATTGCATAGTTCTCAAGCGGCATTATGCTTATTCTTTATTTTTCTTATTCTTTAACTGTTCCTTGATCCCAAATTTACTGATTACTTCCTATCCACTGAGTAGCAGATTAACATAGATCGTGTCCTTTAAGTTACAAACTATGTAATACTTCTGGTAAAAGAATAAGTTGTGTTTTTTTTCTTTGGGCTATAGTACTAGGGGAGGTACTCACTCTCTCTCCCCTTTCCTATCTCCCCTTACCTGTCCTCTGCTATGAAAGAAGTAATACAAAATGATAGTGGGAGCAGTTGTTTTTAGCACACTCTTGCACAGGTTCTGTGTCTTGCTCCTTTGTGCTCTCGTATGTTTCTCTGTGCCGCTGGGTTGTCGGTATGTTGTCAGCGTGTTATCACATGCTGTCCTGGGCTTCCACGTGATTCCCTGCTCTCGTCGGGTCCTCCGGTGTCATCCGATGTCCTACTTGCTTAGCGGGTTATCGGCGGGGAGAGGGGGGGGTCTCGATGTAGTCAGGGCTTCCTCCTCTCTCCACTTCAGCCCGGACCCCACACGCCCTCCCTCCTTCCTTCCACCCGCCGCGCACGCCGAAGGTTGCCAGCTGAGCCTCTGTAGCCTCTGTAGCTCTCACGCTCTCACGCTCCACCGCTCCGCCTCAGACGTCCACACGCCGCGATCTCACGGGAGGCAGGTATACTGGCAGGGAAGCTCGGGCTCATGGGCTCATGGGTATGGAGCTGTGCTAAGCATGCATCGTACGGGGGTTGAGGGCTGGAGACCTGGGACTCACGGCGTGCTCCCGACTCGCGCCATTACCAGACTCCTCCCCCCTCTGTGCCGTTCTGTCAACTTGGTGTCCTTGCCTTCGTACACTCTGAAGGCATACAAGTATCCTGTGACTCGGTCACACAATTTATATATCTTCACACCATAGCGGGCTCTTTTGCTGGGGATGAATTGTTTTATTTGAAGCCTGCCAGTGAATTTCACAAGGGACTCATCCACACAGATGTGTTGGTCCGGGGTATACAATTGGGGAAATTTTTCAGAAAAATAAGTCAGTAAGGGCCGAATTTTAAAAAGCCTGTCGTGATTTGGGTGATTTCGGGGATGGCACTGGGTGTTATCGTTAAAATGTAGGAATCTCATGATGAGGTAGTATCGGGATCTGGGCATTACACTGGAAAAGATTGGCATGTGATAGATTGGCATTTTGGACCAAAAGGCACGTGAAGCGTTTTTTGGGTTGAGTCCCATACATAATGTGAGGCCTAAAAATGTTTTCAACTCCTCCACCGTAAGCTCTCTCCACTGGAAGGGACGGGCATAATAGGATGTGGGATTTTGTTGAATAAATTGCTGTGCAAATAGGTTGCACTGGGCCACAATTTCGGATAGCATGTCCTCTGTGAACATCAGGTTGAAATAATCGATTGGGGAAAAATTCTCCGTGTCCAACTGGATTCCTGGCTGGGCCGTGAAAGGTGGAATGTTGGCTTCTCCGGAATTTGGAGGAAGCCACAAGGGGTTTTGAAGGGCATAGGGAAGGCCGGCATGGGTCCTTGGCCTTTCTTGCTGAGGCACTGAGGTGCTTGTGGATGGCACTGCGGTGCTTGTGGATGGCACTGCGGTGCTTGTGGATGGCACTGCAGTACTGGAGGATGGCACTACCTCCTGACCAGAACGCCTTCGCTTAGCGGGCCGGCTATCTTCCTCCTCGGAGTCACTCAGTGTTCCGCTACTGGGGGCTGGCTCATAATTGACGTCCGAATCCGAATTGGAAATAGAATCAGAAAGAGTGAGCTGCATGTTGCTCTCGTTGGGCGCGGAAAGGATTTGGTATGCCTGCTCCAGGGAATAGTTTTTTTTTTACATGGTGGCGGGCACTGATTGGCGGCACAGGCACTTATGAGGTGAATCAGATGGGCACAGATGAGGTGGCACAGATGTGCACCGACTAATTGCACAGGTGACACTGAGGCAGCAAAGATGAGGCGGCACTGATTGGCGGCACTGGTTGGCGGCACAGGCGGGCACTGATTGGTGGCACAGGCGGGCACTGATTGGCGGCACAGGCGGGCACTGATTGGCGGCACAGGCACTGATGAGGTGAATCAGATGCGCACTGATTGGCGGAGCAGATGGGCACTGACTAATTGCACAGGTGGCACTGAGGCAGCACAGATGAGGCGGCACTGATTGGCGGCACATGCGGGCACTGATTGGCAGCACAGGCGGGCACTGATTGGCGGCACAGGCGGACACTGATTGGCGGCACAGGCGGGCACTGATTGGCAGCACAGGCTGGCACTGATTGGCGGCACAGGTGGGCACTGATGAGGTGGCACAGGTGGGATCGCACTGGGACAGTACTGGGATGGCACTGGGACAGTACTGGGATGGCACTGGGACAGTACTGGGATGGCACAAATTATCACTTTCTTTTACTGACACTGACACTTTTCACTCACAGATCCGTCTCTCTCCTCACACGCTGTCTCTGTGTGAGGAGGGAGAAGCTGCAACGAGAGATGATCTCATATGTTTACATTTGAGATCATCTCTCATTGGCCGCCCAGATCGCATAGCAAACAGCCACTCTGATTGGCCGTTCGCCGCGACCTGTGATTGGCTGTATCCAAGGGACACGGGCAGCACAGAATTTCCCCGCTGCGTGCTCGGGAGCGCGCGCAGGGAACGTCTTAGAGAGAGAGAGATGAGAGATGATCTCATATGTTTACATTTGAGATCATCTCTCATTGGCCACTCCGATCGCATAGCAAACGGCCACTCTGATTGGCCGTTCGCCGCGATCTGTGATTGGCTGTGCCCAAGGGACACGGCCAGCACAGAATTTCCCCGCTGCGCGCACGGGAGCGCGCGCGGGGAACGTCTTAAAGACATGCTGTCAATTGACGGCCTGTTGACAAATTAGATTCGCGCTAGAGCCGTCATTCGACTGTAGCGCGGATCTCAACTGGTTAATAAGTCCTTATTCATAGCAATCACCCCAACTGTGCCCGAAAACTGACCCCAAAGGAAGATCAGTTTGCAGACTCCATCCATAAATGTGTGAGATGTGAAAACGCTCCACCTAGTGCTTTTAAGTCAAGTGACAGATAATAGCATTAACCCATCACACAACACATGGGGGGGAAATGAATATAAAAAATAAAATTTAAAAATATGTTTAAAAATGCTGGGGCCACAATCCAACTAACTAAGCATTGCTAATAAAAGCATTGATGTCAGTATCGATGTTCAGTCCATGTGGTGTGCAGGATTTGAGGCAATAGATCCACGCCATTTCAAGTTTAGAAATTTTGCGGATCATAGCACTCCCTCTCCAATGGGACCGATATTTATCTATCCCAATGAACAAGATGTTAGAGGCATCTTTGTTGTGCACCAAATTATAATGATGGGACACTGAGTGTTTTTCAAAACCTTTCCTTATCTTAGCAATGTGTTCGTTCAGTCTAACCTTCAGTGCCCTTTTGGTCCTCCCCACATATTGAAGACCGCAAGGACACTGAATCAGGTAGACAACTCCTTTAGTGGAACACGTGATGAAAGGCTCCACATCATAGGAACGGCCCGTTTTGGTGGACCTGAAGGAGCACATATTTCGATCCCGACAGCTGTTCAATGTACAGACCTGACAGTTCCGGCACTTGTGGTATCCAGTCAGGTTCCCAAAGAAGGATCTAGCTCCCTCGGGGGGATCAGAAACAGTGGGAGCTATTTGGTTACCCAATGTAGAAGCTCCCTTAAATACAATCCTGGCTCTCTCGGGTAAAACCGGAGCCAACACAAGATCTGTAGTCAAAATGTGCCAATGTTTTTCTATCAGTCTCTTAATCTGATGGTGTTGGACAGAGAAAGTGATCACAAAGGGAGCAGTGAAGTCCTCCGTCTTATCAGTCCTAGTGCGGTCACCCAAAAGTTGTCCTCGGTCAATTGCTTTAGTGTCTTTAATTAATTGAGACAATGCAGAGCTGTCATAACCTTTTTCAATAAAGCGGTTAGAGAGTGTTGTAGCTTGACTCTCAAAGGACTCTAGGTCCGTACAGTTGCGCCTAAGGCGTGTAAACTGACCTTGAGGAACAGCCTTCAGCCAGGCCGGTAGGTGACAGCTGTCAAGTGGGATATAGGAGTTACGATCCGTGGATTTAAAAAAAGTACTGGTAATGAACCTATTGTCTCTAATTGAGATCTTGAGAACATTTATCTCTTCCCTACTTGCCTCAAACCCAAAGACAATACCCCTGGTGTTATTATTCAATTCTGACATGAATTCTCTTAAATCAGCTTCACTACCATCCCAGAGGAGGAGGACGTCGTCGATATACCTAGCCCAGAGCACTACTTCAGGTCTCTGGCAGGCATCGACGACGTCCTCCTCCCACTTGGCCATAAATAAATTGGCCAAACTGGGGGCATACTTAGCCCCCATGGCAACCTCCCTATCCTGTCTGTAGAACCGGTGGTCGAAATAAAAGTAATTGTGGCTAGCTGAAAAGCCTAACAGATAAATGATGATAAAATCTATCTGGATCTGAGCCAGTCCATAATTTCTAACCAAAAACAGAGACACCGCCTCAAGTCCCAATTGATGTGGGATGATGGTTTATAATGACGTGACGTCAGCAGTCACCATCCACAGACCTGACTTGGGGTTGATGTTAGCCAACATATTAATAACTTGTTTGGTGTCCTTGATAGGAAGGGATCATCTGAACTAGTGGCTGTAGAAAAAAGTCTATATACTTGCCCACCCGGGAGGTAATGGAATCAATACCACTAACAATAGGGCGTCCGGGGGGCAAGTCTGGTTCTTATGAATCTTTGGTAAATAATATATAACCGGAGTGCGTGGTGCACTTGGTATCAAAAAGAGACTTTCTTTGGTGTTCAAAAATACCCTGGTCAACCCCTCGGTTGACCAAAGTTACCAAATCCTTTTTATACCTCACCACCGGATCCCCATTAAGAGGTGTGTAGGTGGCATCGTCATCCACTATGCGATGCATCTCTTTGAGATAATCGCATCTGTCATTGGACATGGAGGCAGAAGGCACAAGTGAGATCTGCCATTTGCTCCTGCTGCTGCCAATCACAGCCTGTGAGGAGAGAGCCAGGAGCGGGGCAGATCCACAGAGCCTGGTTTAGGATTGAACCTGCGCACAAGTACCCCCATAGCAAGCGTCTTGCTATGGGAGCACTCACAAGGGGGAGGAACCAAGAGAGCTAGCAGGGAACCTCAGAGGAGGAGGATTGGGGCTGCTCTGTGCAAAACCAAAGTAGAGAGCAGGTAAGCATGACATGTTTGTTGTTTAAAAGAAAACCCTTTATAATCACTTTAAAGCTTTCTATAATGTGCAGGATGTCATTTGGATCGAGTCGATACAAAAGCTTCTAAAATTCAGGCAGTTTTTGCCCAAAAGTTGTAAGCAGAAGTTACATGCAAGAAATCAGAGGCAAAAGCAGAATCCACATGCATGAAAAGCACTGATGGAAGCAGAGACAGAAGCTGCACACAAGAAAGCAGAGGCAAAAGCAGAAGCTGCATGCTAGAAAGAGAGATTGATTCTTTGGAGATATAATGTGAACACACCAATGGTGTCACTAGGGGGGGCACTGACCCCCCCCAAAATGATGCTGTGCCCCACCATGTGCCCCCCAATTAAAAGGTGATGCAGTTTTCCCTGTTAAAAAAACAAAAAAGGTGATGCAGCGATGAAGCCGCGCTTTGCAGGCAGTTCCTTGGCGCTGCCCATTTATTTTAATTGGCAGGGGCGCTTTATGAGCGGTATACCCCACTCCTTCACCGCTTCAAAGATGCTGCTTGCAGAAGTTTTTTTAACGTCCTTCCAGTGCATCACCTCAGTGTGAAAGCCCTCAGTGTCTCACACAGACTGCAGGGGAGCCGTTTTCAGGCTATATTTTAAGCCCAAAAGCACCTGTAAAATGCCCCAGTGTGAAAGGGATCTGAGGCAGACCATACATTGATCACTTTTTTTTAATTTAACCATTAGGTTGAATGAAAAAATAAATAAAATAAAGTTTCAATTCCCCCATCTACACTTTCCAGGTGGATAGGGGAATCCTCCCACTGTGGACCAGCAGCAGAACTACCATTGCTGCTCTCCTGTCCCTGCTAGGTCCTAATAGACTGCCGACACTGCCAAGGAGACAGACACCAGACCAACGCTGTCAATAGCAGGGGCAGCAAAAAGGAGGCTGGGGAACCCCACAGTGGCATAACACTAAGGCACAGTCGCAAGTGCAACCCTGGTAGTTCTCCTACTGCTCTGGACCCTTATATTTTTTTGGTGTCCGGGTGACATACCTTTTGTTTACTGCCACCCTGGGGATCACAAATACACTAGGAAGGGAGCTCACTGCAAAACATGTAAAAGGTTCTCGCTGCAGGGGGATAGTAATAAAGAAGTAAGGGGCCCCAGGATATAAAAATCATTGCATTTTATAGTTGGCCCCCCTACTTTTGTCCCTGCCCCCCCTAAATATGAAAGCTGGAGACGCCACTGGAGCACACCACAGCCATGGCAAGATTAAAAGGTTTAGGAGCAAGCTACTAGCAAAAGTGAAGGAGGTAACACCAGACACTCGGTTGCATCGTATGCATAAACCTTGTGTCAGTACACTGTGCCAACCACTGCAGCAAACTGTAGACACTTGTATACAGATATTAGACAATGCATATTACCATGAGGCTGGTTGATTCTCTACTGCCAAGTACACTACTTCATGGCTGCAAACCAACACAGGTATAGGTGATAGGGATATCACCGCTCCAGGCAGGTCAAACAAAGGTAAAAGCCTCTCCTCCAGATTAGAAGCCCCAGGTGCTGGCAATGCATGTAACAATGCAAATGGGAAAACATTCTGGACAGCCGCACTCCAAAAAAGGACAGAAGAACTGATGCGTTTCAAACTAACACCAAGCACTGTTTGTTAGTGTGAAGCGTGTCAGTTCTTCTGTCCGTTCTGATCTGCTGTGGCATGTATTTTTTAATCAATTTTTTGAATAAAGGCAAAAACTTTTTTTGGAGTGCGGCTTTTCAGAATTTTTCTATTTGCATTGCAAACCAATATAGCAATCAACTCTGAGTCAGTGTCTGATATTAATGTCTTTGCTCCACCATTCCTTCCAAAGGTGCTCAGCCTTAGCACACCAGCGAATGTAACTGACTTTGTACCACAAGAAGCTGTGTATCAAAACTCTAAAAACATGGACATGTCCATTGCTTCGCAAGGATCTCACCAAGATAGGTTTTAATAAGTCTGATGACAAACCCAAATAATTAAATCTTATGTTTCCCGGGTGGGGAGGCCCCAACACACTTGAGGAAATTGATTGCCTTCATATTTGTGGCGGCAAATATCTCCATTACCAAGTCCTGGATGACACCCATGATCCTGTTAGCACAGGTGAAGGTCAAACTATCGTGAATTACGATTAATAAATGTCCTACCACGATTTTAAATGACAAACTCAAATGATTTCAGAAAACTTGGGAACCCTGGATTAAATACCTATTGGGGGATGCATGCTATGTTATCAGTGATGTGTTCCTGGATTAGATAAGTTGCCCTATCTTTCTAAACTCTCTTCCTTTACTCTTCCCATGACTTTCTTTGGTCATTTTCATCTTATGTGCAATATTGCCCAAAATAAATTCACAAGAAATGACCGCTTAAGATGATGGGGTAACTTACTTCACCATGTGAGTCTCTTTGAGAAATATGTCCCCTTGCAATTAGTGGGCCTCCAAGTTGTGCACTTGTTTTAATTTGTCTGGATAAGGGGTTAACATAGCTGATAATGTTTTGATAATTAGGCCCCTTTATACTCAGGCAACACTCAGGATGGTGGTACGACAGGCTACTGTAAATCAATTAATACCCCCGAGTCTTAAGCCGCGTACACACGTCGGTCAAAACCAATGAAAAAGGACTGAAGGTCCGTTTCATCGGTCCAAACGGATCGTGTGTACGCGCCATCGGTCAGTTATCCTTCGGTCCAAAAAAATAGAACTTGCTTTAAAAATGAACCGATGGACGCCTGACTGATGAGTCAAAACTAGGGTTGTCCCGATACCGATACTAGTATCGGTATCGGGACCGATGCCGAGTATTTGCGCTAAACTTGTACTCGCGCAAATACTCCCCATGCTTAAATAGAATAATTCCCCCCCGGGCGCCGCCACATACCGCCGCGATAATCGCCGTGCAATACAAGTTTTCGTTTGTATACTTGTAATGCCCGCCACGCCATCTATAGACACTCCCCTTCTCTGGACTGGACGGATCTGTCCAATCGCGAGCAAGGGGGGGTGTCTATGCATGGATCCGTGTGTATAGACACTCCCCCTTGCTCGCGATTGGACAGATCCATCCAATCCAGAGAGGGGGAGTGTCTATAGATGGCGTGGCTTGTAATGCCCGCTGTATCTTGCACGGGGATTAACCCGCAGAATGACACTGCACCGGCAGCAGCAGCGGTGGTGCCAGGTATGAGGGGCATGGCTGCAATGTGTGGGACACAGGACATGGCTGCAATATGTGGGGGACATGACATGGCTGCATTTATGGGGTACAGGACATGACGGCAATATGTAGGGGACATGACATGGCTGCAATATGTGGGGGACATGACAAGGCTGCAATATGTGGGGGACATGACATGGCTGCAATATGTGGGGGACATGACATGGCTGCAATATGTAGGGGACATGACATGGCTGCAATATGTGGGGGACAGGACATGGATGCAATATGTGGGGGACCTGACATGGCTGCAATATGTGGGGGACCTGACATGGCTGAAATATGTGGGGGACCTGACATGGCTGCAATATGTGGGGGACCTGACATGGATGCAATATGTGGGGGACATGACATGGCTGCAATATATGGGGGACATGACATGGCTGCAATATGTGGGGGACATGACATGGCTGCAATATGTGGGGGACATGACATGGCTGCAATATGTGGGGGACATGGCTGCAATATGTGGGGGGACATGGCTGCAATATGTGGGGGACATGGCTGCATTTGGGGACACATTAAAAAAAGTATCGGTATTCGGTATCGGCGAGTACATGGAAAAAAGTATCGGTACTTGTACTCGGTCCTAAAAAAGAGGCATCGGGACAACCCTAGTCAAAACCGATCGTTAGTATGCAAAGGCATCGGTTAAAAGGCCGCGTATGCTCAGAATCAAGTCGACGCATGCTTGGAAGCATTGAACTTAATTTTTTTCAGCACATCGTTGTGTAAAAACACGTAAACGTCACCGCGTTTTAACACAATCGTTTTTTTAACCGATGGTGTGTAGGCACATCAGACCATCAGTCAGCTTCATCGGTTAACCGATGACAATGGTCCTTCAGACCGTTCTCATCGGATGGACTGATCGTGTGTACGAGGCTTTAGTTTTGATACTATTTCAATACTTTGGGCATGTTACAAATATATTTTCCCATCTCTATTTCTATTGTAGTTCTTAACTATACTGAAAGAGGTTTGCATTGAGCTAATTGAAAAATAGTCTGTAGTTCTTTTTTACCTTTCTTTGGAATATAATTAATAAGACATACTGGAAAAGAATAAAACTACCAAGACTGGAAATACACCTTTGAAGCAACCATGAATGAGCTAGATGTCACAATTACAGAAGAACTAGATCTGCTTATCGGGTGGATAGGTTCTCAATCTGCTGAACATATAAAAAAAAAATCAAAGTGACAACCCTGTCACAAGTCTTTAGGCTGCTTGGGACAGACTTGAGCAGAGCTTCAGTAGCCCAGAAGCCATCGAGGATGCTTTATTTAAAAGGTTGCAAACTGTGACAAGAGGGCCCACGGAACCCAGAATTCCTTGGAAAGTAAGAGATACCCTCGTTTCAGCTCCCCATGCACCTCTTATGTCATAAGTCACCCTGTGCCATCATGGTGCAGGGTGACTGAGAAAATATGTATTGGATTACTTAAAATGGGACAGTAATATTTATCCACAATATCTCCCAGGATATATGTAAATACTATTCTTAGTTTGTTTAATTCTAAACAATACATGATAATTGAAAGAGCTGATCACATTGACCTCTGGAGACAGACTGTCTGGTCACCAGGGGTGCCTTAAGCTGTTGCTAGAGGGGGAGCATCCAGGAGCCAGCCCTACTGTACCTCGTTATCAAACCCCTTGTGTTAAAAGTGTATAAAAGGACTAGTATTCTGGTTGTAATAAACAGCTAATTTTCAGCAATCAAGCATCGTCTTGTTTGTAGTTGTCAGTGGTTGGAATATCTGATATCTATATTCGGACTGGGAGGAGGCGGTGTATGTGTCATGGACAGTCTGGTTCACTTGTGGGCACATCGGCGCGCATTCGCGATAACGGCGCGCGCGTTCGCGATAGCGGCGCGCGCATTCGCGGCACCATAGCGTGCACGGGAGCGCGCACTAGCGGCGGCGGCGCGCGTGCACGTGGAGACGCCGTTTTGGCGCCAAATCTGGCTTTAAAAGAATCCTGATCCCTGTGCTTCTTGCTGTCCTGTCTATAGCGTTTCTGTGAGACACCAGCATCTGTGAACCTGATTGAATCTGATCCTGACTACCCGGCTTGTACCTGTTGACCCGTCTGCTTCCTGCCCTGACTTCGGCTTGTCTGACTTCTCCTTTGGTTAACCCGTTGTACCTCCGCTGCCCGCCTGTTGAACGACCCGGACTGAACCTGACCACGTTTGTACTACCACTGTCTTCTACTGAACCCTTACCCCGCTAGAGGGCTTACCTGCAAGGACTTGTTCCAGTCGGTACTACAGGACACCTCCCCCGCTTCTGCTGCACTCCCGTTTCCAACTGCCCGACAGTGAGCTTGGATCTTCTACCTGCACCAGCCTGTAATCTGACTCCAAGAACCACCGACTCAGCTCACGGGCCCCGCACTCGCCAGTACCAGGCGCTTGTGCGACTCTGTAGTCCCGATCCTCCTGTCTGCACTATCAGGGGTCCCGGGATCAGAGAAGCAAGAGCTGCCGCTCCCTGCACGCCGGGCTCGCACCACCAGGTACGTGACAGTACAGGACAGCCATGACCGAGCCCACGCAGGGAGCGGATCCAATGCAGGAACTATGCCGGCACCTTGACGGACTGACTCAAGCCGTCCGAACCTTACAAGAGGGTTACACCCGACTGGAAACCCGAGTCCAGGCCTTGTCCGCTCCAGCTGCCACCTCCGCCACAACAGGCACCTCTACTTCACCTGCCGTAATCATGCTGCCACCTGAACCTAAGGTTCCCATGCCAGAAAGATTCACTGGGGAACGAAACAAATATCGAGCGTTCCAGAATGCCTGTGAACTTTATTTCGCACTCCAGCCACGGACTTTCTCCCTGGAGGCCACCAAAGTGGGATTTGTCATTTCCCTTCTGTCTGGGGAACCACAAGCTTGGGCTCACCGCCTGTTGGAGCAGAAAGATGTGTCCCTTGACAACTTGACCACCTTTTTCCAGGCCATGTCCCTATTGTACGAGGACCCTCATCAAACGGCCACCGCGGAAGCATCCTTACATGCCCTCCAACAGGGACGCAGACCAGCGGAGGACTATGTATCCGAATTCCGTAGATGGAGTTCGGATACGAATTGGAATGATGCGGCCCTTTGCTACCAGTTCCGCCTGGGACTGTCGGAACCGTTGAAAGATGAACTTGCTAGGGTGGGTGTTCCTGGAACTCTGGATGCCCTGATCAACTTAACTATCCAAATCGACAGGCGCCTAAGAGAGCGTAGGACTGAAAGGGCCACTGGTCCGTCTCGCCCCACCTGGATGATGCCGCGGGTACCTACCTACCCAAGCCCAAATCCGCTGGCTCCCACACCCCCGCAGCCTCATGACCTTGCTGAACCTATGCAACTAGGACTTCTTCGCCCTACTCTGACACCCGAAGAACGCCAGCGACGCCGGCTCAACAATCTGTGCCTGTATTGCGGGGGTTCCGGACACTATGTGAGGTCTTGCCCTGTAAAGATCCGTAAGTGCCTGTCCATGTCTACTACTCATGTACCTGTTGGACCACCCAACCCTACTCACCTGGCTGTTTCCGTTCTCTTTCAGCTTCCAGAGGGGAACATCCAGGCCAGCGCTATCCTTGACTCAGGAGCATGTAGCTGTTTCTTGGACCGGTCACCCAAGAAACCCAGCCACTGGCCACATCTATTGCCGGAACCCATCACGAACTGTTATGCCTAGATGTGATTGATTCCCCGCTGTTCCCCATCATTCTGGGCATGCCATGGCTTCACGCCCACAACCCTCAAATCAACTGGGTCACAGGGGCAATTCACTTCAACTCTCCTTATTGCCTGGAACATTGTCTGCAAGTGTCCTCATCAGCCCCCTCTCTGCTCTGCATGGATTCTGATACAGAGGCCCGTCAAGCCGTCCCAGAACCTTACCATGACTTTCTAGACGTGTTCAGCAAAAAGGGAGCTGAGACTCTTCCGCCACATAGGGCCTATGATTGCCCCATCGAACTCCTCCCGGGAGCGGAGGTCCCTTTCGGCAGGAACTTCCCTCTAACAGAGCTTGAACTGAAAGCCTTAAAAACTTACTTAGACGACAGTCTCCGGAAAGGATTTATCCGCCCGTCCACTTCACCTGCAGGAGCAGGTATCTTCTTTGTTCAGAAGAAAGACCTCTCTCTCCGCCCATGTGTGGACTATCGGGAACTTAACAAAGTAACCATCAAAAATCGGTACCCGCTTCCCTTGGTACCCGAATTGTTCCAACGCCTAGGATCCGCAGTAATTTTCACCAAACTAGATCTTCGTGGGGCCTATAACCTTGTGCGTATCAAAGACGGACACGAGTGGAAAACCGCTTTTCGCACACGCTTCGGGCACTTCGAATACTTGGTCATGCCCTTTGGTCTTTGCAACGCCCCGGCCACTTTCCAGCACTTTGTAAACGATATCTTCAGGGATTATCTAGACCTTTTCGTTATCGTTTACTTAGATGACATCCTTATCTTTTCTTCTTCTTTAGAAAGACACCGGGAGCACGTCAAGAAGGTGCTCAGTCGGCTTCGAGTTCACGGTCTCTATGCTAAACCGGAGAAGTGTGAATTCGAGCAGTCAAGCATACAATTTCTGGGACTCATAATTTCAGTAAAAGGCATTCAGATGGATCCCCAGAAGGTTTCCGCAATCCTTGACTGGCCAGCACCCACTGACAAAAAGGGCATTCAGCGCTTCGTTGGTTTCGCCAACTTTTATAGAAAGTTTATCAAGGGCTTCTCTACCATCATCTCTCCGATCACCAACCTCACTAAACAGACTGTCCGATTCCGTTGGTCACCAGAAGCCCAATCGGCCTTTGAAACCCTTAAAGGACTGTTCACCTCCGCATCTGTCCTCAGACATCCTGACGCAAGTTTGCCTTACATTTTAGAAGTTGACGCTTCCGAAATAGCGGTAGGGGCAGTTCTTTCACAAAGACAGGGCCCTAAGGCTCTCTTACACCCCGTTGCTTTTTTTTCTCGCAAGCTATCCGACCCAGAAAGAAATTACGATGTAGGGGACCGAGAACTATTGGCCATCAAGGCCGCCTTGGAAGAATGGCGATATCTCTTGGAAGGTGCAGCGCACCCGATCTTGATCTTTACCGACCATAAGAATCTCGAGTATCTGAAGGCCGCCAAGAGATTGAAGCCACGCCAGGCCAGGTGGGCACTATTCTTCTCTAGATTTTCGTTCCATATCACGTACAGGCCAGGATCGAAAAACACCAAACCTGATGCCCTCTCACGCATGTACGGGGACTCGGAAAACCATGCCCCTCCGGATACCATTCTGTCAGCAGGAAACTTTCTGTTACTACAAGAAGACCTACTAGCCCAAATCAGACAAGCCTCGTCCGGAAACACCTCCTTACCCGATCCGGACCTACAACTCAAAGACGGCCTACTGTGGCACCAAGACAGAATCTTCGTGCCAGAAGGTCTACGGGTCAAGGTCTTGAATTTGTGCCACGATCATGAGTTGGCAGGTCATTTTGGTGTGCACAAGACATCCGAACTCCTACAACGCATGTTCTGGTGGCCCCAACTCTCAAATGACTGCAGGAAATATGTGGAATCTTGCAGTACCTGTATTCGGAACAAGGGAGGCAACTCAAGAGCCTGGGGGTTGCTTAAACCATTGCCAGTACCAGAGAAGCCATGGAGGATGATCTCCATGGACTTCATCGTGGAGCTTCCTCCTTCAGAGTGCTTTACCACTATCTTTGTGGTAGTGGACAGACTAACAAAAATGGCACACTTTCTGCCTATGAAAGGCACACCCTCGGCCCCAGAAACGGCCAAAGTATTTATCAAAGAGATCGTAAGGCTCCATGGGATCCCGGCAAACATTGTGTCTGATCGTGGAGTACAGTTTACCTCCAGATTCTGGAGGGCTCTCTGTGGATCCCTCAAGATCGGCCTGTCCTTCTCGTCGGCTTATCACCCGCAGTCCAACGGCCAGACGGAGAGAACGAACCAGACTCTGGAGCAGTACCTGCGTTGTTTTTCCTCCTTCTCTCAAGAAGATTGGGTATCCCTGCTGCCGTTGGCCGAATTTGCTTACAATAACTCTGTCCATTCAGCCACCAAACAGTCTCCGTTTTATGCGAATTATGGCTTCCACCCGCTGTTCATGTCCAACTCCGTCCCAGAGTGTTCGGTACCTGCCGCCCAGGAAACTTTACATTTTTTCAACACAAACAATAAAATCTTACAGGAGACAATGACCAAAACTCAACAGTACAACAAAGAAATATTTGACAAAAAGAGGAGAGGAGAACTTAATTTAGAACCTGGAGACCTAGTGTTGCTGTCTACCGCGAACCTAAAGCTTGCCTGCCCATCCAAGAAACTGGGTCCCAGATTCATAGGTCCCTTCCCAGTCAAAAGAAAAATTAATAACGTGGCCTACGAACTGGAACTGCCCGAAACATTCCGCATCCACCCGGTCTTCCATGTAGCCCTCCTCAAACCTGACGTTTCGGACCCCTTTCCTGACCGGAACACTGGTCCCCCCAAACCAGTGCTAGTTGACGGAGAGGAGGAGTTCGAGGTCGAGTCCATCCTGGACTGCAGAAAGAGGCGTAACCAGGTTCAGTACCTAGTGAAATGGAAAGGCTATGGGCCTGAAGACAATTCGTGGGAACCAGAGTGTAACATACATGCGAAAAAGCTGATCCAGTCCTTTAAAAATGCTCACCCACTCAAGCTGGCCCAGTTGGGCATCCGGAGGCTGCCCCTTGGGGGGGGGCAATGTCATGGACACTCTGGTTCACTTGTGGGCACATCGGCGCGCATTCGCGATAACGGCGCGCGCGTTCGCGATAGCGGCGCGCGCATTCGCGGCACCATAGCGTGCACGGGAGCGCGCACTAGCGGCGGCGGCGCGCGTGCACGTGGAGACGCCGTTTTGGCGCCAAATCTGGCTTTAAAAGAATCCTGATCCCTGTGCTTCTTGCTGTCCTGTCTATAGCGTTTCTGTGAGACACCAGCATCTGTGAACCTGATTGAATCTGATCCTGACTACCCGGCTTGTACCTGTTGACCCGTCTGCTTCCTGCCCTGACTTCGGCTTGTCTGACTTCTCCTTTGGTTAACCCGTTGTACCTCCGCTGCCCGCCTGTTGAACGACCCGGACTGAACCTGACCACGTTTGTACTACCACTGTCTTCTACTGAACCCTTACCCCGCTAGAGGGCTTACCTGCAAGGACTTGTTCCAGTCGGTACTACAGGACACCTCCCCCGCTTCTGCTGCACTCCCGTTTCCAACTGCCCGACAGTGAGCTTGGATCTTCTACCTGCACCAGCCTGTAATCTGACTCCAAGAACCACCGACTCAGCTCACGGGCCCCGCACTCGCCAGTACCAGGCGCTTGTGCGACTCTGTAGTCCCGATCCTCCTGTCTGCACTATCAGGGGTCCAGGGATCAGAGAAGCAAGAGCTGCCGCTCCCTGCACGCCGGGCTCGCACCACCAGGTACGTGACAGTATGACAAAAACACTCAAGCGGGGTGTGGGACGTTTCATTACACAAACCTTCCCTAAAATATCTGGCAGAGACATTCTAAAGTTTCAAGACCTTCAATTCACCAAAGCGTCAGTAAAAAGCACTGATATTCTACATGAACCTACTCCAGTCTCTGAAAAAAATATCAGAACAAGAAAATCTAGAATCCAAATCCCAATGTCCCATGCATAACAAATTACAGCCACTTAGACTCGGTTTCCACTTGTGCGACTTGTCATGCGACTTGAGACTACAAAGTCACATGACAAGTCGTATCCCATGTTTTCCAATGAGTACAGTTTATATCTGTGCGACTTCAAGTCACAGCTACTTCAAAGTAGTCCCTGCCCCACTTTGATGCCACTTGAGGTTCAGGACCTCAAGAATACACAGGCATTGCTTTAGGTTTCATCAAAATGATAGCAAAAAACTTCAGCAAAATCACGCGACTTTGGGGTTGCAATAGTGGAAACCTGGAACCTTAGGAAGTGTAGTGGCTTAAAAAAAAAAAAACCTTGCAAGAAAGCAAGGTTTGCTTCAAATGCTGTACTTCCACAAAACACCATACCAAAGACTGTAAAGCTACTATTATTTTTTTATTAAAATATAAAAATATATTAAATATTATTTAAATTAAGTGCATGGGTGCATATAATGTGACAATTAAGTGGAGCGTTTGAATTTGCCGTCATTACGTACGGGAGTGTGGTTTGAAACATTGACTTACTACATTGATTCGTCATGCTGTATTTATGCTGTTTCATAAACCAAGTTGACAAATTTACTACACTATTAGAGAGCCTTGCTTATTCATTTGATTTATATAATTTGGAGACTCACTGCCTTGTACCATTCAGCTGTCTTGATGACACATTTTTATTCACTTTGGTGCAATTTTATTGTTACATATGTTTTATTGAGGAGCGCACCACATTTCTTTTATAATGTGACAGTTATGATCACATGAAAGTGTTTAATCAATGTCAAGACAGTACGATTCTGTTTACAGGTAAACCTCCCAGGGCAAAGCATGGTGGGGAAACCAAACAGGCACCAAACTGTGCCTTATACTACAGTTTTCTCTAAATGCACAGATGTCTGTGGAGAAGGACTCTGTGACAAGTCCTGTGCCAAAATATGCTTTTTTGACTTCATGCAGAGGGTGGTCGAGAAGAAACTTCCTCAGGTTTCAACAATATCAGCAATGAAGTCATAGTCTACGGAATGAAGGTGCATGTTGCAATTTATGGGCTGAAAAAGACAGCTGAAAAATGTGAAAAATAATTCGGAAAAATAGTTGTATGTAGGCGATGGGCATGTTTTTTGTTTTCTGACGCTTCCATTGAAACAATAGCTGCAGTAGCCTACCTCAAAGTTATACATCCAAGAGACAAAGTACAGTACGTGTGAGTTTTGTCCCCGGTAAGGCCAAGCTGACCCCAAAACCAGCACATACCATTCCAAGGAACCCTGTGTAGCTAGCTGTGTTAGCTGTTGAAATAGACTTTGAAATAGGCAGTTGCATGTGTATGTCAGTACACATAGACCTTGATTCAAAGAAAGATAAGAAGTACTTGTGCGTGTTGCCGCCTTCCCCTTTGAATAAACTGATTTAAAAGGAAGTAAGAAGGACTGGTGCATGTTGCCGCCTTCTCCTCGGAAAATAGACTCATGTACTGTCTTCTGTGCCATCTTACAGACACCAGTATTGATTGTCATGTTTTACAGTATTTTAATGTTGTTATTATTATTATTCACCTGTTCTCCCCTTTCTTTTTATTCCGGTGATCAGGGGCGGCCCATCCATTAAGCGTGCAGGGGTGCTTCCCCCTCTTTCCACGCCACCCCCTATGATGGGCACAGTGGCTGCAATTGATGGACACAATGAGGTTGCAATTGATGTGCACAGTGTTTGCAATTTATGGACACAGTGAGGTTGCAATTGATGGGCACAATGGCTGTAATTGATGGGCACAGTGGTTGCAATTGATGGACATAGTGACTGCAATTAATGGGCACAGTGGCTGCAATTAATGGGCACATTGGCTGCAATTGATGAGCACAGTGAGAATGCATATGATTGGCACAGTGGCTACAATTGATGGACACAGTGAGGTTGCAATTGATGGGCACAGTGGTTGAAACTGATGGGCACAGTGGCTGAAACTGATGGGCACAGTGGCTGAAACTGATGGGCACAGTGAGGCTGCAATTGATGTTTTTTTCAGTATTTTTCAGAATTTTTCGTTTGTTTGCGCTCCCCCCCCCCAATAATTTTGAGCACCAGCCACCACTGCCGGTGATCCTGGAATAAAGTCCTCAACCTAATGTTTGGAGTCGATTCTCAGTTATTTCTTACGTTTTTGGATTAAATCTTTCTACGAGTCACTGTCTGCCAAACTACTGAAACTGCAAGTTAAGCTATCTCATCACAACTGGATCAATTATAAAGATCACACTTTCAGTTCTTAGATGGGGAAGCAGAACAATACACTTTCAAGCCCAACTGAACCATTGGCTAAAAAAATTCCAGGTGCACCAAAACAAAAGATATTCAAAGACTTACATTTTGTTTTCTTTAAGGCCTCGTACACACGAGGAGACAAATCTGCGCAAATGTGTCGGCCCGACCGTTTCCAGCAGACACGGCAAATCTGTCTGTTGGTCTGCTGTGCGTACACATGATCGAATACAAATCTCCCCGGACCAGAACGCGTGCACGTAAACCACGTACGACGTCACTATAAAGGGGAAGACCAAAGCTTACGGCGCCGCCCTCTGTTCCTCTTTTGCTAGCAACGTGTTAGCAAAGGTTTGGTTAGAGCCAATTCGCGCTTTTCGGTCTCCGCGCTTTACAGGTCATATTCTCGGGTTCAGTGTGTGCTTGTGGGTGCGTATTTGGCAGTCAGTGCTGGCTGTCGGGTCGTTGCTGCTTTGCAATGGCGTCCTGTCCGCGGGTATCTGTTTGTCGAGCGTACTTTGCAGGTATTGCTGGATTGGGGGGTGCTTTCTGTTTGAGTGTGTTCTTGACTGACCAGCCGGCCGGTTTGAAGCCATTATGGAGCAACAGCGTAACTTTGCTAAAGTTCGTGCTGGATATGGGCTTGCTTCTGGATGTTATCATTATTCCAGACCTTTGGCCAGGAACAGGGGGAGGAGGAGTTCCTGGGCCAAGAATTGGTTGCACCAGCGTGACCAATTCTCTTATATGCCTCTGCTTAGGGAAATCCAGGAGAATAATCCTGATGACTTCAGAAACTTTCTCCGTATGACAGACCCCGTTTTCAACCGTCTGCTGGATCTTCTGTCCCCCTATATCACGAGGCAGGACACTGTGATGCGCCAAGCGATCACGGCCGAGCAGAGGCTTATTGCCACGTTGCGGTACCTGGCAACTGGGAGGCGCCTGCAGGACCTCAAGTTCTCGACAGGCATCTCTCCCCAGGCGCTTGGGATCATCATACCGGAGACGTGTTCTGCTGTCATACAAGTCATGCAGGAGGAGTATCTGAAGGTAAGTTTCCTCTTTTATGAAGCTCACAATCTCTGTCTTTACAAATTGTAGCTATTGTTTATTTTTTTGGCATTTGACCATGATTTTTCGATGCTGTGTGTTGAATGTTCCCTTTTCTCCCCATGCATGCATATTGATAAGCTTTCCATGTTCTTTTTGTTGGCCTACCTACATATTTTTTCCCTGCATCACTATTAACCTGTCCAGCATGCTATCCTAGGGACAAACACACCTAGCCTTTTATTTTTTTTGTGTGTGTGGCATTTTTTTCTCTGCTGCATTGTAGTTCAACCCCCACCCCCCAAAAAATGTTTCTTGCCCCATCAGAGGGGTGTGGAGTGTGATAATAAGTGGGATATTTTTGTGGCCACAACTCCACCACAATAATAATATAAAAATGTTAATACTGTGATGTTGCACAAGGATGGTTTTTGTATTGTGTTTGCAATGTTTATGTGTGTTAAGACCTGCAATGGTTAGGGTACTGCGGCCTTCTTTCCATCTCCCAAGATGATTCTTCCAAATGGTTAGAGTGTTCCCCATCCCCAAGCATGAGCCAAGACTTCATGAAGGGTGTCCAGATATAGAATGACTTTATTGAGAGACAGGTTACTTATATACAGCAAAAGAAATACTTGATGTAATCAGATATACAATTACATCCTCCTCCCACATCATCATACAATGGTGTTACTAACAAGACCCCTTTCAAGAGACCTATTGTAGGACACAGACAGCTGTCTCCGGTAGAATCCACATGAGTTAATTACTGGTCCTTTGCCCAGACAAGGTGTTTTAGAACTTCTCACCTGCTAAACAATAGAACTTCACACAATGAACACTTCAGACTAAAGATCATTTACATGACACATTGAGATATTGAGATCAGTTTAAGGAATAAACCAATTATCTCCAGGTAGAGAGCACCCTAATTTTCCCAACGTTAGAACACCCCTCTTCCACACAAGGTATACCTGCAATTACATATCTCCTGATAGCCCCGATCTGGGGGACCAACATATCCAAATTTCACCCAGATCGGTCCAGGGGTTCTTAAAAGACAAACAGAGTCTGAGAAAATCCAGAATAAAGTCTATTTTCTTCACAATACTCCCCCTTAGTTCCATGGGTCGGCATACCCGCCTAGACCCTGCCGGGTTGGCTAGGGGATGTCCGGGTCAAAATTATACTTCCAAGCTGGTTTGGCGTGAAAGTCCATCCGCATTGCCGTTCTGCTTGCCCGGGCGGTATTGCAGTGTAAAATTGTAAGGTAGCAACGCTAGACTCCAGTGCAGCAACCGGGGATTGTCTCCAGAGACTCGGTTGAGCCAGATGAGGGGGTTGTGATCAGTGAGAATGGTAAAGGCACGGCCATAAAGGTACGGTTGGAGCTTCTTTAAGGCCCATACTAGAGCCAGGCATTCTGTTTCCATGGTGGCATAGCTGACCTTCCAAGGTAATAACTTGCCGCTGAGGTATGCCACCGGGTGCTCCATGCCGTCTTAAGTCCCTGGAACGCCAATGCACACTCCGAGAACCAGGCTACCTGCTTGGGTGGGGACCTTTTGGTCAGGTCGGTGAGGAATTTCGCTAGGGTGCTACACTCCGGGACGAACTCTGTATAATACCCGGTGGTGCCTAGGGACGCCAATACCTGCGTCTTGGTGTGGGGCTGGGGCCAATTGGCTATTGCCTCTACTTTCGCGTGTTCGGGGCCCTGTTTCCCAGACCCTACTCTAGGCCCTAGGTATTGAACCTCTGCCATGCCCCCATGGCAGTTCTCGGGTTTCAGGGTGAGATTTAGTTTCTCTCCCAACCCAACTTGCTCTAGTTTACCTTAGTTAGCTGCCAGCCGGTCGGGTAAGGGAAGTCCTTCACTAGCATCAGTGGACGGGGCACAGATAGTGGCCACGTCCTCAGAGCGCTCGAAGTACGGTTTCAACATGTTCACATGAAAGGCTTGCCTGCTCCTTTCATCCGAACATTTGGCCACAATATAGGTGGTGTCGCTAATCCGTTCCACCACTTTGAATAGCCCCTGCCACGCTGCCTGTAGCTTGTCCTTTTTGGATGGTCCGAGGGCTAATACTTTTTGCCCTACTTCCAGGTTCCTATCTCGTGCTTTCCGGTCATACCATTGTTTCTGTCGTTTCTGGGCTGCCTGTAGGCTCTCCCGAACTGATTCGGTCAGTGCCCGCAGGCGGTCCCGGAACTCCAGCACGTACGGCAAAACCGGGATCCCTTCCTCTCCTGTGTTGCCTTCCCAGTGCTCCCGTATGAGGTCCAGGGGTCCCCGGACTTTTCTCCCGTATAGGAGTTCGAAGGGGGAGAACCCGGTCGATGCCTGGGGCACTTCCCGGTAGGCAAACAGGAGATGGGGTAGAAATTTCTCCCATTGACCACAGGACTCTGTGAACGCTGTGAGCATCTGCTTAAGCGTGCCGTTGAATCATTCACAAAGGCTGTTGGTCTGGGGGTGGTAGGGGAAGCTAAATAACGGTTTCACCCCGCAGCTCTGCCATAACTGTTGAGTGACAGTTGCCGTGAACTGGGTTCCCTGATCTGAGAGTATTTCCCTGGGGAAACCTACTCGAGAAAAGATCCTGACTAGAGCTTCTGCTACTGTCTCCGCCTCAATGTTGGGGAGCGCCACCGCCTCAGGGTACCTGGTGGCATAGTCCACCACCGTGAGGATGTAGCGCCTTCCGGAGGTGCTGGGTTTGTTGAGGGGCCCTATCAGGTCTACTGCCACTCTGGAGAATGGTTCCTCTATTGTAGGTAGGGACCGTAACTTGGCCTTGGGGTGGTCCCCCCGTTTCCCAATCATTTGACACGTGTCACATGTCCTGCAGTACGTCTGCAAGTCTTTTGATATCCCTGGCCAGAAGAACGTCTGGGTAAGGCGATCCTTAGTTTTCTTGATACCCAGATGTCCGGCTAGCGGGATATCATGGCTGAGCTTTAGAAGCTCTGCCCTGTATTTGCGGGGTACAACTAGTTGTCTTTTTATAACTTGGGCTGCCCCACTTCCCACTCCCCCTGTGACCCTATATAGCAGTCCCTTGTCCCAGTGGAAGTTCTCTTGAGCATTACCTTCCTTAGGGGTACCTACGGCCTTCCTGTAACCTGCTAAGGTGGGATCTGACTGCTGGGCTTGGCCAAAGTCTTGTGGAGTGCCCCAGAAGGGGATAGGGTCAGGGCATACTACAGGGTTTTCGGTTCCTACCTGTGGTTCCTCAGAGTGCGTCTGTCCAGCTCGGCGTGCTTGCGTCCTGGTAGTCACAGGGCAGGTTCCAGCGGGATCTGGGGTAAGCAGCTGTGAAGTTAGGCACCCCAAATCGTTCCCCAACAATACTTCCGCAGGTAGGCCCGACATAATGCCTACTTCCATCTGCTTGGCTCCGGTGCCCCAATTTAGCTGCACTTGGGCTGTGGGTAGTTTGTGTATGGCGCCTCCTGCCACTCTTACTGCAACAGTCCTGTTGGTGCGCGCCTTCGCAGATACGGTGTGAGGTTGCACCAGAGTGAGGGTGGCCCCAGAGTCTCGTAGTGCCTCAGCCTCCTTTCCATCTACTGTGACCCATTGTCTGTGGTGCACCCGGTTGTCCCCCTCGGTTTGTGCTAGGTTCACCTCATGTAGTACGGTCCATTGTTCAGCTTCAGGGCTGTGGTCTTCCAGCGGTTCATGCTGATAGTGACGGGCGGCTGCCCTTGGTGGTGGTGGCCGCTCCCAATTGCCTCTGCTCCGCTGAGGGCAATGTATCTTGTAGTGCCCTGGCCGATTGCATTGGTGACATACCAATGGCGGTTTCTGGTTAAAATTAGGTGGTGTAGTGGGTGGTCCTGCGATCGGTCGGTGGTAGGTCACAGGCCTAGGCGTTGGGGTGCTGGACCTTACCAGGGGGCGGTTTCCACTAGTCTCTCCTCTTCTTCCCTCGTGATGCTCGTCTGCCAGCTTGGCCGCTTCCTCGATTGTGGCCGGCTTCCTGTCCCTGACCCAGTCCTTGGTGTCTGCAGGTGTGTGGTCAAAAAATTGTTCTAGCAAGAAGAGTTGTAGCACCTCCTCTAGCGTCGCGGCTTGGCAGCCTTGTATCCAGTTTTGGGCCGCCCGATACATCCTAAAAGCCCATTCGGTGTAGGAGTCTAGGCCCCCTTTACGTAATGCCCGAAACTTTTTCCTGTAAGTCTCTGGGGTCACGGCATACCTGGCTAGCAGAATGTCCTTTACACTGGCATAGTCGTGTATGGCTGTGTCAGGAACTGCTCGGTATGCCTCTGCTGCTCGGCCCGTGAGTTTGCTGCTTAGAATCGCGGCCCATTGCTCTGATTCCAGACCCTCCAAAGCACATTGACGCTCAAAGTCTTGTAGGTATGCGTCAATTTCCATTTCTCCATCCGAAAAACTTTTAAACGCAGCATAGTTAATCTTTCTCCGCTGCCCTCCATTTATAGATCCGGCTGAGGAAGCGGTGTCTCCTTGGTTTACGCTTGCCTGTTGTGCCCTGCGTTCTGCGCTCACCTGCTCCAGGACTTGCGTCACCATCTCTGGTGTGGGATTTGGCCCATATAGGTTTAGCCTCCACATCACCTTCTGTTGGAACTCGGCTTCCTCCTGGCTGACATTCGCCATGCTGCTGGTTTGGTCGCCCTCCATTAGTTCTGTTATGAGGGTAGCTTTCTTTTTGTTGCTTGTCATCTGGCCTCGGGCTTCCAGCAGATCCTTTAGCGTAGACCTCTTTAGTCTCTCGTAATGCTGGGCCATTCACTTGTTGTCTTTATGCGTTCCATTCAACCCCGCTGCTTGCCACCAGTTGTTAAGACCTGCAATGGTTAGGGTACTGCGGCCTTCTTTCCATCTCCCAAGATGATTCTTCCAAATGGTTAGAGTGTTCCCCATCCCCAAGCATGAGCCAAGACTTCATGAAGGGTGTCCAGATATAGAATGACTTTATTGAGAGACAGGTTACTTATATACAGCAAAAGAAATACTTGATGTAATCAGATATACAATTACATCCTCCTCCCACATCATCATACAATGGTGTTACTAACGAGACCCCTTTCAAGAGACCTATTGTAGGACACAGACAGCTGTCTCCGGTAGAATCCACATGAGTTAATTACTGGTCCTTTGCCCAGACAAGGTGTTTTAGAACTTCTCACCTGCTAAACAATAGAACTTCACACAATGAACACTTCAGACTAAAGATCATTTACATGACACATTGAGATATTGAGATCAGTTTAAGGAATAAACCAATTATCTCCAGGTAGAGAGCACCCTAATTTTCCCAACGTTAGAACACCCCTCTTCCACACAAGGTATACCTGCAATTACATATCTCCTGATAGCCCCGATCTGGGGGACCAACATATCCAAATTTCACCCAGATCGGTCCAGGGGTTCTTAAAAGACAAACAGAGTCTGAGAAAATCCAGAATAAAGTCTATTTTCTTCACAATGTGCCTAAGTACTAATTTTTTTTTTTGTTTGTCCCCACAGTTTCCCTCCACGCCACAGGAATGGCAGACTGTGGCTTCCCAATTTGCCCTGCGTTGTGATTTTCCGAACTGCAGAGGAGCAATAGATGGGAAACACGTCCGCATAGTGCCACCACCCAGTTCGGGGTCCTACTATTTTAACTACAAAGGTTTTCATAGTATCGTGTTGATGGCGGTGGTGTCGGCACACTACGAATTTTTGTATGTGGACGTGGGGAAGAACGGCCGGCTGTCTGATGGGGGAGTGTTCGTGCAGACTGAATTTTACACCCGTCTACAAACTGGTGGTCTTGAACTGCCACCGGATGAAGACAATGTGGAAGGACTTCCGTTTGTTTTTTTAGCGTACGAAGCTTTCGGGCTTGGATCTCACCTCATGCGGCCTTTTCCCCAGAGGACCCTTACCCCGGAGAGGAGGGTGTTTAATTTTAGGCTAGCCAGGGCCCAAAGGGTAGTCGAGAATGCCTTTGGGATACTCGCCAGCCGGTTCCGCCTGTTCCAGACAGCGATACACCTGGCGGAATATAAATTGAACCATGTTCTATTTGCCTGTTGCATATTGCACAATTTTTTTACCCAGGCATTCCCAGACGTACCTACCCAACATCGGTGCTGAGGCAGGACTACCCTCAGATACCCTTCCTGGGCTGGACACTGGTCGCGCTGGCTCGGCCACCCAATCTGCTCGTGAGGTACGCGACAAATATGTTGAGTACTTCATGGGTCGGGGGGCCATAGCTATGCCAGATCATATTTCTTTCTAATTCGGCCCCCAAAAGAAAGAAATATTCCAAAATATAATAAATAATTTGACCATTGGACTCTATATACAGTTGTTTGTCATTATTGCTTTTTCTATTTTTATCTGTCTTCTTGGTTCTCGAACTAGTGCACTTCTAGTGCCAAATGTAGTTGTCATGTTTTAGTAAATAACCACAATTGTACATTACAGGCATACCCCACTTTTAAGTACACAATAGAAGGGTCACTTCTGCACACAAACCAATGAGCTTCCAGGATTTCTAACCTGGCTTAACTGAACAAGCTGGTGTTAGAAGATTATTCGTTTTTATGCAGAAGTGAGCCTGATATTGCGATTTGCAGCGGTAATAAATAAACCCTAGTGTGTACTTAAAAGCGGGTTATGCCTGTAGTTACAAGTCACTCATCTACAAACTGGGTATTGAGCATATATAAAGAACAAGCCACTCATTTTAGCGTTTAAATATTTTACTAGAACGTTTTTGGGTTTGCCAAAATTTTACTTACATTTTTGGATTTTAAACCATTATGGATTATCCCAAACATTTTTTTAAAAACAAATATATAAAATAGTACAAAATAACAACTTACAAAGTACAACATTGTAATTACTACAACAGTCTCCCAATGTCACCCCGGAACACGCAAAATTTGGAAGATGCACACATTCTGTGTGTGAGTGAGAGGGCCCAAATGGGGATTATATCCTGACCTCCCATGACAAATGTCCACATGTGCTATCTGGCATCATGGGTGATCAATGTATGTGGTTTGTGGGTGCAAACCCTTCCCTCTCACCTGCTTGAGAAGGGAGGAAGGGGGTGTACCCACAAAGCACAGACAATCGATAACCTGGGATGGCAGATAGCAAATGTGGACACACTGTGTGTGCATCATCATTTTTTTTTTTTTTTCAAGACGGATGGGTGATGGGGGGGCGGGGCAGGGGGTTTTAGTCTTTGATACGGCCCATCATATCAATAATATTTTTATAATTTTGCTCAATTACAACCATTCTTTGCCTCATATTATCCATCTCTGTGCTACACTACATAATTTGTTGTATCACAATTTGTGCACTTGCACGTGAAAAAAGTGGACTACTGGATGTGCTCGCAGCATCTTCATCCCCTAAATAAAACAAAACAAAAAAAAAAATTAGTAATGTGCAGGCCTATCTACATCTCTTTATCCCTGTGAAGCTGCGGTGACACTGACCTGTTGTGCTACTAATCTCCACCTCCCCATCATCCACAACTTCGCCTTCTTCCAGAATAATTCCTTCTTCTACAACTCCTCCTTCTTCAACGACTCCTCCTTCTTCCACAACTCCTCCTTCTTCAACAACTTCTTCTTCAACAACTCCTCCTTCTTCAACAACTCCTTCTTCTTCAACAACTCCTCCTTCTTCAACAACTCCTCCTTCTTCAACAACTCCTCCTTCTTCAACAACTCCTCCTTCTTCAACAACTCCTTCTTCTTCCATAACTCCTTCTTCTTCCATAACTCCTTCTTCTTCCATAACTCCTTCTTCTTCCCTAAATACTCCTTCCACATTTTTGTCTTCCTCCTCTCTCCCTTCCACCACACCTTCTTCTACCTGGTCCTCCTCCACATGCCGAGATTTTTTCTTATGAGAGAGTTTGGGCCTCCTTGCCTCCTCAAATTGCTGTCCTGTTCTTTCCCCTATAAATATCAGGAAACAAAAGGTATACTTATCAGCACACAGATATTGGAGGAGGGCATTAATAAATCATAATCATTGCGTCAAAGTGGGTTAACAACTTTTGATTATTGGCTTCAGCCACCAAACCTTACCTTTGTTTTTATAATGACTTATCCCAAGCTGTGATAATGACCCTTTTTAGCGAAGGGACACACATGGATGCAGGGGCGGACTGACAACTCATGGGTCCCCCGGGCAATAGAATATTATGGGGCCCCCAGGCTTACAAATGGCCACTAAGCCAGGTGGCAGTAGAGAGGCGGGGCAGCTAAAATCTCAGGATTTTCACATCAAAAGCATGTAGGCTTTGGACATATCAGGGACAGGTGTAAAAAATAATCAGATTTTTACATACTGTCCCTGGTTTTAATGAGCCTGGCAACTCTGATGGGGCCCCTAGTGGCATGGGGCCCTCGGGCAGTGCCCGGGTTCCTCAACGGTCAGTCCGCCCCTGCATGGATGGCCCTCCCTAAAAATTATGTGTCAGAGACCGTTAAAAATTAATCTCATTATGGGGGAGACACAGGTGCTCTTGAGTCCAGATGTGAATCCAGCTGCTTATTATCACTGTGTAAATGAATCCTGTTTGTCTTTTCACATTCTAATAAGTTAGAAAATCTACATTATTTTTCCACAATGTGTAATAACTTTTCTTTAAGCCAAATAGCCATGTCCTGGTGTGCTGTTCCTAGGACATAGTATTTGTGTGAAACGAGGTGATGGAACGATGTTTCTAAAGAACGATCGTGCAAAACGTCATATTTTTACCTAAAAAATTAATACATGTGTTCCAAAGTACAACCAGGCCAACAAGGCACATGTAGAAATATACATAGCAAACAATGAGATAACACAATTGCAAACCCCCCCAAAAAAACACCTACTTTTATCAATGATTTTCGTTATCTTCCGAAACTGGTGTGGCTCACGCAGCTTCAAATCGGACCAGCGCTTGCGTAGCTGCTCTTTGGACCTGCTCACCCCAAAGATCTCATGAAGCCTCTTCGCCATCTTGTCCATAATTTTGGCCTTACAGCGGTTAGGGGTGTTGTATGGGCCATAATCCCCATCATAATCCTTCCTGCGCAGGATGTGTACCATCTCCACCATCTCCTCAAAACTCATATTGGTGGCCTTGTACCGTTTGGTCCTTGAGCGGGACATTCCCGGCTGTGTCCCTGCCTGATCCTCATGAGAGGATGATGCTCGCTCGTGTGACATCGCCATCTTTTCGTTTCACAGTGATAAGGGGCGTGGAAAAGAGGAAAAGTTCCGTCATGGGCGAAGGCGGCGTTTCACGCATGCGCGGATGAATACGTCGTGTTTACGCGGAGCTTACTCGCGCGGTAAAACGATGACATACACATATGCCGGTAACTTGCAATATGAGGACCTGGATGTTGAAACATGTAATGGGGGAGTTAAAAGCGGGCGGAGACATTGCGAACGAAGAGGGCGGCGTTACATGCTTGCGCGGCCTATATAAGGATAACAACGTGATTACGTAGGTTACGCGAAGATTACTCGAGCGTACGCGAGGAGCTACAGAGACAAAGGTAAATTACAACATGGGATCAGCAGAGGCCTATAAACTTTGGAGCCCCATGGGGGGGTGGGGGTTTGGTATGTTGTTTGGACCATTTGCGCTATTTAGGTAGCTTGGGGCCCACCATGCGATTTTTGTCTTGTGTATTCACATCATGCATGTATTGTTCTGTATTGGTTGGACAGAGGTAATTAGGTAGTGTGTTAGCTCATCAATGCTGTGAGGGGCATGATATCTACACATGAAATAGTGCCTTGATGATTGCTAACATTGAAATAATTGTGGATGATTAGAGATGGCATGTATTTATTTTCATGTTACCAAAGGGTCTGCATGTTCCAAAAATTTGTTGGACAACAATGGAGCGGAGCTGGCCAGCATTGTAGCAGCAGGAGACATCGGGGGTTATTTACTAAAGGCAAATCCACTTTGCACTGCAAGTGCAATGCAAGTGCACTTGGAAGGGCATTCTCCATAGATCTGAGGGGAAGATCTGAAATGAAGGGAAGCTCTGCTTATTTTCTCATCCAATCAGGTGGAGGCTAAACTGAATATTTTTGTTTTCCTTGCATGTCCCCTTCGGGTCTACAGCGATTGCATTTCCAAGTGCACTTTCAGGCAGTGTACTTTCAAGTGCTTTTGCAGTGCTAAAGTGAATTTTTCTTTAGTAAATAACCCCCAATGTGTTTGTATACTAGCTCCACAATGATTGTACACATACATATTCTGACAATGACAAAGCTGAGCCATTTTTGATGTGGGTTTTTTGATATTTATTTTTGTATATTCTAGACCATTAATATCGCCAGAAACAAGCCAAGATGGACCAATTGGCAATCCAAGAAAACACCTTGCGATTAATTGAAATTTATCGGGAAAAACCCAACCTTTGGGATAGCAGGCACCCAGGCTACCCAAATAAGCCCCTGAGAGCGCAAACACTCCAACAGATATCAACCTACATGCAGACGTGGGTTCCAGCCTACACAGCGGCCATGGTGAAGGATAAAATGAGCAATCTCAGGACCACGTATCGAAAAGTATATAAAGAGCTTAAAAGCAAAAGATCTGGATCAGCAGCACATGCGCAAAAGGAGCCCAGGCTCTGGTACCTCAGAGAGCTTGCATTTTTGGATGATGAACTGGAGGGCCGGCCATCACTTTCGAATCTTCCTCCCAGCCTTCCTCCCATGCTTCCTTGCAGCGGAACTTCCCAGGATCCCCACGCCCCTGCAGAGCCAGCGGAGGGCCTGGCTGACATGGACCCAGATCTGGTGGTCTTCAGTGAAGAGGTATAGTAGTTTAGCTGCTAATTTTGGTTTGATTCTTGAGTTAATATTGGAAAAAAAGAAAAAGTTTGGACCAACAAAAAAAGGCGTGTGCATAAAACTAGGGGTCTCAGGGATGCCAACTGAGGGGTCTGAAGGACAGTCAGTTCAATTTAAATGAAGAAAACCAAAAGAGTCTAGAGCCAAAAAATGTGTGTGTGCTTGATTGTGCTAAATATTACAACATGTCCCTTTTTTTGACACAGGAAGAGACCAGCCAGGAGGTGGCAGCTCCTGAGGACCATGTCAGCCAGGCAGAAGGAGTGAGTGGCAGCCAGGAGGAGGCCGGGCCAAGTGGAAGTCAGCATGTCCCCAGGCTCAGCACCATCAGCCAGGTTCCTCCCCTCCAGATGAGGCGATCAGGCCAAAGGAGGCGCATGAGGCAGATGGAGGAGGAGAGCCTCCAAATGATGAGGGAGGCTGCGGAAATAATGAGGGCCCCCCTCAACCCCACTGAAGCCTTCAGTGCCTCCGTGGGACATGAACTGAGCCGAGCGGAGGAGGAGCAAAGGGACCTGGCAAAGGACTTAATCAACAAGGTCATTCTCTGGATGCACAGGGGCATGCTGACCAGGGACACAGACCTGAGTGACCCGGCCCAGCCTGCTCCCCATCTTCTGCCTCCTGCTGCCACATCATCCGCACCTGCAAGGGGCCATGGATGGGCCCGCGGACGTTCCGCTGCAAGGCAGCCAGGAAGGAAGGCTGGAAGTAAGAAGAGAAGGTGATTACCTGCCTTTCAGTTCATTATCCAAAAATGTGAGGTTGTTGGAGTACCACAGCTTGTGTTCGTTTGCTCATGTGCTGCTGATTCAGATTTATTTGTTTTCGTGTCTCCTGAGGTTGTTCATTTTATCCTTCATCATGTTGTGGAATGCACAAGTCTGCATGTAGGTTGCTATCTGATCAAGTGGTGCAGATCAGGTTCTTTATAATTTGGTTTAGTGCCTAAATAAATGGCTTTTTGTATTTACGTTCAAACCTTGTCTATTGTGTTTTCTACTGTGGTGATTAGGCCCCAAACATTCTAAAAATACAAGGTGTAATTTTGTAAGCACACAAACTCCTGGGGAGGGGGGGGGGGTAGGTTTGGTGTGACAACTTGGTAAACCATGGAAACCCCAAAAGACAAAAAGTTTACATCCTTTGCAAAGCAAAAAGAAAAAAAAATGCATTGTAAAAAAAGGTGCAAAGAAAAAAAAATGCATTGTAAAAAAAAGGTGCAAAGAAAAAAAAATGCATTGTAAAAAAAAGATGCAAAGGAAAAACAAATGCATTGTCAAAAAAAGGTGCAAAGGAAAAAAAATGCATTGTAAAAAAAAGGTGCAAAGGAAAAAAAAATGCATTGTAAAAAAAAGTGCAAAGAAAAAAAAATGCATTGTAAAAAAAAGATGCAAAGGAAAAAAAATGCATTGTCAAAAAAAGGTGCAAAGAAAAAAAAATGCATTGTAAAAAAAAGGTGCAAAGAAAAAAAAATGCATTGTAAAAAAAGATGCAAAGGAAAAAAAAATGCATTGTAAAAAAAAGATGCAAAGGAAAAAAAATGCATTGTAAAAAAAAGGTGCAAAGAAAAAAAAAATGCATTGTAATAAAAAGGTGCAAAGGAAAAAAAATGCATTGTCAAAAAAAGGTGCAAAGGAAAAAAAATGCATTGTAAAAAAAAGGTGCAAAGGAAAAAAAATGCATTGTAAAAAAAAGGTGCAAAGAAAAAAAATGCATTGTAAAAAAAAAGATGCAAAGGAAAAAAAATGCATTGTAAAAAAAAAGGTGCAAAGAAAAAAAAATGCATTGTAAAAAAAAGGTGCAAAGAAAAAAAAATGCATTGTAAAAACAAGGTGCAAAGAAAAAAAATGCATTGGAAAAAAATAAAAAAATAAGTTGCAAACAAAAACAAAAAATAAGCTTTGAAAACAAACAAAAAGAAAACAAAATAATGCAAGCAAAAAATAAACAGCAGATGACAAATTAAAAATAAATTAGAACAACATTAAGTAAAAAAATATAAATCTATTCATGTGGAGGAAAGCACAAAAAATTAGGACACCTGGCAAGAAAAAAATTACAAAAAGATAACGCCAAATCCTACAATCAAACTTTGCTATATTGGGACAACTCAGTCTAAATAGCATCAGCAATAGAACGGCTTGATTCTAGCAAGAGAACGAAGAAAAGAAAAAGGCAATAAACGATACACTATAGATATTTAAAATGACGAATGTGCCAAGTCACAAACAAACACGAGGTTTACCTGAACGAGCGCTCCCGTCCCCTCCTTTTGTCTGAGCATGCGCGCGATTTTGGTCCGATGGTTTTGTGTACTAACCATCGAACATGTCGGACAGACGGGTTTGCAGCAGACAGATTTCAAAGCATGCTTTGAAATCTGTCGGGTGGACAAATCTGTCTGCTCGCCCGTACACACGATCGAATCTGTCTGCTGAAACGGCCCGTCAGACGGGTTTCAGCAGACAGATTTGATCGTGTGTATGCGGCCTAAAAACCAGCCACAGCCTCTGTTCTTGCCAGAATGCTGCAAAGTGGGCCACTCTGTAGCTTCTGGCAGAGGACAGGCTTTTGAAAACTTAGAAAAAAAGTTGCCTTGCCATAAAAACCTTTAAATGTGTTACTAAAATATTATGCGGAAGATCATATTTTCTGGATAAGAATAAATACTGTTTAGTAAAGTTAAACCAGTACATCGTTTTCTTCCATTCAAGATGAGGTAATTTGTGTCTATATAACCAGGGGCGGACTGACAACTCATGGGGCCCCCGGGCAATAGAAGATTATGGGGCCCCCAGGCTTACAGATGGCCACCAAGCCAGGTGGCAGTACAGAGGCAGGGAAGCTAAAATCTCTGGATTTTCACATCAAAAGCATGTAGGTTTTGGACATATCAGGGACAGATGTAAAAAAAGCACAGATTTTTACATACTGTCCCTGGTTTTAATGAGCCTGACAACCCTGATGGGGCCCCCTAGTGGCATGGGGCCCTCGGGCAGTGCCCGAGTTCCTCAATGGTCAGTCCGCCCCTGTATATAACCAAAATATTTGAAGGCGGAAACCTGTGTGAAAAGAGTAACAGATTTCTGAGTAACCATGGGAGACTATATTCTATAAATATTACATGCATAGCCTGGATAGACATTGAACTTTCATACTTCTAAATCATTTGATACTGTCTGGAAAGCTCAGTACATATTAAAGGATATGGTTAAACTGGAGCTATATCAGACCACAATTGGTGCTTGCAAATACCCAGAAGATTTGAATCCATTTGTAAACATATCGGGGCAGATTCACAAAGACGTAATATTCCGCTGCGTAATCGAAATACGGTACGCTGCCGTATTTCACCAGACTCTACACCGAATTCAGGTAGTTTTTTTGCGCGTACGCTATTGTGTCGTATTTTTTTTCCGCCGCGCAATCGAAATACGTGATTAGGGGGCGTGAAGCATTTAAATTAAGCGCGTCCCCGCGACGATCGAACTGCGCATGCTCTGTTCAGGAATTTCCCGCCGTGCATTGCGCGAAATCACGTCGTGACGTCATTCGTTGTTTGAGTAGCGGCGTTTACGAACATTCCTATTCCCGGACGACTTACGTTAAAAATAATAAAAGACATCGGAAAACGTTGAAATTCGACGCGGGAACGACGGCCATACTTAACATGGGCTGTCTAATATTAGACCAGCAAAAAGCAGGTATAGTGAAACGGAAAAAAAAGATGACTAAAGGTGCCGTAAGAGATTGCGTTGAAAGTGCGAAATTTTGTGGATTGCAGGCAAAAGCTCATTAGCATACCCTGACGGTGAAAAACAACAGGAAGTCCGCCCAGTGGCCGCAATTTTCTGGCAGCGTAGATCTGAAGGCGTACTAACACGTAATACAGTCGAAATGAAGCCCGCAGGTGTCTTTTCATGGTTTGAGGATTTCGACTAGCGTAAAAACGCCCGTAAGTCGAAATTACTCCAGTCTAACAACATTTACACAGGCGTAATCGCTTTGTGAATCTAGGCCATCCTGTCTGAAGTAGGAGAATGTTTTTCAGCATGCATTGTTCCTCAAAGAATCCTCAAGTACCAAAAAGATCAGAACTGTTGTCAAAATTCCAAAAAATACAGTGGGTTTTTATATAGATATAAGATTAGGTACACCAAATGTAAAGCAAATAAATAGTTCAAAGTAGCCTGCCACTACTATTTTACATAATTTATGGTGTCACTAGAAACTGTTGCATCTGTTTGACCAATTCACTGTTAGTGGGCTGGTCTGTGAGTATTATGCCGCGTACACACGATCATTTTTCGGCATGAAAAAAAAAACGTTGTTTTTCAGCATGTCCAAAAAACGATGTTTTTCCAACTTTATCAATAAAAACGATGTTGCCCACACACCATCGTTTTTGAAAAATGATTAACAAAGCGAGGTGATGTACAACACATACGACGGCACTCTAAAGGGGAAGTTCTATTCGCCTTTGGGCTGCTTTTAGCTGATTCCTTGTTAGTAAAAGACGATTCGCGCTTTTTTGTCTGTCACAGCGCGATGAATGTGCTTACTCCATTATGAATTGTAGTTTTACCAGAACGAGCGCTTCCGTCTCATAACTTGCTTCTGAGCATGCGCGGGTTTAAAACGTCGCTTTAGCCCCCACGCAATCATTTTTTACAACTCGAAAAACGATTTTTTTTTAAAACGACGTGAAAAAATGCAGCATACTCAAAATTTTTTTTTGGGCGTTTTTGAGAAGATGAAAAACGATGTGAAGCTCACACACGATCATTTTAAATGACGTTTATAAAAACTTGATCGTGTGTACGTGGCATCAGAGTATTGCCAAGGTTATTCCTGAACTGGCCATCATGTGAACATTGGAAATTAAATCCCAATCCCCTAGTTTTGTGCAAAGGAGTAAAAATTTAGGCTGATGAGAGCATCAGGTCTGTCACAGCTGCCATCCCCAGCATCTGAGTGGATTGCTCATTTTATTTGCACCAAGCATCCTGTAATTATGATGTACACAGCATCGCTTGCAAGAAATAATAAATCATTTTTTTTGTCTTGTTTTTGTATTGCTAGGCTTTAAGATCCTTCTCATCTGTTCAAACATTGTGCACTGATTGTTGTACCATTCTCTGGTTTGCATGCTCCATTCTTTTCAGAAATTGCAGGTATTTCATTAACAATGCTCAGTGGCCTTTCTTAAAGAAAAGTATGGCATGAAACTGTCATGCTGGTAATTGGGGTGACCGTTAGCCAAACAGTCAGCTGGTGTAGATAATACAAGCTTCCACATTGGATCAGATAATGTTTTTTTCCTTTATTCACACATTCAGGTGGGAAAAATACCATATAGTTTATTTAATTGCATGCTATGACTAGAAAACCTACCTAGACTGATTATTAAATATAGACACAGAATTTCTTGTAGATGTAAATTACTGATTAGCAGCAAAAATAATAAAACAATAAAAATGACTTTAAAAAGCCCTAATAAATATTTGCAATTTCCAAATCATATCATTATATCTAAACATTATCGTTCCATTTAATTTGCCATATACTGATTATTAAATTAACTAATGAAATGGTCCAAATTAGTTTGTGGTGTGGATGTGTGGGGGTGATGGCGCTGTCACTAGTATGTTGTTTGGACTAGCCCACAAGTGTATGGGTGGGGTTAAAGGGACAACATTCCCTACGGTGTGTGGTAACACAGATGAGGCGGGAGTGATGGTGCTAGCAAATGTTAGCGATGTGTCATTAATTAAAGTAAAAATAAACACATGTGCATAATAAACGTGTGGTGAACTATACTGTGCACTAACATCAATCCATAAAAGAAATATTAGGTTCTGTTAGCAGACCGTGCAGTAGGTAAATTTACACAAAAGATATATGTAATATAAATGAAACAAATAATGTACAAATAAAATAAAATAAACTATTGTGACAATAAAAGTGTCAACACTATATCTTCAATATTCGAATGCTAAGATAAACAAACAGTGAGGCGACCATATGACAAATTAGAAATCAGCTGGAAATAGTCCATCAATAACAGTCAGGTGACTCAGTGTGATGTGACAAGTAAGGTGCACCTATATGCATAGGTGTTACGTCAGGTGAATATCGCGGTGACTCCGGTGCTCCCCCTCAAGGGTCCCCACTCACCAAATGTAGTCACCCCTGCAGGGGTAAAAGGCGTGTAGGTCACAGTAAGTGTTCCTCCCGTATCGTGGCACCTTCTCCTGTATTCCAGAGATAGTCGCCAGGTTCCTGGTATATTTCCTTGGTATGGATGGTTATTAACACAGCTCCTCCAAATCAAAAAAGAAAGGGGACTTCCATAGTGTAGTATGAAAAAATGAAATAAGGCTTTATTGGCACTGCTGAGCACTGGCTCAGACACAAGTGCAATATACAAAGTCAATAAGGTACTGGAAATAATAAACTTTTAAAATAGTGGCACCGTGCAGCGGTGACAGGACAAATAGAAATATAAATAAAAATGAAAGTTAAAAACAAAAACAGGAGTGATGTCCTATGATTAGCCAACCATAGGCACTCCACAATCCATGCACTAAGGGTTCCGGATGTTGATCAATCCAGCATGTGAACGGCGTGCGTTCCAGGCTGACACGCTGGTGATCCCGGAAGTGCGTGTGAGCGTGCGTGTATCCGCTTTACGCGCGTTTCGTAGTCCTTACGTCTTCGGAAGACCCGCTTCCGAAGACGTAAGGACTACGAAACGCGCGTAAAGCGGATACTCGCACGCTCACACGCACTTCCGGGATCACCAGCGTGTCAGCCTGGAACGCACGCCGTTCACATGCTGGATTGATCAACATCCGGAACCCTTAGTGCATGGATTGTGGAGTGCCTATGGTTGGCTAATCATAGGACATCACTCCTGTTTTTGTTTTTAACTTTCATTTTTATTTATATTTCTATTTGTCCTGTCACCGCTGCACGGTGCCACTATTTTAAAAGTTTATTATTTCCAGTACCTTATTGACTTTGTATATTGCACTTGTGTCTGAGCCAGTGCTCAGCAGTGCCAATAAAGCCTTATTTCATTTTTTCATACTACACTATGGAAGTCCCCTTTCTTTTTTGATTTGGAGGAGCTGTGTTAATAACCATCCATACCAAGGAAATATACCAGGAACCTGGCGACTATCTCTGGAATACAGGAGAAGGTGCCACGATACGGGAGGAACACTTACTGTGACCTACACGCCTTTTACCCCTGCAGGGGTGACTACATTTGGTGAGTGGGGACCCTTGAGGGGGAGCACCGGAGTCACCGCGATATTCACCTGACGTAACACCTATGCATATAGGTGCACCTTACTTGTCACATCACACTGAGTCACCTGACTGTTATTGATGGACTATTTCCAGCTGATTTCTAATTTGTCATATGGTCGCCTCACTGTTTGTTTATCTTAGCATTCGAATATTGAAGATATAGTGTTGACACTTTTATTGTCACAATAGTTTATTTTATTTTATTTGTACATTATTTGTTTCATTTATATTACATATATCTTTTGTGTAAATTTACCTACTGCACGGTCTGCTAACAGAACCTAATATTTCTTTTATGGATTGATGTTAGTGCACAGTATAGTTCACCACACGTTTATTATGCACATGTGTTTATTTTTACTTTAATTAATGACACATCGCTAACATTTGCTAGCACCATCACTCCCGCCTCATCTGTGTTACCACACACCGTAGGGAATGTTGTCCCTTTAACCCCACCCATACACTTGTGGGCTAGTCCAAACAACATACTAGTGACAGCGCCATCACCCCCACACATCCACACCTCTATCCATATACTCCTATTGGAGTCATATTTAGGGGGGGCTGCAGTCACAATATCTATTACCTCTACCCTTGACTAAACTATCCTGAGCGCAGCTTTCAATCCCAAATTAGTTTGTGGCTAGTGTACATACCGTATTTCCTGGCGTATAAGGCAACTGGGCGTATAAGACGACCCCCTAATTGCTTATAAATATATATTTTTGCCTTATAAGACGACCCCCTTCCTACTAGTCTGTCTGGAAGCTGAGGGGTAGCCGGAACAACCGCTGACAGGAACAGGCTTTATTCCGCTTTTTTCAAATCTCACTGTGCCATTACATGCCTCACTGTGCTCATTGCATGCCTCACTGTGCTCATCGCATGCCTCACTGTGCTCATCGCATGCTTCACTGTGCTCATCGCATGCTTCACTGTGCTCATCGCATGCTTCACTGTACTCATCACATGCCTTACTGTGCCATTGCACACCTCGATGATCCCATACCTTATCCCTGTGTGCAGAGTCAGTCAGACTGCGGGCGTCCATTATTCAAAAGCCGCGCCTCCTCCTCGTACTGTTCCGTGATAGGCGGAACACTCAGTTTCCCAGCAGAGCCTGAGTTCAGTGTTCTGCCTAAAGAAACTATACAAAAACAATTTTTCCTAGACACTAAAGCTCAAAAGATGCTAACAGTCTAAAGTAGTGTGCATGGACACATATGATAACATTATTTAGCTTCTAGGAGCTTAAAAAGTGCTAGTGTGCATGGAGCCTTAAGTTAATAAAGTTATGTGTGTAAATAAGGTATTGGGGCTCATTCACATAGGTGCTTTGGCCTGTACAGTGTGAATCTGTGTTTTGCAAAACCAAATTTTGCCGCCCCCTGGCTCCACCCCGACTCCACCCTTTTTGACCTGCCCATGTATACCCCACCTTTTTAATTAAGCACCCATCAAATGCAGCCTAACCAGTGCCCAACAATGCAGCCTACCAGTGCCCAATAATGAATGTTTGCTTGCTTCCATTCATTCGGGAGTTGGGACACAAACCCAGTCCTCCATCGCCGCTGCGCCTCTGACACTATGTGTGAATGGAGCAGTGGCTGCCTGCAGATGCTGAGACTTAGTTGCTTTCTGCAGAGAGAAGTGCGTAGGAACACCAGTGGCCGGGCGCCCTAGGCAGCAGTGCGCCCTATGCGGCTGCCTAGTTTACCGAGTGGTATCACCAGCCTTGTGTATCAAGGGTTAAATGGATCAGTGTGCTGGGAGCAAACAGTGGTCAGCCAGAGATAGCATGTGCACAGATAAGAGTGGCAGAATTTGAGAAAGGAATAGAGTCATTGCTAAAATACAGATCTGGACTCTACCCAGTGGAGTATCCATGGGCAGACCAACACATTTACACATTTATGCGGACACCTTGAGGCAGCAGGGGCCCCACATATGGGAGCCTTCATAGAAATATAGTGCAGAAGAGGCCCTTCTTGCAACTTGTTTTAGAACAGGGGTCTTCAAACTGTGGCCCTCCAGTTGTTCAGGAACTACAATTCCCACCGTGCCGAGTCATGTCTGTGAATGTCAGTGTGTTACACTGCCTCATGGGATGTGTAGTTCTACAACAGCTGGAGGGCCGTAGTTTGAGGATCCCTGTTTTAGAAATTCCCTGCGAGGGAACCATTATCACACAGTGTTTTTTTTTTTTTTTGTTAGTATAGCATAGAGATTAAATTATTTTGTTGTTACATCTGTGCTATATTTATTTGTTTAATGCATGTGAATTTTAGATGTGTCCTTGACTTGTAAACTGGCACTTCACAATAAATGTTGCAGTTTATTTGTTAAAAAAAGAGTATATATATACACATACATACACACACGCACTTTTTTATTTTTTAGGTGGGGGTGTGGGGAATCTTGGTTGAGTTCCCACACTTTTTTCCCCAGGACTTGTCCCCTCGTGGGGACCAGATGTATACACTGTCACTCAGTTTAGACACTAAAGTATGTGTAAAGAGTAATTTCCAGCTCACCAGACCCGATCCTTTGACGTTCATCTTCTCATGCCAGTCCACGACCTCAGATTTCCTTTTTAAAAGCCAAATCTGTAAGACCTGCTTCTCCCAACCACCTCCACATACTCATCCGCTGCTTCCCACTTTCAAAATGATCATGCTCTTAGCTCCCTGTGGGTCCCCCTACTGGCCTTGGGCCCTCGGGCAGTACCCGATTGCCCGAATGGTCAGTCTGTCCTGCTCGTAGGTTAATTGTCTGCTGTTTAAATTTGCATGTATAAATGTGAGTTAGGGACCATAGATTGTAAGCTCCATGAGAGCAGGGACTAATGTTAAAGGAAACATAAATGAATACACCCCACAACAAAAACTACTACATCTAGTATTTTGCATGACCTCCATGATTTGTAAGGACAGCAAAAAGTCTTCTAGGCATGGAATAAACAAGTTGGTGACATTTTCCAACATCTATATTCTTCCATTCCTCAAGAATGACCTCTTTTAGAGCCTGGGTGCTCGATGGAGAGTGATGCTCATTTTGTCTCTTCAGAATTCCCCGTTATGGTAGCATATTATCTTTTAATATAGAGCTGTACATCTGTGAATTAATAATACCATCAATGAAATGCATCTCCCTGACACCAGCAGCTTTAATGCAGCCCAACAGAAGGACACTGCCACCAACATGTTTTACTGTAGGCACAATGCATTTTTCTTGGTACATCTCACCTCGAGATGCCATACAGTTTTGAAGACATCAGTTTCAAAAACATTTATCTTGGTCTCATCACTCCAGAGTACAGAGTCCCAGTAGTCTTTATTTTTCAGCATGGCAAATTCTAGGCAAGCTTTTTTGTGCATGGGCTTTAGGAAATGCTTCCTTCATGGACGTCACTCATGCATGCCATTCCTTTGCAGTGTACACCGTATTGTTTCACAGAGGAAACAATCACCTCAGTTTGGCTTTTTACTTCTTTAGCTAGCTGCATTGAACTTGCATGGTGATTTTCTTTAACCCTTCTCATCAGAAGGCTCTCCTGTCGAGGTGTTAACTTCTGTGGTCGGCCTGTACATCTCTGTGAAATGATTGCAGTTCCATCTTTGTTAGATTTTTGTATCACTTTGGTACAGTATTTTGACTGATAAGCTTTGCTGATCTTCTTGTTGCCTTCACCTTTCTTGTATGAAGAAATTATTTTCTTTCTCAGGCCTTGTGACATTTCTCTTCCATGTGGTGCCATTGTTGGCAGCATGAAATGGGATGGGATTTTCTTTGTAAAGTAACGCCTTTTTATAATAAACTATCTGCTGGGCACTTGTTTAATGAATAATTAGACCCACCTGTAGTAGTTGAATTCTTGTTAATTAAAATTAAGTTTTTGCTCCTAGGACTTTCATTGGAATGTATTCATAAAAATGCTGATTGTCGCCATTACTAGTAAAAAAAAAAAAAATATTAATAAAAATGCCATAAAACTATCTCCTATTTTGTAGACGCTATAACTTTTGTGTAAACCGATCAATAAACGATTATTGCGATTTTTTTTTACCAAAAATAAGTATTCTTCTACTTATTTTTGGTAAAAAAAAATCGCAATAAGCGTTTATTGATCGGTTTACGCAAAAATGATAGCGTCTACAAAATAGGACATAGTTTTATGGCATTTTTATTAAAAAAATTTTTTTTACTAGTAATGGCGACAATCAGCGGGATATTTATCATAGCAAAAAGTAAAAAATATTGTTTTTTTTTTTCAAAATTGTCACTCTATTTTTGTTTATAGCGCAAAAAATAAAAACCACAGAGGTGATCAAATACCCCCAAAAGAAAGCTCTATTTGTGGGAAAAAAAAGGACACCAATTTTGTTTGGGAGCCACGTCGCACGACCGCGCAATTGTCAGTTAAAGTGACGCAATGCCGAATTGCAAAAAGGGGCCAGGTCCTGAACCTGCATATTGGTCCGGGTCTTAAAGGGTCACTAAAGGATTTTTTTTAGCTAAATAGCTTCCTTTACCCTAATGTAGTCCTGGTTTCATGTCCTCATTGTTCATTTTTGCTGTAATCCTTCTCTGTTTTGCACACTTCCTGGTTGTCTGTTTCCTTATGAAAAAAGTACTGGGAGCTTCTCTCTGTGGTCTCTCAAGAAGGTGTGATTACTGTGGGCCAGATTCACAGAGCTATTACGCCGGCGGCGTTATAGGAGATGCGCGGCGTAAGTCTAAATCTGTGCATGCGTATCGATGCGCCGCATCCCCAAAACGATATACGCATGAAATCTAATTTTTTTCGACCGGCGTAATTTCGATAGACCGGCGCATCCGTGCACGCAAAACTGCGCTAGACACACCATTGATTTGCTATTCAAATATGCAAATGAGGGAGTTACGTGGATCCACAAAAGTAAGTTGGTGCAGCGCAGGCTACGCGCTGTGCGCAACAGCTGCATGTCCTGTCTAAAATTAGACCATATAAAAGGTGGAATAAAATTAGACAATCCGTCTACATGTCAGCTAAAGCAACACTGTTAGTGAGGAGCTGTCACACTTGCTGCACAACAAACTGTATGCCAACATGCCAGGGGCATCCATGCTCATAGCTATACTACTGACTTTAGATGAGCAAAGAAGGAGGAGGGCACGGGAGAGGATTTTTTTTTTCAAAAAACTTTTTATTTGCTTTTATAAACATTAAACAAAAAATATACATACATATATACATCAATACATAACATACATACAAATTACAAACACGGTCTCACTATCTTTCAATAGCCCTTTAAAACTTTGATGGATATAAGAATTTAATCTAATAGAATATTCTTCTCTGATACAAGCCCCTTACTCTTCACTTGAAATATCAGACACGCATAGACATCTTTGGCATGAGTGATTCTGAGGTTTCTCGCATCTTCAGATTCACCCCTAATGCCATCCTGGAATTAACCACAACCCTGCAGGAGGACATCACCAGCCCAACACATGACACCACCCATGACACCCATGACAGCTACATATACAATCCTAGCCCCATCCCAACAGATTTCGAACAGAACATGTATGGGGACAGCTGGCGGGTTGGTGAGTGACATGGGTGGCAGGCATGACTGTCCCCCCCCATGATGCTGAAATCACAAGGGGCACATGCACTACTAACATCCTCCTGTCTTATCCCTTCAGGGTGACTCTGCATATGCCCTGGGACCCCATCTCATGACTCCTATCCGGAACCCCCCATGGTACCCTGTTGTATTCCCCAAACTTTGTATGCCAGATCGGTGTAGATCGGTGCATGTTGCATGCTGCACAACTTCGCAGTGAGAAAGGGCCTGGAGATTGACATAAGTGATGACCTGACCCCTGAACCAGACAATCCCCCCCTAACCGAGGCTACCCCGTCTTCTGAGGGAAGAGCAGCCAGGAGACAGCTCACATTAGACATCTTTGCACGTTAAACACACACATTAATCATGGCACAATGAGAATGCATGCATGCACACCACTGTGGTCCCTAGCACAGACACATCACATCCTCATCAAATTGGATTAGCACAAGTCCACCATGCAGGACTTGTGAGCAGCGACGCCGCGCCATGGCTCCAATTATGTCACTGTACATTCATACACCATTCACACGGTCCTGGGGATCACTTCTCCACCACAAATGAAGGTGACACCCCTTTTCCGGCAGGAATGTCACCCCCCCCCATTCCAAAATCATTCACAAACAGAACCAAAAAAAATGACCAGCAAAAAAAAAAAAAAAATGCCCAGCAAAAATATAATTTTAAAAAAAACACAACAAAGAAAACACAGAAAAGATGAAAATCACTCTGCAAAACAGTCACCAAATATCTCAAAGACACGTCACAAACAAACAAACAAACAAACAAACGCTAATAAACAACAGAACAAAAGCACCTTGCTGTATAGGAAGAGATACAAAGGGATGTACTTTTGCAAATGGAAGGGCGTTTGTGTCTGTCTATTTAAGCTCTCTGCGTAGTTCACTAAGTTGCCCGGGTCCACTTCCAATTTCACTGATTGCGCCGTTCCCGAGTTGTGAGCATGCGCACAGAGGTGCTGACCATGGTCTGCTTCATGTGCGCATGCGCGATCCGGCCGGCCCTTCATTTGCATGGGGTCACGGCTCATTTCAATGAAACACGCCCACGTCCTTCCCAATTTGAATTACTCCGCCTTACGCCTCGGAAATTATGTTACACCGGCGCAAATTTCTGCGCAAATACTAGGATATGGTGATTGCGCCTCTACATTGCGCCGGTCTAACGTAAAGGAGGTGCGCTACGCCGGTCAAAATATGCGCCAATGTATGTGAATCTGGCCCAGTGTGTCTAAAACCCCTCAGAACCAATCACTTTCATTTTAAAAACAAACACTGCCCTCTATTGGCTCTGTGTCTCTGTCCTTCACAGAAACATGAAACTAGATGAAAAACGAAACTGTGCAGGCACATTATATGATTGATTTTTATCTATTTTTAAAAGGAATCAGTTAACTTTTATGTCTCTATACCCTGTAAACAGTCATTTCAGCAAAAACAAAAATGTTCCTTTACAACTCCTTTAAGTGGTTAAGAAAGATAAAGTGTGTTTTTTTTTAATATGTCCATTATTATATTAATTATTTTTATGCAAATGTCATATTGACATCATGTATGACATCATGTATGCCCTTTAGAGCTTGTAATTAAAATGAATGATTCCTAGACTTGGACATAGAAATGGTCTACAAAGTAGTAACATAGAACACCAAGAAGGCACCAATGTAAATGACTGTAAGAAAAAGCATTGATGCTGCTTGGTATATAATACTCTAATTACTCTAAACACTGTAGCCTTTAATCCTAACCAATGTCATCTCACACTTCTGTCAATCACATCCATGATTATGTGCTATGTAATAGAAAATCACTTTTATTTATTTCCAATTTTCCTTACTACATCACTATAATATATCTTGGGAAGTTAAATATGAGATTTTTTCATCAAGAGAATAAGTTAATAATATTAGATTTTGAAAGAGAATGTGCCATGTGTAATAAATTATGGTTGGATAAATAAGGTTCAACATGGATATCACAGGTAAGTTGTAAATCCTTATGCCGCGTACACACGGTCGTTTTTTGCGATGAAAAAAAACGACGTTTTTTAAAACGTCATTTAAATTGATCGTGTGTGGGCAAAACGTCATTTTTTGTCTTAAAAAAAACGACCAAAAAAAAATTCCAACATGCTTGAATTTTTTGTGTCGTTTTTCAAAACGTCGTTTTTTGTTTCACAAAAAGTCACTGTGTGTAGCAAAAACGTCTTTTAAAACGACGTTTTTCAACCCGCGCATGCCCAGAAGCTAGTTATGAAGCGAGCTTCAATGGAAAAGAGTGGTGAACGTAACCTCGCTTTTTGTGAAAAAACGATGGTGTGTATGCAAAATTGTCTTTGAAAAGTGACGTTTCAAAAACGTCGTTTTTTACTTCACAGAAAACGTCGTTTTTTTTCATCGCAAAAAACGACCGTGTGTACGCGGCATAAGTGGCAAAATGGCAAAGCAGATATCATTCACTATAAACCCTATAATAAAAATCATTACATATTCCAAGGCTTAATAAAATGAGCCTTCTGCCTTATTGTAAGCTTTTGATAATTTGTCATGATCAATTGGTTCTAAAAGATATTTTTCATGCAATGTATTTTTTATACAGCCCATACATGAAATGCTCATCCTGTACGTTATATTGGTTGCTTTATTGTGTAAAACGTTATTTCTTTCTTTTATCATTACCATAGATCAGTTATTAAGTTGTTGTATTCATAATCCAAGTGCAAGACATGGCAACAAGGGATAAGACCGTGAAAAGATACTCTGGGAAGAACTAGGATAAGTACTCAGCAAGGCCCCCTCAGCATTTGGGGGGCCAACAGCCGTTACCTTGTATTTCTGCAATCTGTGGTGGACTTTTTTCAGACTAAATATGCAACTTTGAGAAGGGCATAGATTCCACATGAAATTATAATGTACATTGTAACCTTGTTCATAATGGAAGATCCACATTGAAGCCCAGCCAGGAATTGCAAACTCACACAATATAACCAGGTGCTAGGAGCAAAGTTAGCATTGTCCTGATAAAGAAGGTTTTGTAGTATGGGCTACAACTCAAACCATAGCTAGCTGTAGTGGGGGTGGTCTCCACATCATGTTCTGCTAATGTAAATTGTAAATATAGAAATTTAAATTAAATAAGAAAACCTTAATGAGTTCCAATATCACTCAAGATGTCTGTGCCCAGTTCTTCACACCATCTTCTGCATTGGGTTTCTTGCTGAACTTTAAACTCTAATATAGAATGCAAGAGAAGAACTGTAAAGACCCCAAGATGGTTGGGAACTCCAAAACTTCCAAAGTGAGAAGGGATATTGATGGGGGATCTCAGTGCTGGAACTGTTTCCATCATTCTCTACCCTTTATTATATATCTTAAAATCTTTTGAATTAATTGCATCATTCTAAAACTTTGTCAGGGCTGGGCTCTTAGCAGCTGTCTTCTCAGTGCTCAGGCTGCTCATCTGTCGATGATGATTGTCAGCACTCATTGTTTCCACAGTGGCTCACCTGGTTATCATTACCAGCTCATCAGTCCATCCTACAGCCAGCCCCTTCTGCCTATTTAAACTGCTTATTTATTCCTTTTTTGTGCCTTCATGTTGGTCAACATATCCTGAGTGTCTCTGCTGAGTTCCTGTTAAAGACTTCACTGATCCCCGCCTTCCTGATTACCGGCTTGTCTAATTACTGTTTTGGCTTCCGAACCCTGGCTTATGTTTTGACTCCATTTCTGATCTGTACTATTTTTACTATTGCATTAAAGGTGTGGTTTTTACTGTATTTTCTGTCTCAGTCTGATTCATGGTTCCTGAATAACCTATGTTGCATAAATCAAATTAATTTCTGGAGGCTTTAAATATGTTAAAACGGAGGAACTGAAGTCCACAGTACTTGCCTTAGTTCCAATTGTCCGATGCCACGACCTGAGCTTTATGTCTCTTCTGTAATTAACAGCCTGCCCGCTTGAAGTTTTTTAAAACACAACATTTGCTTTACTAAGGCACCATGTATAATAAACAACTGTCAATTCTGGAAAGGGGAAACATTCAGAAAGATACATTTGGTTACCCAAATGGTCGATTAGAAAAAGAAATTGAATTTACAAAGACAGTAGGACCAAAAAAAATGGAATTGTCAAAAACCTTAAATCCCATTTCACCTACAACATTTCATCTCCCATCCCTCCATGTCCTCTTCCCTTGATGCATTCCATTTATTATCTATTTTTATATTTACTCTTTCAGATGTCTTCAGGCCAATCACTTGATATGCAGGGTCCTCTTCCTCTTTTCTTAGTTACTGGAGGGCCCTCGATTCAAAAAGTGTAGTTGATTTAATGATGTCAGCGTCACTCTCTGCATCACTGTATGTGAGTACAGGGTGCTATCAATAAAGATGTATACTTCTTAATTGTATGTTACATTGTCTTCTGTCTCTCTTAGAAATTACATCACGACTAGTCCTTATTTGCTACATTAATGAGATATGTAGTAAACCTTCATACATTTTCTTTTGGAAAAAAAGAAACTTGCATCTAATATTTTTTTTATATTTTGTTACGGGATACGGTATAAACTGACATCTTGTACCAAGAAAGTCTACAGGAGTAAGGAGCACTACGGTACAATATTTTGCCCTGTCTCATTTTGTCTCAATAATTGCTTTGGTCCCAGATGGTGTTATACTGAATTGTACAATAAGTGACCTGAACAAGCTTTTCCTTTTCAAATGACAATCTCTATAGCCTGTCTACATGTGACACTTTCAGAATGTGACCCTGCAAGCTATAACACCTGTGCAGAAAAACAGCACTACCTCACCAAATGATCTCTTATTATGTAAGTAAACCATGCAGATAATTATATCTGCTTTACCTTGTCCTCCTTGTGTGGGATGTCACTAAGCTGTCACCATATTGTGATATGCATTGTATGGTATATAATTTTTTTTAACACTCCCAATAAAAATAAAAATTTCATATCAAATACCTACCATAATTTTATTTTCCTGATAAACACCATACCAAGCATATGTTTGGGTAGACTCCACCCTCGCTCCTACCCCATAGGGCCCCATGCATTTTGAGGCTGAGCCAGAGACCATGTTCCATAACTAGCCTACTCATGAACTAGGAGGGTACCCATACTGCCAAAGAGTCTACTACTAAAGGAAAATTACAATAGTCATTTGATATGAAATGTTCAGTTTACCTGGCAGGGTGGACTGCAGAAAAAATAAGGTTTCAATCATAGCTCTAGTCAAAAGAAACCTTAAAGGGGTTGTAAAGGTCCATGTTTTTTCACCTTAATGCATCATATTCATTAAGGTGAAAAAACATCAGACGAATACCAGTCCCCTGTTTTACTTACCTGAGCCCTGGAAAGTCCTGCTTCGAGAACACACCCTTCCTTTTCCCGGGGTTTTCGGTTCTTCATTGGATAGATTGATAGCAGCGCAGCCATTGGCTCGCGCTGCAGTCAATTAAATCCAATGACGTGGGTGTCCGGGGGCGGAGCCGAGTCCTGCAATCGACAGCTAAGGACGCCAAATCCAACACTTGGGAGCCCGTCTGCAAGGTAACCCCCCTTGGGAGAGCGCTTCCCAGAGAGGGTTATCTGAAATGGGAAGGAGCCGAGAGAACCTCGGAGGGACCCCAGAAAACGCTGTTCGGGGGCCACTCTGTCCAAAAGTGGAGGTAAGTATGATATATTCGTTATTTAAAAAAAAAAATAATGTAACCTTTACAACCACTTTAAGGCAAAAAAATTAACAGGACAGGACAGCCAGCTTTCCAAGCTTGAAGTATCCCAATATCCAGGGCATGGAACCAGTCATCTTTAGTGGTCCTGCATTTGGGGAGAACAATTATTTTGTTCTCATAAGATGCTGAAGCTACCTTGGATTGCATCCCAGCATGGGTATACAAACTACCCGGATGAGGCAGAATTCCAAAAAAGGATCCAACGTAGCCTAAGGTCCTGACCCTGGCAAACTTCCCGGCTGAGGAAAAAGAGTCCTTGTAGACACTGACTTCATGACTGAGCTTTTGCTCAAAAGTGGATTAAAAGGATCACTTATAGCCTAAATCATTGATCTTGGCAAACTTCCTGGCTGATGTGATAGCTCTCAGAGAAGCTATCTTCATGTCTCAGTTTACGTAAACTGGTTTGAAACAGAGTTTTAACTCTCCCTCGTGTCTTAGATGCAACACACCATTAAGATACTGGATGAAAAATTAAAAATAATCTAGTTAATTAAAAGTTGAGAACATCATTGACCTAAGGACTGAAGCAAAAAAAATCCTAAAGATGTAAAAAAATTAAAAAACAGCCAGGATGAAAAACTGTCTGGAAAAAAAATAAGAAAGAACGTATCTGAAAAAAATGCCCCTTAGCTTCTTGGCAATGGCTGACTACAAAGAAAAAAGGGACAATGTTTGGTTCAAAACAGTAAGCATATGTTTTGGCAGAAAATTGGCAATAAGAAAGGCAGGAAGGTAAGGAGTAGGGATGAGCTTCGTGTTCGATGCGAACACATGTTCGCATCGAACATTGCCTGTTCGATCGTTCGTCGAAAACAAATAAAACGGGTAGTTCGCGCCAAATTCGAATGACGCGCAACGGCCCATAATTCACTGCGGTGTTGTGCGCTGATGATTGGCCAAGCAGGCACCATGACCCCGAATGCTTGGCCAATCACAGCGCCCAAAAAACGAAGAGACCTAATTGGCCAAAGCCTGGGTGCTTTGGCCAATTAGGGCTCAGGGCTTTAGCACACGCCCCACACTATAAAAGGCTGCCTCCCGGGCGGCCTCGTTTAGTGTGTTCCGGCTTGCTTTCAGAGAGAGAAGTCAGACAGACAGTGAGTTAGAGAGAGAGAGATAGATAGAGACACAGGCCCAGATTCACATACAATTGGATTCGCGTAGAGTATCAGAAATACTCTACGCCGCCGAAATTTTACCTGGCTCTACGCGGAATCCCGGTAGATTTTGTCCAGTAAACTACGGCGGCGTAGTGTATTTCTCCCGGCGCAAGCCATCTACGCGAGTAGGGGGCGTGAAGCATTTAAAATAGGCGTGTTCCCGCGGCGATCGAACTGCGCATGCTCCGTTCAGAAACTTCCCGCCGTGCATTGCGCGAAATCACGTCGTTACGTCATTCGTTGTTTGAGTAGCGTCGTTTACGGACATTCCTATTCCCGAACGAGTTACGTAAAAAAATAAAAATTAAATTAAATTCGACGCGGGAACGACGGCCATACTTAACATGGGCTACGCACCGTTAGACCAGCAAATAGCTGGTCTAACAGTACGTAGCAAAAAAATGACGTAAGCGATTGCGAAGACCACTCGTATCTTCGTGGATCGCCGTAAAAAGTCATTTGCATATCCCGACGCTGAAAACGACGCGGACTCCTCCCAGCGGCCGCAAAAATATTGCAGCGTAGATCCGAAGGCTTACGAAGACGTAACCCTCTCGGATCGAAGCCCGAAGCCGCCGTATCATGGTTTGAGGATTCAAACTAGTGATACGGCGCGCAAAATTTGAAATTACTCCTGTCTAACACCAGTTAGACAGGCGTAATCGCTCTGTGAATCTGGGCCACAGTGTCTTTTCAGATAGATAGTTAGATAGATAGATAGATAGATAGATCAGGAAGGCTAGTAGTCAGTATAGTTAAATTTACAGTTTGTAGAGAATATATTGACATCCCTAGGAGTTGTCAATATATTTATAAACTGTATAGCTTAGCTAGATCTGCTATTAGAATCTGTCAGGCAGGAGATTGTGCTTGATGCAGTGCTCTAACGGGTTGTATTGCCTGCATTAGGGTTTACCTTAAACATAGTACTCCGTGTCAGTCAACGTGTGCTAGTTAATTGCACATAGACGCATTACCTGTTACTGCACGTGTGACATTTATTTGCACAGAAAGGCAGTTGCTGTTAATGCAAGTGGGCTATTGAATTGCACAGAAACGCAGTCGCTCTGACTGTGCGTGTGCTGTTTAATACCACCTGAGCGCATTTGGTGTCACTGCACGTGTGCTGTTACATACCACCTGAGCGCATTTGGTGTCGCTGCACGTGTGCTGTTACATATCACCTGAGTGCATTTGGTGTCACTGCACGTGTGCTGTTACATACCACCTGAGCGCAGTTAGTGTCACTGTACGTGTGCTGTTACATACCACCTGAGCGCATTTGGTGTCAATGCACGTGTGCTGTTACATATCACCTGAGCGCATTTGGTGTCACTGCACGTGTGCTGTTACAGATCACCTGAGCGCATTTGGTGTCACTGCACGTGTGCTGTTACATATCACCTGAGCACATTTGGTGTCACTGCACGTGTGCTGTTACATACCACCTTAGCGCAGTTAGTTTCACTGTATGTGTGCTGTTACATACCACCTGAGCGCATTTGGTGTCACTGCACGTGTGCTGTTACATATCACCTGAGCGCATTTGGTGCCACTGCACGTGTGCTGTTACATACCACCTGAGCGCAGTTAGTGTCACTGTACGTGTGCTGTTACATACCACCTGAGCGCATTTGGTGTCACTGCACGTGTGCTGTTACATATCACCTAAACACATTTGGTGTCACTGCACGTGTGCTGTTACATATCACCTGAGCGCATTTGGTGTCACTGCACGTGTGCTGTTACATACCACCTGAGCGCAGTTGGTGTCACTGCACGTGTGCTGTTACATACCACCTGAGCGCAGTTAGTGTCACTGTACGTGTGCTGTTACATATCACCTGAGTGCATTTGGTGTCACTGTATGTGTGCTGTTACATACTACCTGAGCGCATTTGGTGTCACTGCACGTGTGCTGTTACATATCACCTGAGCGCATTTGGTGTCACTGCACGTGTGCTGTTACATACCACCTGAGCGCAGTTAGTGTCACTGTACATGTGCTGTTACATACCACCTGAGCGCAGTTAGTGTCACTGTACGTGTGCTGTTACATACCGCCTGAGCGCATTTGGTGTCACTGCACGTGTGCTGTTACATACCACCTGAGCGCAGTTAGTGTCACTGTACGTGTGCTGTTACATATCACCTGAGCGCATTTGGTGTCACTGCACGTGTGCTGTTACATATACCTGAGCGCAGTTGGTGTCACTGCACTTGTGCTGTTACATAGCACCTGAACAATATGTCTGGAAGGACAACAAAGAGAGGCAGAGAGTCACGAGGGCAAGCAGGCTCTGCATCTAGAGGTAACGCTGGTGGTGGATGTGGTGCATCCTCTTCAGCACGTGGCCGTGGTCGCTCGTCCTTTTCGGGAGCTGGCCGTGTTGAGCCAACAAGCTGAGAAATTAGTAGAGTGGATGACCAAGCCGTCCTCATCCTCCTCATCCTCTCTCACACAGACTGATCTAAGTTTGTCTGGCAAAGCAGCTGCCAAGGCATTCTCTTCCCTCTACACAATTGCTTCACACAATACTTCCCTAGTCCCACCATGTCCTCCTGAGGAGTCCGCCGAACTGTTTCAACACAGTGTTGGGTACATGTTATACCTGAAGGGTTCCACATGTACTGGCACTTTAAGGCTGGCTCCACTCAGCAGTGATGACAAGGGTCAAGGGGTACGGTGGCCATCTTAAAGTGTGCTCATGTAGGAAGCAGATAAGATGTAATGTCCTGAGATGCATGTTGCAGTGTACAGCCTGTACTGAATAAACATCCATTGCTCCAGACCAGAGTCTTGTGTCTCTCACAACACACAGGACATCACAGTGGCGACGAGAATGGAATTTACAAAGTGTCTATCAGTCTGAGAGATAGAGAGAGACAAAGACATTGTGGATTGTCACCTGGATAAAAGCAATCACAGATCCCAGCAGGAAAATGTCATTAATCGGGACATTAAGTGAATTTGATGGAGAACAGACATCCTGGAGTTCCTGGGTTGAGAGGCTGGAACAGTATTTTAATGCAAATGACATCACAGACAACAGGCAAGTGGCAGTTTTTCTTACATTGGTCGGATCCAAAACGTATGACACTCTTAGAGATCTGCTTTCCCCTGTAAAACCTTCAGCTAAGGCATTGGCAGAGCTGCTGACACTGCTAGAGGATCACTTCCAGCCCAAACCACTAGAAATAGCAGAAAGATTTCGCTTCTATCAGAGGCAGCAGCAGACAGGTGAAGAGATTAAAGCTTATGTGCTTGCCCTTCGCAGACTAGCCTCTACCTGTTCTTTTGGGCACTACCTACCTACTGCACTGAGAGATAAGTTTGTTATGGGACTGAATTGTGAGTCGACACAAAAGAGACTGTTAACAGAGAAAGACCTTACCCTTACAAAGGCAATTGAGATAGCTTCAGTGATGGAAATGGCTGTGAAAGATACAGAGCAATTGAACCCCCAGAGCAGAAGGGAAGAGGTGAAGCAGGAAGTTTTCAGAACAGCAGTCAAGCCAACTGCCGCAAACTGGAAATACTGACCCTCACCAAGCCGGGAGTCAGCTTGTTACCGTTGTGGGAATACAGACCATGACCACAAAGTCTGCCGGTTTAAGGATCAGACCTGTCATAATTGCGGTAGGACCGGCCATCTGAAACGAGTTTGCCGTAGCAAGAAGGTGCGAGATAAACAACCTCTGAACCCCAAGACAAAGACATATATGGTGGGAAGATATACATCATCATCTGAGTCAGAGGATGAAGAAGTGCTCCACAGATTAGACATACATCATATGCATGCAGCACCCTCCGCAATGACTGTAGACGTAACCATTGAGGGAAAGAAACTCAAGATGGATGTAGACACAGGAGCAGCAGTTTCAGTTATCACCCAGAAACAATGGAGACAACTTCAGACCCGAAGAACTGTCCGCCCAACACCAATCAAACTGCAGACATACTCAAAGCAGATACTCCACCCACCGGGTTACGCAAAAGTAAAGGTATTGTACAAGGGTCAGACAAAGAGACTGCCATTATATATCCTGAAAAATGGGGGACCCCCTCTCTTTGGGAGAGACTGGATTGCTCACTTTGGTATGCCAGACATCGCCATAAGTCCCTGTAACACCGTCACCATGCCATTAGGAGATGATGAGGGATGGGTGGTGTCCCTGAAGCAGCGGTTCCCAAAGGTTTTTGATGACCAGTTGGGAAAAATAAAACATGACTGTGTGAGACTCAAGCTGAAACCCAACGCTCAGCCTAAGTTCTTCAAAGCTCGGACAGTACCTTTCGCACTCCGAGCAGGTGTGGAAGCAGAACTAAGTCGGCTGGAGGAACAAGGTGTCATCTCAAAGGTAGAGCACAGCGAGTGGGCATCACCAGTTGTACCGGTAAAGAAAGCGAATGGGGACTTGCGCATTTGTGGCGATTTCCGCATGGCACTGAACTCTCAACTGGAAATAGACCAGTATCCCCTACCCAGAGTAGATGACATTTTTGCCTCTCTTGCAGGGGGTGACAAGTTCACCAAGCTTGATCTCAAACAAGCATATTTACAGTTTGAGGTCCATCCTTTTTCCCGCAAATTTCTGACCATCAACACCCACAAGGGACTATATGAATACAATCGGATGGTGTTTGGGGTAGCCTCTGCCCCAGCCATTTGGCAACGAAAAATGGATGAGATTTTGGCGGACATTCCTTTTACGCAGTGCCTGCTAGATGACATGCTCATCACGGGACGGACTGACCAGGAACACAAGCAGAATGTGGAGCTTGTGTTGGCGAGACTCCAAGAACAGGGTCTGAAAGTGAACTTAGCAAAATGCCAATTCATGGTGCCTAAATTGGAGTTTTGTGGCCACCTTGTGGATGCAGAAGGTATTCACACCACGGAAGCCAAAGTTGATGCTTTAGTCAACGCTCCAGCCCCAACCAACGTCCAGCAGCTGCGATCATACCTGGGCTTGCTGAACTATTACCACAAATTCCTGCCAGATCTGGCACACACCTTGTTTCCATTGAACAAGCTTTTGGAGAAACACTCCAGATGGGACTAGTCGGCTGCATGCCAGCGTGCTTTTGAAGTTTCTAAGCGGAAGCTGTTGGCGTCACGCATGCTCGTGCACTATGACCTCCAGAAGCCTCTCACCTTGGCTTGTGATGCCTCACCCTATGGTCTGGGGGCGGTACTGTCCCACATCTTACCAGATGGGTCAGAAAAACCAGTGGCATTTGCCTCCAGGTCTTTGACAAAAGCAGAACGCAATTACTCACACATTGACAAAGAGGCTCTTGCGCTGATATGGGCAATTAAGAAGTTTCATCTTTACCTGTATGGTAGGGAATTTACCATACTGACGGACCATAAACCACTCCTTCAGATCTTTAGCCCTGACAAAGGCATCTCCCAGACTACTGCGGCCCGCCTCCAACGCTATGCCCTATTCTTGGGGGCATACAGCTACAAAATTCAGTATTGTGGTCATGATGCCAATGCTAATGCGGACGCAATGTCCCGACTGACAGGGAGGTCCATGGACTCTTCTCCACCGGTCAAGAGTTGTCATTACACCAGCCTGTCCTTCTTGTCTTCTGGAGAGATAGCAGCCCATACAACCAAGGATACCTTTCTGAAAACAATACTCTCCTGGGTACGGTCCGGTTGGCCTGCAACTGTCACACAGGAGTATGAACCTTATTTCCGTAGGCGTATGGAATTAACTGTGGCTGGCAACTGTGTTTTATGGGGAGACAGAGTGATCATTCCACAGACCCTCCGGAGACACATTCTGGACTTGCTACATACTGGTCATCCCGGGGGCACTCGTATGAAACAAAAGGCCAGAGGCTATGTGTGGTGGCCAAACCTAGACTCAGATATCGCAACATATGTGAATGCTTGGATGTGCTGGATGTGCACAAACGGCAAGAGACCCTCCTCGAGGGTGCATCCAGCCCTGGACTTGGCCCACGGTTCCTTGGTTTCGCCTACACTTGGACTTTGCAGGCCCGATCAGAGGACACACCTTCTTGATCATAGTGGACGCCCATTCAAAGTGGCCTGAGGTCATTCCTGTTACTCAGCCAATGACTAAGGCAACGGTTTCCATACTGTTACATCTCGCTGCTACATTTGGATACCCCAGAGAAATCGTCACGGACAACGGTGCACAATTCACCAGTCAGGAGTTTCAGCTTTTCCTGACTGCCCACAACATCAAGCACAAGTTGACCGCACCTTACCACCCAGCTACAAATGGTCAAGCAGAGAGGTTTGTGCAGACTTTCAAACGCTATTTAAAAGCTACAGTGACTGCAAGTAAACAACAGTCTCTGTCACCTCAGCAGCTGGACTCCTTCCTTTCTGCTTACAGAAACACACCACATGCAACCACTGGTAAAACTCCAGCAGAACTCCTTCTGGGTTGGCAGCCATGGACTGTTTTGGATATGCTCCGCCCTCAAACAGTCCAGGAACATGTATTGCAGTCCCAAGACAAGATGGTCAAACACCATGAGCTTCCCGGATTCACAGCCCAACAAAAGGTATGGGCCCGATCTTATGGGTCTTCCAACACCCGTTGGCATCCTGCTGTCATTGCAGAGACTTTGGGACCCAAGATGTACAAGGTCCGCCTGGAAGATGGTTCCATTTGCAGATGTCATGCGGACCAACTGCGTCCTCGTTCTCAACTGCCCGAATCCCTCATGCCGGCTGAACCACCAGTGTCTCAAGGTTCTGCTCCCAGCGGATCAGGATGCACAGAGACTGATGATTGTGGGGACTCTGAACTTTTGAACTCAGCTCCAACAGAGCCCTCCAGCTCTGGTCCGGAGGTCTGTTTACCCTCTGAGTTGGGGGATCCCTTCTTGGCCCCGCCGGTACCCATTCCGGCCAGCCCTGTTTCCTCCGGTCCCGAATCGCTGGATACCCGGCCTCAACGTCACTGTCGCCCTCCTGACCGGTTGCAGTTGCAAGAGCGGTTACGAGACTTTCGACTGGGCCGACGGAAGTGATTCAATGACATATTAACCGCAACTGTCCCTGGAAGCTTGAAGTCCTGTAATTTTCCTGTGTTTGGAGGACTGTTACTGGACAGTTATCAGTTAATGTTTTGTTTCTGTTATGGTTTTATTGTGTTTTTTTTGTTTTGTTTTTGTTTTTTGAGGGATGATGGAAGGTGTTATACCTGAAGGGTTCCACATGTACTGGCACTTTAAGGCTGGCTCCACCCAGCAGTGATGACAAGGGTCAAGGGGTACGGTGGCCATCTTAGAGTGTGCTCATGTAGGAAGCAGATAAGATGTAATGTCCTGAGATGCATGTTGCAGTGTACAGCCTGTACTGAATAAACATCCATTGCTCCAGACCAGAGTCTTGTGTCTCTCACAACACACAGGACATCACAGTACATGCTGCAGGAAGATGCGCAGCGTTTTGAAGACTCCGATGACGGAACACAGATAGAGGAAGGCATTGATGTGAGCCCAGGGAGAGGGGGTGGCCGAGAGGGACAACAATCTGGGAGTGATGTTCCCCCAGCTGGAGCATACTGCCAGGTTGTTGACAGTGATGAGGAGGGAGGGGATGATGAGGTCACTGACTCTACCTGACTCTACCTGGGTGCCTGATAGGAGAGAGGAGGAGGAGGAGGAAGAGGAGGAGGAGGACGAGGCACATCTCCAAAGAGGCAGGATGCCCTCCAGGGATCAGCTTAAGGGCACACCAACTGCATTACAGCGCACATCTACGGCGCTTGTGCATGGCGCTGCTGTGTCTGACCGGTACAGCAAAATTTCTTTGGTGTGGGCCTTTTTTGAAACATGTCCACAAGATCGTACCTTTGCTATTTGCAACATATGTCGCAAGCGTATCTCGTGTGGCCAAAACATCAACCGCCCGGGTACCACATGCTTGTCCAGACATATTTCGACCTGCCATGCAGCTCGTTGGCAAGCACACCAGAAAGACCCATACCAAAAACAAAAGTGTACCCCCCCTTGCCCTTCTGGGACCTCCAACCCCACTAGACCCCCAGTCCTCTCTGAAGCCTGCAGTGAAGGTGTAGAAACAGGTGTGTCACAAGCTAGTAGTAGCGGGCAATCTACTGATAGTACTAGGCAAATTTCCCTGCCCCAGCTGCTGCAACTCCGAAAGAAGTACAATCCCAGCCATCCACATGCCCAGCAGTTGAATGCTAGCTTAGCGAAATTGCTAGCACTTCAACTGCTACCTTTTCAGTTGGTGGATTCTGCCCCCTTCCGTGAGTTTGTGCAATGTGCAGTACCTCAGTGGCAAGTACCAAAACGCCACTTTTTCTCACGGAAGGCAATTCCGGCTCTCTACCGGCATGTGGAAGGCAATGTACATGCCTCGCTGGACAGGGCGGTCAGTGGTAAGGTGCATCTTACCGCTAACTCATGGTCCAGCAGGCATGGACAGGGACGTTACCTGTCTTTTACGGCCCATTGGGTGACTCTGCTGGCAAGGACGCAGGGCAAGGTACAGTAGTTTTGGAGGTTGTTCCGCCACCACGCCTCCAAAACACTACTACTGCTTGTGACACACCTCTCTCCTCCACCCCCTCCTCTTCGTCTTCCTCTGTGGCTTCTTCCTGTGCTGATGTTTCCTCAGAACCAGCCGTGCTCCGTAGGCGTATGAGAGGCTACGCAGGAATGCAGGCCAAGAGATGCCATGCGTTGCTAGAGCTGGTGTGCTTGGGAGACAGGAGCCACACTGGGGAAGAGGTTCTTTCAGCTCTGCAGGGGCAGGCTCAGAGGTGGTTGACGCCACGCCAGCTGAAGCCTGGAATGTTGGTCAGCGATAATGGCACCAACCTCCTCTCTGCCCTGCGTCAGGGAAAACTCACCCACGTGCCCTGTTTTGCGCATTTCCTGAATTTGGTGGTGCAGCGGTTCTTGGGCATGTACCCGGGCTTACAGGATGTCCTGAAGCAGGCCAGGAAAGTCTGTGTGCATTTCCGGAGGTCATATAATGCCACTGCTCGGCTGACTGACCTCCAAAGGGAATACAACCTGCCCAAGAACCGCCTAATTTGTGACATGCCCACCAGATGGAACTCTACGTTGGCCATGCTGCAGCGGCTGCACACGCAGCAGCGGGCCATCAATGAGTACCTGTGCCAATATGGCAGCAGAACTGGGTCAGGGCTGCTAGGTTTTTTTTCCCACGCCAGTGGGCCTTGATCAGGGATGCGTGCACTGTCCTGTCACCATTTGAGGAGGCCACGAGGATGGTGAGCAGTGACAGTGCATGCATCAGTGAGACTGTCCCTCTTATTGACATGTTGGAGCACATGCTACGTGGAATAATGGACAGGGCCCGTGAGGCAGAACAGAGGGAGGAAGAGGAGGACTTCCTTACCTCTCAAGGCCCCCCTGCTTGCCCACCTAGCACACAGGAAGAGGAGGAGGAGGAGGATGATTGTATCAGCAGCATGGAGGTGGAGCCTAGCACTCAGCAGCAGCAGTCTTCAAGGGATCATTTACAGTCCCAAGGAACACGTGGACTTTTACGTGGCTGGGATGAGGTGCCTGTGGATCCTGTCGTCCTCAGTGACCCAGAGGACTGTTCCCCGAATGCCTCTGCAAACCTACGCTGCATGGCCTCCCTGATCCTGCAAAGCCTGCGTAAGGATCCTCGTGTACGTGCTATCAAGGAGACGGATCATTACTGGCTGGCAACTCTCCTTGATCCACGTTACAAGAGTAAGGTTGCGGACCTTATGTTGCCATCGCAGAGGGAGCAGAAAATTAAACTTCTGCGGGAGGCCTTGCAGAAGGGTCTGTGCAAAGAACCGGGGGGACACCAAAACCTGGCTCTGGGCGACGTCTTGCTGAGGCTTCGGTGAGTCACAGAAGGAGCGGTGGAGAAGGTGGCCGTCTGACCGATGCCTTCAGACAGTTTTTTAGTCCGCAGCCCCAAGGTCTGACCGGTTCCAGCAACCATCGCCAGCGTCTGGTTTACATGGTCCGGGAATACCTAGGGACAAGATCCGACTTGGACTCCTTCCCCACCGAAAATCCTCTGGCTTACTGGGTCTTGAGGATGGATCACTGGCCAGAGCTTGCACAGTACGCAATTGAGCTACTGGCTTGCCCTGCATCCAGTGTTCTTTCAGAACGCACATTCAGTGCTGCTGGAGGCTTTGTTACCGATCACAGGGTGCGCCTCTCCACCGACTCTGTTGATCGACTGACCTTCATCAAAATGAATCAGGCTTGGATCAACACCAGCTACCAAGCACCTGATGCTGATGTTACTGAATAATATTTTTTTGTTGAAATGTCGGATCCCTTTTAGACTGCGTATGCTGATGCTAAGTGACTGTCCTCTTATGCTGCTGATGAAATATCCTTCTCCTCCTCACTTTTCTTGCTGATAGCTAGTAAGAAATGTTGTGTTTCTGGGCTCCGCCACCAGTGCCTAAGGCACAATTTTTCTGCCCCTGTTTAACAAGGGCACCTAATAACAACAATTTTTGATGCAATACTTTGCACGTGGCTCCTTGTTGCGCTCCAAATGGAGTTATTGGGAGGGGTTGCAGTGTTGTGTTGTGCCCAAGGCACAATTGTTCTGCCCCTGTTTAACAGGGGCGCCTAACAACAATTTTTGATGCAATAATTTGCACGTGGCTCCTTGTTGCGCTCCAATTGGAGTTATTGGGAGTGGTTGCAGTGTTGTGTTGTGCCCAAGGCACAATTTTTCTGCCCCTGTTTAACAGGGGCGCATAACAACAATTTTTGATGCAATAATTTGCACGTGGCTCCTTGTTGCGCTCCAATTGGAGTTATTGGGAGGGGTTGCAGTGTTGTGCCCAAGGCACAATTTTTCTGCCCCTGTTTAACAGGGGCACCTAATAACAACAATTTTTGATGCAATACTTTGCACGGGGCTCCTTGTTGCGCTCCAATTGGAGTTATTGGGAGGGGTTGCAGTGTTGTGCCCAAGGCACAATTTTTCTGCCCCTGTTTAACAGGGGCGCCTAATAACAATTTTTGATGCAATACTTTGCACATGGCTCCTTGTTGCGCTCCAATTGGAGTTATTGGGAGGGGTTGCAGTGTTGTGTTGTGCCCAAGGCACAATTTTTCTGCCCCTGTTTAACAGGGGCGCCTAATAACAATTTTTGATGCAATACTTTGCACGTGGCTCCTTGTTGCGCTCCAATTACAGTATGTTTGAGGGGTGTCCTTTTCTCTAAAATTTTTCTTTCACAAAACAATACTGGCCCCCCACCACCGCTAAAATATTCGACATATTGTTGCCACACAGCACGTGCGCAAGCAGTATTATTTACTTTTTTTTTTATAGTCCTCTCAAGTTGTGCAGGGACATTTCTAAACACGTGCCACTAATATAGACAGCCAGCAGGTGTTATATTTAAAGGATTTTTTTTTTCACTTTAAGCATCGTTGAAATATCTGCTCCGAAAAAAACGTCAGTTTTTAAAACTTTTTTTTCCATTGATATATGTTCCCTGGGGCAAGACCAGGGTTCTGAACAACGTTTTCCAACATTAAATTGAATTTTGGTCTTTAAAATGATCGTTTTTTAATTCGAACTTTCGGGTCCCATAGACTTTAATGGGGTTCGAAAAGTTTGTGCGAACCCGCGATCTGTTCGAACGTTCTGGTGCAAACTGAACCCGGGGGTGTTCGGCTCATCCCTAGTAAGGAGTATACAGCTTTATGAGGCCCACAAAACGACTATCTATGATATAAAATCAAAGGAAAAAAATAAAAAATAAAAAGGATGGACAGCATATGTGTCCACTGACACCTATTGGTAGTGTGACACCAATACATCTTGTTTATCAGGGAAAATTTGGTATTCACTCTTATTTTATGCTAGTTATACAGTCATAGCTAGACCCATTCTGGAAAACTCATTGGGTTTAATTTACTAAAACTGGAGAGTGAAAATCTGGTGCAGCTCTGCATAGAAACCAATCAGCTCCATTTATTGTCAAAGCTTAATTGAACAGGCTGAAATTAGAAGCTGATTAGCTACCATGCACAGATGCACCAGATTTTGCACTCTCCAGTTTTATTAAATCAACTCCATTGTCTTTTTTCAATTTAAAAGACTGTAAAAAACAGCCTCTATACCAGTGATTCTCCACCAGGGTTCCAGACGGCAATCTACCTGTCAATCGCAAGCCACTAACAGGTAGATCGCATCCCCACTGCTTACATTCACGTCTGCATGCAGAGTGGTCTGGTAGACAAAGCGTGTCCCTGGTCTTCCCGGATTTAGTTCTGGCTCACTGTATCCAGTGGAGCTGCTGTTTGGTTTGCTAGGTAAATTTAGTGTTGCTCACTGTAGCCAGTGGAGCTGTGTTGATTATTATGTCCTGGCCAGTGTTTCAGCTGCTGCAGGTTTAAAGTTCCCTCTGCTATCTGGAGAACTGTAGATCATTCTGGAACATAAGTGTGAAGCAATGTAAAATCAAGTATATATTATTTATGCAGCCCTAGCCAATCCCTGGGAGGGTGGCCCAGAAAGCTGTTGGGAGGTTCTATAAATACCCTGCAACACAGAGCTTCCAGGTATTTCCTGTAGGAGAGGGATGCTTAAAGTGGTTGTAAACCCACTTTGAGAACTTGCACCTACAGGTAAGACTAGATTAAGCTTACCTGTAGGAGCAAGAAATATCTCCTTAACCTACACGGTTAAGGAGATATTTGCAGAACACCCTGCACCGATGTCTATGGCGCATGTGTGCCGTAGACAATGGTGCAGGCGCACTGAGTGTCCCGGCTTTATGAATGGGATCATGCCGGGATTATGCCGGTCCCGAGCGCATGCGCGGGACGTCTTTGCCGCTTTGGCCAGTCACAGCGCCGGAGTGGCCATACTTGGAAGCAGCTCAGAGGGGACATGGCTGCGGAGGGGAATGAGGAGCACTTTGGGGGCTTCGATTTCAGGTAAGTGCCACATATGTGAGCTAGTATGCTATGCATACTAGCTCTTTATGCCTTTCTCTTGCAGGGTTTTATGTTTTCCAATTTTTTCGGGGGGGGGGGGGGTTACTTCCTCTTTAAGGGGGGCTTCTTGCCTCCTTAGGCTACCCTGCCATATGCTTGCAAGTTGCTGCAGGTCACCCACCTGAGGGCCTGCTTTGCTGGGAACAGCTGAAAGCTGACCGAAGGGCTGTTGTCTGAAGATCTAGGCTAGAAAAAGTGTTGCATGGATGTTGGAAGCAGGAAACCAATGAAGCACTACCCCTGAAAGAGCTGCTGGTTTAGATTTGGGCCTACCGTTACCTAACTGTTCCTTGCGTTCGTCTCAGGGGTTTTCCTTGAAGAGTAATCCAGAAGAAATGTCTGCACCAACACAAAGTCTCTTTCAAGGGTTTTATTGAACATACTTTCCAACAGAGGGATAGAGGGATGGGGAGGACTCAGGTATCTTACTTGCAGGTCACGGATATTCTCCTAGGTCCAGAGGGACAGCTGTCTCCACGATGGACTCCGATGGACCACCGGATAGGCCCACTCTCACTGTCTTGGCAGCCGGTGTGAAGCTCGATTAAAACTAAAAGTCTCTGCCACAGACTTGGTAGTAGAATTTGTTCGTTAGTCTCTGCCACAGACTAGGAGAACATAGGATTCGCTCAATAGTGCCACAGACTAGGTCAACCCCTCACTGGGTTCATTTCTGAAGTAAAAGAACACCATTCTCAGTGCCAGGATCTCAGCTTTTCCGGCAGCACTGTGAGGTAACTTTGTTTCGGGTACATCCTCCAATTAAGTCCTCAATTGCTTGGTCCCTTCCATCAGGCAAGGCGACACAGGATTATCCCTGGATCAGTAGGCCCCAGTAACTCCTGGGCCTACATCTCAGTTGCAAGGCCTCAGGCCAATGTGGCTCCAAGGCGGAGACTACCAACACATTCCTGATGCCAGGAGGGCCCTCAGATGAGGAGATCAAAAAGACAAACCCCACAAAATGGTGTCTGCCACTTAAGTACCCTGTCCTAGAATGCACAGCGGGTTCACCACGCCCCCTGGGCTGCTTCTGGTAAAAAGGCACCTAACGCATTCAGCCTGCTGCCTTTCCAATCCTGTCCAGTGGTGACAGCGAGACCCATCGTCAGGAGGAAAATCATGCAACCAGCCGAACTGAGACAGAGACACAATCCTTCTGAGCCAACTACTGCTCAGACAACTATAATTTTAACTCATTGGGAGCAGGGCGCTACACCAACTTTCCAAGGACATTTATGAGTACAGACTGCTGTGGGAGATCTTATCTCCAGAGGCGATTCAGTTCGCATGTGCCGCGCTATATAAGTTTTCATTCATTCATTCACTGACATCCCTTTGTTGCTAGAGATTCAGCTGCATACCCAACTTTCTGAATGGGAATGACGGGCAACTATTAGCAAAAGTATGTAGGCATAGCACATACACCCTGCCATGCCCCTCCCCCTAAAGTAGAATAGTACAGAAAAACTATTGGTTAACCTCTAGCCGACCGCGCACCGTCATTATACGGTGGCTCTCCTGGGCAAGACCCCGTAGCTATACGCCTGCATTTTTGTGGCCACTAGGGGGCGCACGTGCCCGGCGGGCACCATCGCCGCTGGGCACGCGCGCTCGTTCGTTAAAGAGCAGGGACCGGGAGCTTTGTGTGTAAACACAAAGCTCTCAGTCCTGTCAGCGGGGAAACGCTGATCTTCTCTTCATACAATGTATGAAGAGAAGATCAGAAATTTCCCCTAGTGAGTCCACCCCCCCCATACAGTTAGAACACACCCAGGAACACACTTAACCCCTTCCCTGCCCCATAGTGTTAACCCCTTCACTGCCAATGGCATTTTATTTTTTTTTTAATTGTTTATTTATAAGTTTTCAAGTCATACAAAAGAATATACACAAGAATCATTAACAGTATGAAACAATGGCAGGTATACATTATCCAAGCGAACTACCGAGCATATGCAATTTGTACAAGTAAATGAATGACGATGTGAATGAACAGTTACCTTGAGTGGGGTATAGAAAACCGATCCGTTAAATAAGAGTAGAGAAGATAACCACATAGTAGAACAGGGAAAGCAGAGACTAAAATTACCCAACCTGGCCTGATAGGGATCATATAGGCCACATAAACATAGACATACTATAAACAAACAATGTACCCTACCAAAAAAAAAAAAAAACACTGCACTTAGAGAGGTATGGATAACGAATACGTTCATAAGAATACGTAAGTACATGATGAAACCTAACTCGAACCAGTTCCCTCAGACCCATACTCTGATTCATCCCACGCTGACCACGTCTCATAAAATTTCTGCTCTGTACCCTCCACCGTAGTCGTCAACTGCTCCATTCTGCGTATGTCAGCTACAGTAGTTAGTAGTTGTGGGATGGTTGGGGGTGAGGTGGACAGCCACAACCTAGGGATGACCCTTTTAGCTGCCAATAAAACAAAAGACATCAGTTGGCGCAGGGCCTTAGAAATACCAGGAAAAGGGAGACCTAACAAACAGTGTATGGGCTTCAAAGGAATGGGAGAACCAATCAGATTTTCTAACAATTTCTGGGTTTGAAGCCAGAATTGGTTAACAGGGGCACATTCCCAAAAAATGTGGAAATGAGTGCCCACAGCACCGTTACATCTCCAGCATTGTTTCGAGACTGTTCTGTTGCGGGCATGTAAAATATCTGGGGTCCTATACCAATGCATCAGGACTTTGTATGCGGTTTCCTTATGGGACACACATCGAGATATCTTGGAAGTGTGCTTCCAGATGCTTTCCCAATCTAACAAGGAAATGTCATGCTGCAGGATCTGAGACCATTTTCTCATGTAGAGGTGAGTAGCCTCCATCATAGGAACTGCCTCATGTAATATTTTATAGATAGTGGAGATCATCTGGGGCTCATGAGGGCCTCTAGCGCACAAGGCTTCGAAGTCTGTTGGCTTCTCCAAAGTCAAAGAAGGGGATCTGGAGGAGAAAAAATGCCTAATCTGTAGGTAGGAATGTAAGAGCTTTTGGGGAATTTTGTGCTGTGTTTGTAACTCAGGAAAAGTCAGTAGACGTTGTGACCCAGGATTAACAAAATGCCGTAGTTGGAAGAGTCCAGCCTGGGACCATGGCAACATACGATCATAGGAGAGGCTATCTGGGATGTCTGGGTTAAATAGGATATTCAAGAGTGGTGGGCACGGGGAGGACAAGGAATAGCGCTCAGAGCAGCGTTTCCAGATAGATAACGTGAACAGCATGGGAGCTAAGCAAAGTTTCCGCAGCTGGGGCATATGAAGGGCAGTGGAGGGCCAGAGCATATAGCAAGGGTGGACTGGGGCTGTGACAGTCATTTCTATTTCCGCCCACCTATTCGGGGCATTCCGGGAGGTCCATGAAGCAAGAGCTCTCAGATGGGATGCATGATAATATTTGATAAAATCTGGGCCTCCCAAACCCCCCCTATTTTTCCGGGCCAAGACCACTGTCCCTGCCATCCTGTGAGAAGTGTTGTTCCAGACAAAGCGGAGACTCCTCCTTTGAAGGGATTTCAGCTGCGTCAGTGGGACCGCAACTGGGAGCGTTTCAAACAAGTATAACAATTTAGGAAGGATGGACATTTTAAGTACATTAATTCTCCCCAGCAGGGATAGGGGGAGAGTGGTCCAATGAGTCAGCAAACGATTGATTTCCGCGAACAGGGGGGGGAAATTGGCCCGATATAGTGTGTCATAAGAGGCAGTGAGCTGAACCCCTAAATATTTAAGTGACTGAGAGCACCAATGATAATTATATTTGCTTTGGAGAGAAGACAGTAACGAGGCAGAGACATTTACGGGTAGTGCTTCCGTTTTAGCAGCATTAATTTTAAAACCTGAGAGGCAACTAAAGGCTGATAGCACGTTATGCAGATGTGGCAAGGAGCAGTGGGGGTGGGTGAGAGTGAGAAGAATGTCATCTGCGAACATAGATAGTTTATATTCCTTGCGTCGAAGGTGTACCCCTCTAATATCTGGACAAGCCTGTATAACCGCAGCCAGGGGTTCCAGACTAAGAATAAAAAGGAGTGGCGACAGAGGGCAGCCCTGTCTTGTACCGTTACTAAGGGAGAAAGGACTCGATAAGTGTGAGGAAAGTTGTACTTGTAATGTGGGCTTCGAGTATAGGGCTCGAAGAGCTTGGACAAAGGGACCTGAGAAGCCATAACGAGTTAGTATTGCGAACATATACGGCCAGCAAGTCGATCGAATGCTTTTTGGGCATCTAAACCAAGAATCAAAGCTGGACTCTTGGTTTTTGTAAGCAGGTCTATAAGATCGATAGTCCGACGCGTGTTGTCTCCAGCATCTCTCATGGGGACGAATCCTACCTGATCTCTATGGATTAGAGCCAGTAGCAGTAAAGATAGTCTATTCGCTAAAATCTTGGTAAAGATTTTGTAATCCGAATTTAATAGGGCGATGGGTCGGTAGTTATCGGGAAGGGATGGATCTTTACCCGGTTTAGGGATAACGGTTACAAAAGCGTGCAAAAACGAAGAATGCGGTAGCTTTCCCTGGAGTAGGGAGGCGAACAGAGCTAGCAAGTGTGGAGTTAGGGTCGGCAAAAATGTCTTGTAGTAGGAGTAGGGGAGACCATCTGGCCCTGGGGCCTTATGCGAGGGGAGGTGCTTAATTACGTCTGTTAGTTCTTCAACGGAAATAGGTTGATTCAAAGAGGAACGTTGGTCTAGGGACAATCTGGGAAGGTGTACAGATGACAAGAAGTCATCTAGTCCGTCTTGTGAGAATTGTGCCTGTGGATCTGTACTTAAGCAATTATAAAGTTTACTATAATACTCTCCAAAAACTCCGGACATGGTCTGAGGACAATGTGTAGGTGAACCATCTGATTGGACTATATGATCAGGGATGTTTAGAAAAGGGCGGGGCTTGAGCCTGTTGACCAGCATCCTATGAGGCTTGTCTGCATACTCATAAAATTTTTGCTTGGACCATAGCATTGACTTCGAAACTTTGTTTGTATCTAGAGACCTAATGCGGTTACGAATAGCAATCACCGTTCGCAAGCGACCCACCGTAGGAGAGCGGAGTAACTGTGCCTCCGCCGTCCGTAGCTGGGCCACCAGCTCCAACCTCAATCTAACAGAGTCGCGTTTCAAGCGAGAGCTGGCTGAGATGCACTCGCCTCTAAAAAAGGCCTTGTGGGCTTCCCATACAGTGGATGTATCGGGGACCGAACCTTCATTTAAACGGAAAAACTCCTCCAAATTCTTGAGAAGTCTGTCCATTGTTTCCGCATGTCGTAGGAGGGACTCATTAAGTCTCCAATGACAAGTCTTGGGTGATGCAGTTTGGATCTCTAAACACAAGGTAATGGGGGCGTGATCAGACCATGTAATAGAGTCTATTTCCGAGGACACAATGTTAGGCAGTAAGGGGGCAGATACCAGAAAGTGGTCTAGACGAGAATAAAGTTTATGTGGCGGGGAGAAAAAAGTATATTGACGATGAGTGGGGTGCTTCACTCTCCACGCATCAAAAAGATTGTGGGAGCGTATTAGTTTGCGAAAAGAGGTGGACAATTTATGAACTTGTAGAGATGTAGTCTGATGGAACAAAACACGTCTGTCTCTACTGGGAGACATGCACATATTAAAGTCCCCACCTACGATCGTGAACGGCTGAGAGAGGGACTTCAGCCGATCAAGAACCCCAGTAAGAAAACCAATCTGTCCCGTGTTGGGTGCATAGATATTAGCCAAGGTGAAGGAGGCATTTAAGTGGATACAGCTCAGGAGGACATACCGACCCCGGGGGTCCAGAGTTGAGGTCAAAATCCGGATGGGGCATGAACGTTTGATTAGTATAGCCACTCCAGCCTTACCAGATGGATCTGAGGCCATGTAGACTATGGGAAACATTTTAGATGCAAATTTAAAAGAACCCCCTGGGCGGAAATGCGTCTCCTGAACCATCACCACATCAGCTCCAGAGGATTTGAATTCCTTCAAAGCCAGCCAGCGTTTACGTAAGGAGTTCAAGCCCTTAACATTACAAGAAAATATCTTTAAAGCCATATTATAATCTTGGAGAGATAGGCAAATGACAATTTAACATAACTCACGGGTAGGAAGTAAACCAACCCAAGGAAACCTGAAATAGACATGTACATATCAGCAATTCTGAGCATTGAGACAATGTGTGATGAATTCACTACCTGCAGCAATATATAAGAACAACAGGTCAAAAAAGACCTGATAAAAAAAGGAAATATACAAATAAAACAAGATGCAGAGATAACAGGAAACAAAAATAAAAATAAAAAATAAAAAATAAAAAACATGTTCTGAAAGCCTGAAGGGAAAATGACCTTCAGGGGACCAAGGCGACAAGCCTTGGACATGTAGAGGAACATGACGGACAACAAGAATGGCGGATTATGACCCGCTCCTGTAGGAAGTGTTTATTCTTGGACAGATAACAGTTAACTTCTCGAAATAGGGGACCATCAGTCTTCCGTTATGTGTGGGAAGGTTGACAGGAAAAAAAAAAAAATAGCAACAAAATTTAAACCAAACTCAACTTCAGCGGGCCCATCTGGAAACAATAGGTAAAAGTAACACTCAGTGGGCCAGATTCAGGTAGATGAGAGTATCTTTCCTCTGGAGTAACGCTTCTCATTTACGTTACTCTGAAGACCCTTTTCGGCGCAAGTACTGTTACTCACATAGCAGTTGCGCGTAAACTTGCGCCAGAGTAACGATAATGCGCTGGCGTAACCCGACGCAAGGGGAAGTGGGTGTGATCATATGTAAATGATGGGCGGAGCCCAGCGCAGAGGCTTACGTTCAGCGCATCAACCACGGAGCATGCGCAGTGAGTGAGGCTCCACTCGCCCCCTTTGTGCGCATGCTCACAACTTCCGTCGGCACCACTTCACGGGAAACGTCAGCGCAATGCCTTCCGTTGGGCGTTTAAATGCGCCCGTAGAAGCGCCATTCCGGCACTAAAGTATATCCTGCTCCCCCTCCCCGCAGTGATGTTACTTTTGTTCTGAGATGGCTGCTCCCCTTCCCCCTGCAAACACACAGGAGAAAGCTGAACTTTAATGGCCAGGAGCTGTCAGCCGTCATCTCGGCTATGGAGACCTATGATGTCTTCCTCCATGGCTGTAAAATTTGACAGACAAGCATGGACAGAGGTGTTGTCCTGCAAGTGGGGGTGCTCAGCTAGCTCTTATCGTCGGTAACGCTGCTGTAGCTGCTCTCCTGCTGACCTGTGACCGTCTGGAGTAAAGATAAAGCAGCCTTTTGTAGAAATAACTTTGCGCCGGACGGACGAGATACGCGCGGCGCATGTAGCCAGCGTATGGTGCTAATCCGTTCGTGAATTGGGAAAAATCCCTCATTTGCATATTTGCAGGGGAAATCAATAGGCGCGACTGATGCGCCCAGCGAAATTAAGCGCTGACGATACTCTGGCGTCGGAACGTTCTGCCGGTCGCAAATGACCCGTTATTGGGCGCATCTAGTTTGGTGGGTACGGGCACATAGAAACGACGGCGCATCATCACAGTTACGCGGCGCATATCGAAATACTCCAGCGCAAGTGTTCCTGAATCTGGCCCAGTATGGGCATCAGGGAGGCGCACTCCCTGCGGAAACCCGAAGAAAAAATGGTCGGACCATCAGGCATCCGGGAATCAAAAATAAGACCATGAGGTGTAAATCAGGGATGTCTCAGGGCTTCAGGTTGAGGATCTAGGCAGGTTGGAGCGTTGTGGAGTGGAGAAAGCCTTTTGTTGTCTCCGACGTACTGGGGTCCAAATTGTAGAGGGGGCCTGAAGGGGCCTAGTAGCCAGGGCAGGCGGAGGGAGCTGGAGGTCTTCTTCTGGGACAGGTGGTAAGCCCAAGTTGCGAGTGAAGGCCTCGCATTCATGAAGGTCTCTGATGGTGTATTGTGTACCATCCTTGGAAGCTGAGAGGCGAAACGGAAAGCCCCATCTGTAGGTAATTTGATGATGTTGGAGGTGCGCCGTAATTGGACGTAGGTTGCGTCTTTTGGCCAGGGTAATGGGGGAGAGATCACTGAAGATCTGGATTTTGGAACCCTTGAAGTCAATACGATTTTTGTTGCGTGTAGCTGTAGTTAAGGCCTCCTTACTTTCGTAATAGTGGAAACGGACTACAATGTCCCTCGGGTTGGAACCAGGGGGAGGTTTGGGAGCCAGGGATCTATGGGCCCTATCCAGGCGCCAATCTATATCGGGTATGTGGGGAGCTAGCGTGACAAAGAGGTCAAGTAGATAGGCCCGTATCTCTTTGTCATTAACTGTTTCAGGGACTCCACGGATCCTCACGTTTGAGCGACGTTCTCTATTCTCCAAATCTTCTTGCTAAAGCTGTATTTGGGAAACTGTGTGTTTAAGATAGGCGTTTTCCTCCTCCAGGGCATGCATATATTGTATAGTCTCATCAAATTTAGTCTCCAGAGTAGCCGTGCGTTCTCCATGTTGGTCAATCTCCCCTCTGAGCTCTTGAGCGAGTTTCCCAACTTCTTTGGTAATGTTGCGTGTCAAATCCTGTAGAAGCGTCTGCAATTTCAGGTCCAGGACTGATACCGTGACAGCCTTAACAGGGCCTGCCAGTTGGGATGTATTACTTGTGTGAAAGGTGCCTGGTGCAGAGGCAAGGGGGCCCGCGACATCAGTCGGGTCTGTGGGCATATTCGGGGTTGGGGATTGCGACTTATGTAGAAATCGCTCCATGGGTTGTGTAGGTCTCAACGGGATTGGCGGGATAAAACCTTGATAGATGTTTTTCTGAAATCCTACTTTGCCCATGTAGTGTGCAGAGATGTCCAAAAGCAGCTAGTATTGATCCTGTGCCTATGAAAGCTTTCGAAGCGGAGCAGGATCACTTGGGAAGGAGCGGGAATCAATGTGGGTTTAAGACATGTCCATCATTGCTGCTGGCCGAGCATGAGACCCTCTATTTTAATTTGAAGATTTGATGGGGGTATGGCCCTTTAAGGCCTTGCCAAAAAAAAAACAGCAGGGGGAAGCTGCAGAGTAAAAAAAAAAAAAAGGACAGCTGGTGGAGGGATTCCTTCCTAGGACCAGGTGATACAGCCAGGCTATGTGGGTGGACGTGGGTGCCTAGGACTTCTCCCCCCTCTAAAGATATTTACACGTGGATGTCTCAGGTATTAGGGGAGACAAGAGAGGGTGTAGTCACGTGAATGGGTGCAGCAAGATGGCCGGCCGTCTTCCAGGACTAGGCCGGAGCCGCGGTGTTTCCTAATTTTGGCTGCTGACCGGAAGAGCCCCGCTCCGTCTAGGCCGCTCGCTACCCCACCTAGGCCCAGGAAAGGCTCCGACGGACCTCAGGAGAGCGCGGTCACCCAGGGGGAGGTGTAATGGGATGGCACAGTACCTTAATGGGGGCCTTAAGACTACGGCAGGTTCCGGCGCCGCGGAGCTGGGCGGCAGAAGTCTTCCACGGCCTCCCGCGAGTGACGGACAGCCTCGTCCGTCGTGTAGACAGGGTATCTCCTCCGAGGATAAGGACCTGGGCCGGGCTGAGTATCACAGTGCGGAGGACGCAGGAGGCTTCACAGGCCCCAAAATGGCGGCGGATCGCGGCTCCGTGGACCAGCTGCAGGTCGTGCTAGAAACGACAGGGGTCCACGATAGGAGCACTAGAGGGTGCAGGTAATGCCCAGAAGTAGGTAGGGCAAGTTTTGGAGGCTTTAGAGCTCCGTTCCACAGTGGATGGCGGTGGATTGTTCCAGGACCAGCGGAGCTCTTCACAAACACGTCCACCCAGGTGCACGTCCGGCCACGCCCCACCACCAATGGCATTTTTATAGTAATCCAATGCATTTTTATAGCATTGATCGCTATAAAAACGCCAATGGTCCCAAAAAATTTTCAAAATTGTCCGATGTGTCCGCCATAATGTCTCGGTACTGAAAAAAACGCTGATCGCCGCCATTACTAGTAAAAAAAAAAATATTAATAAAAATGCCATAAAACTACCCCCTTTTTTGTAAACGCTATAAATTTTGTGCAAACCAATCAATAAACGCTAATTGCGATTTTTTTTTACGAAAAATATGTAGAATACGTATCGGCCTAAACTGAGGGAAAAAAATGTTTTTTTTTATATATTTTTTGGGGATATTTATTATAGCAAAATGTAAAAAATATTGCATTTTTTTTCAAAATAGTCGCTCTATTTTTGCTTATAGCGCAAAAAATAAAAACCGCAGAGATGATCAAATACCACCAAAAGAAAGCTCTATTTGTGGGAAAAAAAGGACGCCAATTTTGTTTGGGAGCCACATCGCATGCAATTGTCAGTTAAAGCGACGCAGTGCCGAATCACAAAAAGTGCTCTGGTCATTGGGCAGCAATATGGTCCGGGGGTTAAGTGGTTAAAGCCACAGGTGCTTTTTTAACCACTACTATTTCTTTATATTCTATTTTGGAAATTAAAAAATGCAGCAATTTAGAAAAAGGTAGAAAAAGGGATGAAAAGTTTAACACTGTAAAACACTTTTTTGATAGATAAGTAATGCATTTTATATACAATTTAATAGATGAGACCATAATGAGGGACAAATGAGGAGGAAAAGGGTGTGGTGGTGCGATATTAAAGATTGCTGGTTTACGCCATATTTTAGAGAGTTAGGGCCAGATTCAGGTAGATGGGCGAATCTTTATTTTGGAGTAACATTTCTCATTTACGTTACTCCGCCGAAACTTTAGGAGCAAGTACTGTTATTCACATAGCACTTGCTCCTAAAGTTGCGGCGGCGTAGCGAAAATGAGCCGGCGGAATTCAAATTGGGTGGGTAGGGGGCGTGTATTATTTAAACTAGGCGCGATCCCGCGGCGAACGTTCTGCGCATGCGTCGACTGTCAGTGCGCATGCTCCAAATTCTGTCAGTGAACGTCAATGACGTCAATCCCCATTCACGGACTTTTTTACGCAAACGACGCGAACATTTTTAAATTTGACGCGATGACGACGGCCATACTTAACATAGGATACTCCACCTAGGGGGCATGTTTTTCTTTACGCCGCGTATCGCTTACGGAAAATTTGGAAAGTCACTGCTTCGGGCCCGAGTACGATTCTCGCTGATTAACATATTCTCGGCGTTAATCAGCAGGAACGCCCCGAGCACCATTATTTAAATTGCAGTTCCGATACGACGGCAAAATACAATTACGCCGCTCGTATAGGAACTCCAACCCGGCGTTTCTTGTTTTCTGCTTACAGAAAACAGAAACGCCAGCTCAAAGTGAGAGTTATGCTGGCGTATCACTGATACTCCAGCCTAACTCTACCTGAATCTGGCCCAAAGACGCACTAATTGCACAGCTGTGTGTTCAGCTATTTGGTTCTGATCTGACATGACTCAGAGCCCCACCCCACAGACAGTAAGTCTGTTCCTGGGAGTCAGATGAACTCCCATCTCTCTGAGAGGATTCAGAGACGCTGCATGGGTGCAGCTAGAGTATGCATGTCTGCAGGGCAGGACTTAGGGTGGTGGGGGCCCCTGGGCTTGAGTGTTGAAGGGGCCCCCTGGAGCGAGGGGGGATCATAGTTGTTGAGCGGGGGGGTGCGCATTAAAGTTGTTGAGCGGGGGGGGGGATTAAAATTGTTGGGCGGATGATAAAAAAATAAATTAAAAAAGTGGGGGTTGCTGGGGACCTCCAGACCCCTAAAAAAATTTACATTTATAAAAAATACATAAGAAAGGGAGGTTGCCATCCGGGGGCCCTGGGGACCTCTGGGGCTTTTAATAAAAAATAAAAAAATATAAACAAAAATAAAAAAATAAACATTTATAAAAAAAAAAGGGTAGGTTGCCACATGGGGCCCTGGGGACCTCTGAGCCCTTTAATTAAAAAAAATATATATATACATATATATATATATATATATATAAAAAAATGAAAATTATTTTATTAAAAAAAGGGGGGGGTTGCCATCCGGGGGCCCTGGAGACCTCTGGGCCCTTTAATAATAATATTATATATATATATATATATATATATATATATATATATATATATATATAAAAACATATTTTTTTATAAAAAATAAATGAAAAAAGTAGGGATTGCTGTCTGGGGACCTCCGGACCCCTAAAAAGAGAGGGGCCCCCTATTGGGCGGGGCCCATGGTCTTGAGCCCAGTCAAGCCCAATGGTAAGTCCGGCCCTGCATGTCTGCAGGAGGCAGATGTCATTGGTGATTGAGCAGCAAGACACTGGCCAGGATTAACCGAGGAGTGAGCTTATGTCCAGGAAACTCTGGGCCAGATTCACGTACATTGGCGCATATTTTGACCGGCGTAGCGCACCTCCGTTACGTTAGACCGGCGCAATGTAGGGGCGCAATCACCGTATCCTCGTAGTATTTGCGCAGAAATTTGCGCCGGTGTAACGTAAATTCCGAGGCGTAAGGCGGAGTAATTCAAATTGGGAAGGACGTGGGCGTGTTTCATTGAAATGAGCCGTGACCCCATGCAAATGAAGGGCCGGCCGGATCGCGCATGCGCACATGAAGCAGACCATTGTCAGCACCTCTGTGCGCATGCTCACAACTCGGGAACAGCGCAATGAGTGAAATTGGAAGTGGACCCGGGCAACTTAATGAGCTACGCAGAGTGCTTAAATAGACAGAGACAAACGCCCTTCCTTGGCAAAAGTACATCCCTTTGTATCCCTTCCTATACAGCAAGGTGCTTTTGTTTTGTTGTTTATTAGCGTTTGTTTGTTTGTGACGTGTCTTTGAGATATTTGGTGACTGACTGAAAAGAGTGATTTTTGTCTTTTCTGTGTTTTCTTTGTTGTGTTTTTTTTTTTATTATATTTTTGCTGGGCATTTTTTTTTTTTGCTGGGCATTTTTTATTTATTTTTGGTTCTGTTTGTGAATGATTTTGGAATGTGGGGGTGACATTCCTGCCGGAAAAGGGGTGTCACCCTCATTTGTGGTGGAGAAGTGATCCCCAGGTCCGTGTGAATGGTGTATGAATGTACAGTGACATAATTGGAGCCGTGGCGTGGTGTTGCTGCTCACAAGTCCTGCATGGTGGGCTTGTGCCAATCCAATTTGATGAGGATGTGATGTGTCTGTGCTAGGGACCACAGTGGTGTGCATGCATGCATTCTCATTGTGCCATGAATTAATGTGTGTGTTTAACGTGCAAAGATGCCTAATGTGAGCTGGCTCCTGGCTGCTCATTCCTCACAAGACGGGGTAGCCTTGGTTAGAGGGGGATTGTCTGGTTCAGGGGTCAGGTCATCACTTATGTCAATCTCCAGGCCCTTTCTCACTGCGAAGTTGTGCAGCATGCAACATGCACCGATGATCTGGCATACAAAGTTTGGGGAATACAACAGGGTACCATGGGGGGTTCCGGATAGGAGTCTTGAGATGGGGTCCCAGTGCATATGCAGAGTCACCCTGAAGGGATAAGACAGGAGTAGTGCATGTGCCCCTTGTGATTTCAGCATCATGGGGGGGACAGTCATGCCTGCCACCCATGTCACTCACCAACCAGCCAGCTGTCCCCATACATGTTCTGTTCGAAATCTGTGGGGATGGGGCTAGGATTGTATATGTAGCTGTCATGGGTGTCATGTGTTGGGCTGGTGATGTCCTCCTGCAGGGTTGTGGTTAATTCCAGGATGGCATGAGGGGTGAATCTGAAGATGCGAGACACCTCAGAATCACTCATGCCAAAGATGTCTATGCATGTGTGATATATCAAGTGAAGAGTGAGGGGCTTGTATCAGATTAGATTATTATATCCATCAAGGTTTTAAAGGGCTATTGAAAGATAGTGAGACCGTGTTTGTAATTTGTATGTATGTTATGTATTGATGTATATATGTATGTATATTTTTTGTTAAAATGTTTATAAAAGCAAAGAAAAAGTTTTTGGAAAAAAAAAATCCTCTCCCGTGCCCTCCTCCGTGCCCTCCTCCTTCTTTGCTCATCTAAAGTCAGTAGTATAGCTATGAGCATGGATGCCCCTGGCATGTTGGCATACAGTTTGTTGTCTAGCAAGTGTGACTGCTCAGCTCCTCACTAACAGTGTTGCTTTAGCTGACATGTAGACGGATTGTCTAATTTTATTCCACCTTTTATATGGACTAATTTTAGACAGGATGTGCAGCTGTTGCGCACAGCGCGTAGCCTGCGCTGCACCAACTTACTTTTGTGGATCCCCGTAACTCCCTAATTTGCATATTTGAATAGCAAATCAATGGTGTGTCTAGCGCAGTTTTGCGCGCACAGATACGCCGGTCTATCGAAATTACGTCGGTCCAAAAAAAGTAGATTTCATGCGTATATCGTTTTGGGGATGCGGCGCATCGATATGCATGCGCAGAATTAGACTTACACCGTGCATCTCCTAGAACGCCGGCGTAATGACTCTGTGAATCTGGCCCTCTGTTTGTTCTGAGAAACAGAATTTAGGTCCAGGCTACAGGCTTGAAGCAGCCGGATGGCAAGAATGAAAGCCAGGAGGCTAAAGTGTTGAGTATGCAAGATACAGTAATGGTGGAACCCCCTGTGAGGGCTACTGATGTATTTGTGAACTTTTTGTGCTTTTAAATAAAAGTGGGCTACCAGACACTTAAAAACCCAGTTCTGGATTGGCATACTCACTAAAAAATGCACCTACCGCTGGAGTCTGATCACCCCAATCTTACAAGGGAAAGAGGGACATTGGTCCAAATCAGGGACAGTCCCTCAAAATCAGTGACAGTTGGGAGCTCTGTGGCTTACGTATGTATTTGCAAATGTGTGCAGACTAAACCCCTGTTTTAACGCATACTGTTAGATAGGTTGATTCGGTTGTCAGCATGCTGGCCGGTGAGTAAAGCTTTCCTTGAATTTATTCCTGGTCTTGTTTATATCATATGTTGCCTTCCTATGCAACTCATTGCAAAAGCCATTTATAAGTAGGGTGGTGCACTGGCGTAGCGTGGGGGGTGCCGTGGCACCGGACGCAACATTTAGGGGGCGCCCACCAGTGTGTGTCACAGTGGCTGCCTCCTCCTGAATGTACTTTCCTGTCTCCCCGTGCATTGCCCCCATGTTCAGTCTCCGGCGTCCCGTTATGGGCGTATGGGTCATGTAGCGGCGAGGCTAGCCTGTCCACTTAAGCCCCGAGCCTGTTTTTCAGATTCGGTGTTACGAGACTAAAACATTTTTTTTGCTATAAAATTACTTAAAACCCCCAAACATTATATATTTGTTTCTAACACCCTAGAGAATAAAATGGCAGTCATTGCAATACTTTTTGTCGCACCGTATTTGCGCAGCGGTCTTACAAGCGCACTTTTTTTTGGAAAAAAATCACTTTTTTAAATTAAAAAATAAGAAAACAATTTTTGTACATATTGTGAAAGATAATGTTACGCCGAGTAAAATGATACCCAACATGTCACGCTTAAAAATTGCGCCTGCTCGCGACGTTTAAAAAATTCTACAGGTTGCATTTTTTGAGATACAGAGAAGGTCTAGGGCTAGAATTATTGCTCTCACTCTAACGATCGCGGCGATACCTCACTTGTGTGGTTTAAATACCGTTTTCATATGCGGGCGCTACTCGCGTACGCGTTCGCTTCTGCGCGCGAGCTCGTCGGGATGGGGCGATTTAAAAAAAAAATATTTTTGTTTTCGGATTTATTTTTATTTATTTTACCCATTTTTAACACTGAAATAATAAAAAAAAAATTATCACTTTTATTCCTATTACAAAAAAATTCTCTTTAAGACACTGGGCGGGACTGACGTTTTGACATCACTTCCGCCCAGCAGAGCTATGGGGACGGGTGAGGGACATTTTTCCCTCACTTGCATTCCCACTGAGCACGGGAGAGGACACGATCGCCTCCGCCACTATCGACGGCTCCGGTAAGCGGCGGAGGGCGCGGGAGGGCCCCTCCCGCCAACGATAACGGCGACCTCGCGGCGAATCCGCCGTGGAGACCGCCGTTATCGTTTGACCGACCGCCCACTGAAGAGATGGATACCTCGGTTGTGGCAGCAGCTGCTGCCGTTACCGAGATATCCATCTTTAAAGTGCCGACGTAGAACGACGGTGGGCAGTCGGTAAGTAGTTAAAATGTGTGGAAAAGATTTATGATAACATTGAGGAGTTGCTCCATGTATAAAGTGCGTCTCTTGTATGCAAAGTATATCGCTATTATGGGAGATAACTGTTTTCCACAGTGAAGTTCTTTTGGATGGGTGATTTAACCCTTTCACATTTAATGTCAGAAAATTAATAGTCATTTCAAGGAATTGTTAAATTACTCGTATTGTAAAAACAAAAGAAAACAATTACTCACTTTCAAGGAAAGAAATTATTGTGAAATTAAGTTATTATATGTTGGAAAACTCTGGAGAATTAAGGTTTGTGAAAGAAAAGAAAAAAAAAATATATATATATATATATATATATTTACCTATATCAAATCACCTCTGTATAAACAATATAGGTGAGGAACAAAAAAGAGCAAAACATAAAAAGAAAAAATATATATATATATATATTTACCTATATCAAATCACCTCTGTATAAACAATATAGGTGAGTAAGAAAAAAGAGCAAAACAAAAAAAAATAGAATAAAGATAAATGATGTATTAATAAGTTGCTAAAGCAAAACAAAACTATAAATGTTGCAAATATATAGCAACTTATGTGTACCAGAAAAAGAAAATATATAAAAACAAAAAAAAAAAAAAATATATATATATATATATATATCCCACAGCCGTGGGATAATAAGTAATAGTATTACTCAGTTAGTAAAAATAACAATTACCGGATAAAACAATCAGACCGGCAAAAAAGGTGGGTAATGTTCAAACAGTAAAAGTTGCAAGACAAGCATTTAGGGGATACTGTTGCAATGGAAAATAATAGAAATAAAATGATTTTCTATCATGTCATTTTGCAGAAGGGTTTTGATATCCTGTGCTTTTTCCTTTTCCAATGCGAGACCCTTCCATAGCTTTTCTTTCTTCAGTAGAAATTTCAGGGATGATGCCCCATGAGTGGAGTAATCGCAGTCCATCAATAGGCTTAGAGATGGCGGTAGTCGTCCCATTATAAGATATCAGCAGTGTGTCAGGATGTCTCCATTTGTATGGGATTTTGTGGTTGTTCAGGGCTTTTGTGGTAGATTTAAGTTGTCGCCTCATATTTAAAGTGTATTGCGATAGATCTGCGTATATATGAATCCCATTATAAGGTGCAGGGAGATCCGGTTGTGACCTAGCTTTAGCTAATAATTTTTCTTTAGTGGGAAAAAAATGGATTTTCATAAGAATGTCACGTGGGATGGATGCTTCTAGGTGTTTAGGCTTGGGGATGCGGTGTATGCGATCTATCATTCTTTCAATAGGGGATATGTCTGGTAGCAAGGTAGCTATCATATCTCCTGAAAATTTTTGTAGATTGACCTGAGTGATCGATTCAGGTACTCCTCTTAGTTTAATATTTTCTCTTCTAGAGCGATCTTCCTAATCTGCGATTTTAGCTTGCATCCGATCCGTATCTTCCATTTGTTCTTTGAGTGCGTCTACCAAGTTATTCACAGTATTACCTTGTTTTCCCATTTCATCTTCCACATGATAGACTCTTTCTCCCAAGCTTTTCATTTCAATAGTAAAGCTATTAAACATAGAAGAGATATTTACCATGAGTGAAGATTGAAGAGACAAATCCTTCATAGTTGTATCTAGTACTGGTTGGCCTGAGGTGGGATACTGTGCTATAAGAGACACCATTTTGAGGCCTACACGATCCTGACACAGTGATGTCATGTCACAGCCTGAAGTCTGGTCAGTATAATCAAATCGCATCCTAGCTTTAGCTGGGCTTTGAGAAGATGGACTTTGTAAAGGAGAGACCTCCGCATTTACTATGGGAGGTTCATAATCCCAGGGGATCAGATTCTTATCAGGGAGATCGGTGTATGAGGTAGTTGGATTTACCTCAGAGCTGCGGGTGCCATTTTGTAATTTGTCTTCCGCTGATGCTGACATTACAGATGTGTCTGTAGGCTTATTAGAGCGATTGTCTTTGTTCCGCTCGCGGGACTGCATGGAGTATACAGATTTGGCGTCTGAATGATCGTTAAATTTTGCCGCTGATTCCCCTAATACAAGTCAGAGCTGTCTGCTCAGGCGTCCATCTCGTCCGCGCGCAAGCCACGCCCCCACATCTGCGTTTTTATTGCGCTAAAAACAAAAGAAGAGTAAGAAGTTTAAAAAAAAAAACAATATTTTTATTTTTTGCTATAATAAATATCCAATTTTTTTTTAAAACACATTTTTTCCTCAGTTTAGGCCGATATATATTCTTCTACATATTTTTGGTAAAAAATTAAAAATCGCAATAAGTGTATATTGATTGGTTTGCGCAAAAGTTATAGCGTCTACAAAATAGGGGATAGTTTTATAGCATTTTTATTATTATTTTTTTTTACTAGTAATGGTGGTGATCTGCGATATTGCAGTGGACATTACAGACACTTTTGACACTATTTTGGGACCATTCACATTTATACAGCGAACTGTGCTATAAAAATGCATTGATTACTGTATAAATGTGACTGGCAGGGAAGGGGTTAACACAAGGGGTGATAAAGGGGTTAAATATGTGTCCTAGGAAGTGATTTTACTGTAGGGGGAGGGGACTCACAAGGGGAGGAGACCGATCTGTGTTCCTCTGTATGGGGAGTGTTGAAGAGGAGAATTATGGGATATTTAGTGATATCAGATCTCGGTTGGACTGCTCTTTGCTAGGAATATGACTTCAGATCCCACTGGCCTTTGTTACCAAAGAGGAGAAAATAACTTTTACAAAGCCTCCAGGGAAAACTAAGGGCACTTGGTGCCAGATCAGGGGCAGAGACAGATAGGAAAGCAGAGTATGAAGCCTGCAGCACTTGTTTCCCGCACAGCCAGTTCCTGCAGTGTTCTGGAATCACAGATCTGTCCCACAGACATAAGGACACTGATCGGGTTGTGGAATCATCCTGGGTGTGCAGAAGACCCAAACAAATTTGTCCAAGGTCAATGCATTAGCGCATGAGGAGCCCTGCCACCAACGGGACCTACCACTGAAGCAGAGGAGCTCATTAGAAGGTTGCAAACCCATTCTTTCCATTGTTTAACAAATAACATTTTAGTTTACCACAACTTGCTTCTACCATCCCTTCAAGAACCCATCCAGTCAATCAGACCACTTGCAAAAAATTGCATTGGCTTTTTTAGCTCACCACCTGAACCTCATATCATTACAATGATAATCTCACATTAGGTCTGGTTCACATTGGGTACGATTTGGTACGATTTGAGATGCGATTTGACATGTCAAATCGCATCTCAAATCGGCGACAATTGGCGGCAAAAACCTGCACAGATGTCTCTGAAATCGCGGCCGAAATCGGGACTGCCAGCGGGAGTGAAATCGTGCGGCTTCACTCCCGCAGACCAGTGTGAACCTGGGCTCAATCTGTTCTTTTCTTTTACACTGAACTTGCTAACCTACTGAAACTCATTCCAGTAATCTGCAAAAGCAACTGATAGTTTAATCTGTTCAATGGTCTACTAATTTTGACTAATATAATACTTGCCGTTTGGGCCCCGGTCATATTCAGAGGGTGTAATCATTCTCCAGCTTCCACGGGGTGCACTTCAAATATTTTATTATAATTGCAGGCCTCCCTGCATTTCTGTAGGTTCAAATATACACTGTATACAAAGAAAGTACAAACAGGTGGCAATGACTGCTTCATTTCTATTCACTTTTTCTTCAGCACTTGTCAGAGTGAGTGAAATTCATCAATTTATTCTTCAAAGTAATGTACCTTGCTGTGTATGTAATGTAATTGTATTGTACTCATTTAACGATTACTTAACCCTTCTATTGCTATGCTGGCAAAACACTTTACTTCTACAGCAGTTTGTCAAAGAGTAATTACATATAATGATAACCATGAAACAGACACTAGAAGATGATCTCATATACCCATACCTCCCAATTTTCTGATAACAAGGGACACCTACTAGCAAAAGTATGTAGGCATAGGACACATACCCTGCCATGGAAGGAGAATTACCAAAAATAAAGATTAGTTAAACCCACAAGCAGTGGCGGCCCGCCCATATGGGCGCACGGGCGCCGCCCCCCCTCCCACAGTCACAGAAAAAAAAAAAAAACGGGTCCTTTAAGAACTTTTATTCGGCTAAAATGTCATTTTGACATTTTAGCCGAAGTTCTGGCGGCCGTCTATAGAGGGCGCTGCAGCGCCACTCCCTCTCGCAAATAACACACTTCAATGCATTGAACGTGTGTTGTTGCCAGCTGCCTGGTCTATTCCTATAACCGGACATAGGGCGCCGGTTACCTGAATAGCGGCAGCTGGTTGGCTGAGGGGAACTGCCTATCAAAGCCAGTGGCTCTGATAGGCTTTTCCAGTACCGCCCTCCGGCTCCCGGAAGTCTATGCTCGGAGCGCAGGCAATCTGCGTTCCTTGCATTAGACTGACAGCCGTTTCAGCCAATCAGGTTCCCGGATTCTGGTTATCAGGAACCTGCTTGGCTGAAGCTTCTCCACGGTGGCAGAAGACATCGAGGGAGGACATGGAAGTGTCAGGTAAGTGTTTTTTTTAACAGGGAAAGGGGCATCATGGGGCACAGTGGCAGCATGGGGCACAGTGGCAGCATGGGGCACAGTAGTGACAAAGGGCACAGAGGCGACAATGAGCACAGTGGCATGGGGCACAGTGGTGACAATTAAAGGGCACAGGGGTGACACTTGATGACACAGTGACTCCATATGATGGCATGGCACAGTGGTGACAATTGATGGCACAGTGACTGCATTTGATGGCATGGCACAATGGTGACAATTGATGGCACAGTGACTGCATTTGATGGCATGGCACAGTGGTGACAATTGATGGCACAGTGGTGGCGTTTGATGGCATGGCACAGTGGTGACAATTGATGGCACAGTGGTGGCGTTTGATGGCATGGCGCAGTGGTGACAATTGATGGCACAGTGGATGCATTTGGTGGCATGGCACAGTGGTGACAATTGATGGCACAGTCGCTGTGTTGCATGGCGTGGCACAGTGGTGGCGTTTGATGGCATGGCACAGTGGTGACAATTGATGGCACAGTGGTGGCGTTTGATGGCATGGCACAGTGGTGACAATTGATGGCACAGTGGCTGCATTTGGTGGCATGGCACAGTGGTGACAATTGATGGCACAGTTGCTGCGTTGCATGGCACAGTGGTGACAATTGATGGCACAGTGGCGGTGTTTGATGGCATGGCACAGTGGTGACAATTGATGGCACAGTGGTGGCGTTTGATGGCATGGCACAGTGGTGACAATTGATGGCACAGTGGTGGCGTTTGATTGCATGGCACAGTGGTGACAATTGATGGCACAGTGGTGGCGTTTGATGGCATGGCACAGTGGTGACAATTGATGACACAGTGGCTGTGTTGCATGGCACAGTGGTGACAATTGATGGCACAGTTGCTGTGTTGCATGGCACAGTGGTGACAATTGATGGCACAGTGGCTGTGTTTGATGGCATGGCACAGTGGTGACAATTGATGGCACAGTGGTGGCATTTGATGGCATGGCACAGTGGTGACAATTGATGGCACAGTGGTGGAGTTTGATTGCATGGCACAGTGGTGACAATTGATGGCACAGTGGTGGCGTTTGATGGCATGGCACAGTGGTGACAATTGATGGCACAGTTGCTGTGTTTGATGGCATGGCACAGTGGTGACAATTGATGGCACGGTGGCTGCATTTGGTGGCATGGCACAGTGGTGACAATTGATGGCACAGTGACTGCGTTTGATGGCATGGCACAGTGGTGACAATTGATGGCACAGTGGCTGTGTTTGATTGCAGGGGACAGTGGTGACAATTGATGGCACAGTGGCTGCATTTGGTGGCATGGCACAGTGGTGACAATTGATGGCACAGTTTCTGTGTTTGATGGCATGGCACAGTGGTGACAATTGATGGCACAGTGGCTGCATTTGGTGGCATGGCACAGTGGTGACAATTGATGGCACAGTTGCTGTGTTGCATGGCACAGTGGTGACAACTGATGGCACAGTGGTGGCGTTTGATGGCACAGTGGTGACAATTGATGGCACAGTGGCTGCATGTGATGGGCACAGTGAGGCTGCAATGTTTTTTTTTTCGTTTGCGCCCCCCCAAAAATTTTGAGCACCAGCCGCCACTGCCCACAAGGGCTTATTTTTACAACTACTATTCCTTTATACTGGCTTTTAAAATTTACAAATGCAGCAATTTAGAAATTGTACGAAAGGTTTTGCACTGGGAAACACTTTTTAAAGATAAATAGTGCATTCTATATACAACTATATAGAGCAGACCAAAATGAGGGACAAATGAGGAGGAAAGAGGAACAGAGGGAAATTGCTACAAATCAGGGACAGTCCCTCAAAATCAGGGACAGTTGGGAGCTATGTATGCCTGGTTCTAATTACAATCTTCATAGATTTTAAAATGGATGTGTTAGCAAAAGAAACAATTTATTGGCATGATGGCAAAAAAAACAATAATATATCAAGATCAATGTGATAAAGTACCCGTATTTATCGGCGTATAACATCCACCCCAATTTTAAGAGGGGAATTTAAGGAAAAAAAATTCTCAGCACCCTTTACAGTACACAGCCTCCCCCATCCAGTACACAGCCCCCCCATCCAGTACACAGCCCCCCCATACATTACACAGTCCCCCTCCCCAGTATACAGCCTTTACCTATTATACATCCCTCATCCAGTACACAGCCCCCATCCATTATACATCCCCCCATCCAGTACACAGCCCTCATCCAGTACACAGCCCCCATCCATTATACATCCCCCATCCAGTACACAGCCCCCATCCAGTTCACAGCCCCCATCCATTATACATCCCATATCCAGTACACAGCCCCCCCCCCCCCTGCACGCCCAGGAGACCCCCAGTCTCCCGGGACAGTGCTGCCAGCATACTCTACAATTAAGTAGAAAAAAAAATGAAAAAAGCACTGTCAGCCCCTTCCACACTGCTCCTCCTGTGTCTCCTATTGCAAAACAAAGCTTCCACTTACCTCAATAGCTCCGTTTTTTTTTTTCACTGGCCTGGTCACATGACTGCCCTCCTCTGATAGGCATGTGACTGCTCTCCTCCTCCAATCAAAGCTACACTCAGAGGAGGTATAGAAACATTTACAAGCTTCATTTTACAATAACATGGACGGTCCGCGCCCCCTGCTGGTGAAACATGATATTGGCGTATAACGCGCAGGCACTGTTTACCCTTTGTTTTCAGAGGAAAAAAGTGCGCAATATACGTAGATAAATACAGTATAGTGAGATGTCCATGTATTAGGTAGATTGGTCCTTAGAAGAAAAAAACTCCTACGATCCACAACACCGAGTGACGTAAACACAAAAGGTGCACCCTCCACCAGAAGAAAAAGCAGCTTACCAGAGGGCAAGCAATACGATCGGTTGACTATAGCCCAGCCACGGCAATTGAATTCCTTGACTGCAGACTCCAATTGGTTCAGTGAAAGTGAAAAAAAGAGAGGCGCACATAGCGTAACTCCATAAACCAAATGATTTAATAAATAATAAAGATATACTCACAAAACGAGTGATAAAAACAGCATGATATCAAAACATTGTCGGCTGGCATGTAGGAGCCCTCCTCCTCAGCGTGGTGACGTCACTGCGCAGCCTCCCAAACGCATTTCGTCACTATAGGACGTTATCAATGGGGGTCACCCGGTCGGCAATGTTTTGATCTAATGCTGTTTTTATCGCT